>CM053597.1:41473397-41525486 GCA_028646575.1 Pseudocheirus occidentalis | reverse complement strand
CGGGGGGGGGGGGTCAGGTGAGGGATGGGGAGGAAGGGGAGAAAAATCTATAACTGAAGTGACTATGGAACAGAATCTTGTAACCTAAAAGTAAACAAACAAGTTAATAAAAAATACAAAAACAAAACAAAAAGAAAACAAAAAAAGAAAGAAATGATCTATCCCATAAAAAAAATAAACAAAAAACAAAAAACTAAACTAACATTAGCAAAAAGAACAGTTGGCTTGGAAATATTCCTGATTAAAGATAATTTTATTAATTTGAGCATGTGCAAACAAGAAATTGGCAGAGTTGACACTCTTTTCCCAGTACTTCTTCATAAAGCACCTTATGAAGTAAAAATAAAGATGATCTAATTGAATCTGACAAGAGATCAGTAAAAAATTCAAAATTTCATTGAAACAGCTATTGTTAACAATGACTCTCTAAGTGTACCTTATGACTATTGATATTAACTAAAAAGAGTATGAAATCATCCTGATTAACAAGGCATTTTAAAAGCTTTTAGCTTTTCTTGCTAAAAGAAAACTATCTAGGTCATCCACAAAAATTCTTATGTCAGCACACTTTTAAAAACTTGGAATTAGAATCTTAAAACCTGATTTAAAAATTTCTAAACCAAGATATCCAATGGGTTTTGAATATGCTAAAAGTACAAAAATGTAGCATCTTCTGATTAATTTGCAAGAATAAAGAATTGACATAAGGAAGATGGAAGTTTACTAGCCAAATTTCAACAATGACCTTAGCATAATTGATAGATGGGATTGAGAAATTAGTACCATGATTTAGTGAGAGTAGTCATTGCTTCCATTAGGATTTATCTATCTTGGTGAAGTCTCATTTTCAGCTATGAAAGCCATTTAAATTAAGTATCAAAATAAATGGAATTTAGAACCAGTTCATTGACTTGCCATTTCACAAAATTTTTAGATCAAGATTGAAAAAAAATAATAGAGGCTATTCAATCATATTGCTCTTACTAAAATATCAGCTAGATGGCATGGTGCTTCAAGGGCTGAGCTCAGAATTAGGAAGACAAATTCAAACACTGCTTTATGTTTCCGTTCACTGTTGCTATTACTAATGACAATAATAGTTCTATTGAGATTGCCAAGGCAGCCAGTGTACCAACCAGTCCATATTTTTTTTTTTTGCTATTCATTCTTTGTTGTACCTGAAATCAAACCATTTGAGAGGCAAGAGCAGGGAAAAGCAATTGCCAGGCTATAGCTCCTAATAGAGAAAGCCTCATCTCTTGAAGCAAAATTGCAAAGTGAATGGAAAATCTTTATGGTCAATTACTCGTATGTGTCATAAATGTACCAACAGGGAGCTAGCCAGTGTAGTAGCTAGAGAACTGGGCTGGAATCAGGAAGACCCAAATTCAAGTCTGGCCTCAAACACACCATAGCTCTGTTACCCTGGGCAGGTCATTTAACCTGTATTTGCCTTCATTTCCCCAATTATAAAATGGGGATGATAACAGCATCTACCTGAAAGATTGTTATAAAGGATCAAATGAGATAATAGTTGATAACATTTACAAACTTTTAGCATAGTTCCTGTTACATAGTGGGTGTTATATAAATGTTAGCTATGATTATTAATTATTTATATCCATGTGATATTTCATTGATTTCATTGAAATATTTATATTTCCCACATGAGGAACATCCTTTTACCAATGTAGATCAGCACTTTTGCTGCAACTTAATAGTCTTAGAGAACTGTTTAGAGCCCTGAGAAGTAATGATTTCCCCAGGGTCACTTAATATGTCTGGGGGCAGGTAGGTGGTGAAATGGACAAAGCACTAGGTTTGGTGTCAGAAAGACCTGAGTTCAAAACTGACCTTAGACACTACTAGCTGTGTGATCCTGAGCAAGTCACTTACCCCTGTTTGCCTTAGTTACCTCATCTGTAAAATGAGCTGGAGAAGGAAATGGCAGACAACTCCAGTATCTTTGCCAAGAAAACTCCAAATGGGGTCGTGATGAGTCAGACACAACTAAAATGACTGAATACATAATGTGTATTGTAATGTAACATAGAAATACATAATGTATCAGTGGGAGTACTTGAACTCTGATGTTAACTTTCTTTTGCCTAAGCCATACTTTCTGTCATTGTATAGGATATGAATGAAAAGTTAATGGGGGAAAAAAACTTTAGGATTTTAAATTATTTCATCATAATTGATTTCAGTTTGCAAAAACCAATAGGTTTTTTAATTGATAAATTTGGGAAAGAAGGCAGAGTAGGGATTCTTAACCTTCTTTTTTCCTTGTCATGGACCCCATTGCTAGTCTGTCAAAAACTATGGACCCCTTCTTAGAATCATATTTTTAAGTAACTGAAGGAAATGCCAAAGTTTGTTTAAAGAAAAAAAATTACATCTTTATTACAGTATGATTGGCATTTGCAATCATACCTATATTGTTTTATGTATTTAAAAACATTATTATAAGGATACCCAACATTATATAGAACTTTAAGGTTTGCAAAGTGCTTTACAAATATGAGCTCATTTTATACTTACAACAACCCTAGGATGCTATCATTAATCTCAGTTTTACAGATGAAGACATGGAAGGCAACAGGGGTTAAGAAAGATGTAACAGAAACAAATGAAGATATAATTGACAAAAAAAATAAATAATGAATGAAATAAACAGATAATTAATAGATGTAATTTGTTCCCATCCAAATTTGTATACGCCCCCTCCCCGAAATCTATCCACAGATCCCCTGCCAACGCCTGGCATAGAGGTAACTCTAGAATCATAACTATACCTTTTTTCAGAGACACGGTTAAGATTATTTCAATGACTCACTCCCTTGTCAGAAAATTTATAACCAGAAGTAGAAATAACCTAGCAGTCATAGAACTTTGATAACAAAGATTATAGTATGAAATGATTAATGAAAAATTCCCCAATAAAGACCCATCCCAGTGCCTCATTGTGACATGGGGTGACCCTTTGTTCTCAAAGCCTGTATCATTAGTGAAAGCTTGGGCAAGTTCTACTCTGCTTGGAAAGATTTAACCCTGTTTGCCTCAGTTTCCTCATTTGTAAAGTGAGCTGAAGAAGGAAATGGCAAATCAGTCCTTTGCCAATGCCAAGAAAATTCCAAATGGAGTCATGAAAGATCGGATACAACTGAAATGACTGAAAAACAATTTGATGCCAGAAATGGAGCAAGCAATTGTGGTCTTCCTGCTAATGCTTTCCCTGTGAGATTAGCTTCCATTCACTCTATATTTGATATGTATATAGTCTGCGTGTTGTTGCCCCCATAAGAATGTGAATGCCTCGAGAGCAGAGACCATGGGGTCTTTTGTTTGTTTATTTTGCCTTTCTTTGTTTTTCCAGCCCTTCACAGTGCTGGCCACATAGTAAGCCTTTAATACACTCTTTTTAGACTCACTGCCTAGCTAGTTTTGGAGATACTGGCTACCAGATGCTAAAGTATTTGGGGTTACAGTTACTCATGTTAAAACACTGACAGAAATGTGAAGGTACTGAGAGTTGCTTCTGTGGAGAGAGTACAAATTAGAATAATGTCCAATAGTTCAGGACCCATAGATGTCTCTGGAAGTCTCAGAGATGGTCAGAGGGAGAGATGGGATTAGATTGAGGCTAAATTTGAGGGCAATGGAAGAGAGCACTGGTCCTTGGACTCCACATTCCTCACTCTGTCTACCACAGCACACTGTCACTCTAAACTCAGTTTGTTGTTGTTTTAATTTATAAAACAAAGACAATATTGCTCATGCCACCTCTCAGGATTCATGTGAGACTCTCTAGCACATCATTCACTCAAAGTCCCATGTTCAAAACTTGAAGCCTATTTTGGGTGCTTCCTTTTCTTTTTATAGGATGCTAAATCTTCTTGGTAAAAATTTTTATTTATGCACACACACACACATATATGCTACACACACACATGCACATATAAATACCTTTTTAGCTTGTATTACCTTTTCCTTCTCTCCTACAGCCTCAGTGTAAGACTCTATCATCACCAGCCTGAGACTATGGCAAAGACCTATTTATGTATTTTCCTGCTGCTGCTTCCCTCCAAAGTATCCTTTAAATCTCTGCCAGAATAACTTGATCAGAAGAGCACATAACTTATAGCTGTAGGGAAATTTGGAGTTCATTTCAGGGATTCTTGAGCTAGAACCCTCTTAAGTAGTAGACTCCTAAGTGGTCAGCCTATAGAACTTAGATGGAAAAAAAATTATAATGTAATTGATATGCTTTGTAATCTTGCCTATTTTATGCCTTTAAAAATGTTCTTCTGAGAATAATAAAAGTTAGCTTTTGTTGTATAAATATATAACACTTTATAAATATAAAAATAAAAATTACTTTAAGATTTGCAAATACTTTATAAACATCAATTAATAAATATTTATAAATATTTTTGCCATCTTATCCTCACAACCACCCTGGGAGGTTAGTGCTATTATTATCCTGATGTTAAGAGATTAAATGACTTGCTCAGAATCACAAAGCTAGTGTCTGAAACTGAAGGGTTTCCTTACTCCAGGTCCAGTTCTATCCACTACTGAAAAGGGATAGAGATTCATCAACTAACCAGCTGAAAAGGGATCCTTGGGTTTCATTAGGTTGCCAAAGGAGTCCGTGAAGCAAAAAAGGGTTAAGAACCCCTGATCTAGTACAGTTCTCTCATTTTACAGATGAGGAAAATGAGGCCTAGAGCAATTGAATGCATTATTGCTCAAGGTCACACAGTTAATGAGTAGAAGAGGTAAAAAGGAAACCTTTTGGTGCCAAATCCTGGGAGTCTTCCAACTTCTCCGTCCTTTGTTTTACAATTCTGCAGTGTACTTTTTTTAACCTATGATTTCATCCCTGTACTGACCTCTACCAATGCAACTTGGCATGCTCCCTACAATTTGTAGTCACAGACTATTACTTGTGGTACTGAGAGGGTAAATGATTAGCCAGTATGTGGAAGAGGCAGAATTTGAACGCAAAGTTTCCTCACTCTGAGGTCAGCTCTCTACCCCTTTTGCTGGGACGCCTTGTTTAATGCATGCACTACCCGTATAATATTGCCTGTTAAAGATATCTGAGTTTGAGTTGTACTCCTTTTATTAGACCTGGACCTACATGAGCGCATGAGATGGCATTTGTGCCATTCCAGCGTCTATCTCCAGGACTAGCCTAGCACCTGATATAAATGTTTAGTGAATGAATGAATATTTAATGAGAATATTTATGTGAATGGGTCATAGAATCATAACTCTAGGGCTGAAAGGGTCCTCAGAGGCTAGGTAATCCATTCCCCTTCATTCTACAGATGATGATGATATTGAGGCCTAGGAAACTTCTCCAAGGTCACTCCCAAGGTTCTGACTTCCATAGACAGGGAGAACTTATGTAAGGGATGATGATGATGATGATGACTTTCAGTAAATGTTGTGTTCGTTCCCCCAGGATCTGCAGCCACCAAAAGACCCCGGAAAAAGAGCCGCTAATACAGCCAGTCCTCTGGGGCATTGTTCTCTTTAGCCACATACCCCAACCAGCCTCCCCTAATCATTCGGTAACTACAGTGGTTTTCTCCAGGTTGGCTCCTTCCCAGGGAGCTGGCCCAAGGCCGAAGTCTAGGATTTCAGAGCACAACAGCAACCTAGGTCTGCCATTCTCTCTCCTCTCTTTTTGCTCCCAGTTTCTAGGGCAGGGCCAGCTGGGCTGGAGCAAGGCGCTTTGACAGCTACCGGTGAGCCAGAGTAGCTCCAAACACGCCTGGTTAAAAGTCCTGGAGGCGAGCCCCGCCTTCTGGGCCTTCTGATTGGCTAAAGGGGCGAATTGGATGGATGGATGGATGGTCGGGTGGGTGGTGTAAGGGAGGAGGGAAGGAGAGAGGGGGCGGTGTGGGGTGTGTGAAACGGTGCGCGTGTGAGCGGTTCCCTCTGCTGCGCCCAGGCTCGCATCCACGGGGCCCAGCAGAGGGGAGGAGGAGGTGGAAGAGAGAGAGAGAGGAAGAGGAGAAAAAGGAGAGGGAGGAGAAGAGAAAAGGAGGGAGAGAAATGTTCATGTGTGCGTGAGAACCTGCGGGTTGCCGGGATCCGGCCACCAGCTGGAGTGCAGACCTGTCGGGCCTCTAGCCCTGGGCTCTGTGGGGAGCGCTCGAGGGCGGGGGCGGTGCGTGTGTGGAGGAGGGGGCGTAGCATTGCGAGGCGTTGGCAACTGCCGCGGCTGAAGAGGCTGCAGCCCGGAGGCCGGCCAGGCCCCCGCCTCTGGCAGACGCGGGCCTCCCTCCCCCGCAACCTTGCACCTCTTCCTACCTCTTCTCCCAGCCCGCGCGCCCCGCCCCGTGCTAGCGGAGCCCGGCCGGGGAGCGCTGGGGATAAGGGACGGGGAGGGGGCTGCACGAGACAAAGGGGGCGCGGGGGAGCAGCGGCGATGGCTTCTCTGAGCCTGGGGGGGCTGAGCGTGAACCGTGGCAGCAGCAGCAGCAGCAGCTCCAAGAAGAGCCTGAACGCCCGCAATGCTGCAGTGGAGAGAAGGAACCTGATCACGGTGTGCAGGTAAAGAAAGCCTGGGGCCGGGCCGGAGCCGGGTGGGAGATAGGCAGTGTCGGGGGCTGCAGGTGAAGCCTCCCCGGGATTTCTTCCCCCTCCCCCTCCTCCTGCTGCCGGCCGGTGCCCCTTGGGAAGAGGACGTAGAGCATCCCTCTGCAGGGAGCAGGCGGGAGGAGGAGCGGGTGGCTTCATTTGCCCATTGCCAAGTCCCCTGGTGCTGCCTTTTCTTACTCCAGCTGCTCACGTATCCCTTTCCGTCCCCTCCCCCTACGAAGCTGCGTTACTTGCTGCACCCTCTTGGCCAACCTTTCTCCTCCCCACCTCAGCACCTCCGGCCAGGTGAAGGGGAGGACTGGCCTCCAGGAAGGAAGGGGAGGAGAAGCCGCCTTCTCTTAGCATCTCTCTCCCTCTTGACCTGCAGCTCGGGGTTCTTCCCCCGGGCTTCCTTCCCTGGAGCCTGGAGAGAGGGGCACAACAGTGGCATGGTCTGGGGTGTGTCCTCAGAGGACACCCACATAGTTTTCTTTAGGGCCTGAGACACCCTCACCTTCCCCAGGCCTTGGTCTCTGCGGGAGGGGAGTGGGGAGTTTGTAGGGTGGCTAATGAAGAACCTAAGTCCTGGCAGTTGGAACGAGGAGGAGCAGTCATGCATACAGGGATGCGGCCTCCATTTGAGAGATGCCCTGGAGGTGGAGCAGAGGACCACTTTGGGTACAGTTATTCCATAGGAAAGGGGGGCTGTTATAAATAACTAAATTAAAAACTGTAATAAATAAATGAATAAATAATAAATAATGGTGACATTCCGTCCATTTTTCCTTGCTGGCTTTTAAGAAAGTAATAATGTAGGGGGTTTAATCAGAACTTTGAGAATGTCTTATGGTGGGAGGGGAGGTCTGTATTCAAGTGCTGCCTTTGACAGATACTCAGTGGGAGACTTTGGGCAAATCCCTTTCCTTCTCTCTGCCTCCATCCTGAGATCTTCTGTGTCTATTAGGTACAGGTTGGGTGGTGCAGTGGGTAGAATATTGGATTTGGAGTCAGAAAGACCTGAATTCCAGTCTTGCTTCAGACATTTGCTAGCTGTATGATCTGGGGCAAAGTGTTTTCTCTCCTTGAAATCCATTGAGTGTCCTGAAGTTGGTGATGGGGGTAGCAGGTTTGCAGGTAGCAGATGTCCTAAGTATGAAACTGTTTTTTAGTTCTGTACCAGGCAGATCTCTCTTGTGGTGGCTTTACATTTTTAAGGGTTGTTATGCATGATGCATGTATGTGACCATGTAAGAGCCAGTGTAGACAGAACAACCTCAGCATCCAGAGGACTTGGATTCAAGTTCTGCCTCTGACAAATATTGACTGGGAAACCCTGGCCATATCCCTTAACCTCTCTGCCTCCAGCCCGAGGGCCTCTATTAGAGGCAGGCTAGGTGGTACTTTGAAGAGTGCTAGACATAGAGTCTGAAAGATCTGAGTTCCAGTTTTGCCTCAGACATTTGCTACCTGTGTGACCTTAGGCAAGTCTTAACCTCTCAGCCTCAGTTTCCTTACCTTTAAATAAGGATAATAGCAACTACCTCATAGGGCTGTTGTGAAGATGAAATGAGACAGCACTTTGTAAATCTTAATGCTTTATATGAATGTTATTTATTGTTGTCATTGTTATTAATTGCAAAGCAGGAGCCAAACTGCATTGTTAGATAAAGTGTCCTCATTGGGACTCCCTTTTATCAATGAAATCATAATCTGGTTTCCTTACCCCCAAGATAAAAAAGAGTACATCTCTAATTTGCGAAGAAAAAAATATTAGGTTATTTCAAAAGTGTGTTTTACATAACCATATAAAATGGCTAATTATTTGTAGAGACAATCACCACCCCTATGGTATTTGCTGGTTGTAGGCAAAAGATGTTGGATATTCTTTGTCTACCATTGACCTCTAGAGTACTGTGTATTTTCTTATTCTTTGTATTTTGTTTCCTAAAGTGAATACTTTTTTTTTAAATCAGAGAGGTATGTTTATCTTTTATACTGGATTTTCGGTCAATATAGGATTTTGTTAATTAAGGTGCTTCTTGCACTGCTGTAGAAGAGTTGGGAAGTTTATGGAGTTTGAAATCACCTCTGACACTGTGACCTCGGACAACTCACTTGCCCATAATTTTCTCATCTTTAATATAAGAAGATTGAATCACATGATCCCTAAAAATTTATTCCAGCTCTAATGGTGTGTGACTTGGTGACAATAGGAGCAAGGTCTGCTGAAAAGAGCAAGTGATTGTGAGACTATGCATCTGAGTTCAAATCAACTACTCAATGTGAGTGCATATCAGGATATATTAATTAGCCTCAGTTTCCTCATATGTGAAAAGAGAGCTGGACTTGATCATAAGAACTGTGCCAGATTTAAAGTCCATGGTGGCTTTCATTGTGTGGCATTCCCTTTCATGTAGCCAACCTGCCAAACACAGGAATGCTGCCCAGTGGAGAACAATTGAAGGGTTTTCTTAACCTGAGGTCCATGAACATTTTAAAAAAACACAACACATTTTGATAACCATACTTCAGTATGGTTTCTTTTATAATCCTGTGTATCTTATTTGATGCATTTAAAAATCTTATTCTGAGAAGGAGTGCACAGCCCTCACCAGACTTCCAAAGGGGTCCATGACACAAGAGGATTAAGAAATTCGGATTTAAAGCCATTCAAAATCACTTTGTATGTGAGCTACCAGTAGGGATTGTAGAAATCACTTATTCAGGGATTAACCTTCTTTGTGCCACCAGACCCCTTTGGCAGTCTGGTGAAACCTATGGATTCCTTCATCCAAGGACACTCCCAAGGTCTGAATACCTTGATACCAATGCTGAAGAACATTGGTATCCATTGTGAGACATGAGAGAGGCTGGCATGTGACCGTCTAGCATGGCATGTCAGCCTCAAAGAAGGTGCTAGGCTCTGTGAGCACAGCAGAATTACAGTAGCTCAAAAGAAGTGAGATGTGAACATTTATAGGCATCTCCTTCCCAGATGTTCATAGGGACTATTCATGCCCAACCTGTGGGAGAGCCTTCCAAGCTTGTATTCCTTTGGTCAGCTTCAGTCTGACACACTGTACATTCACCTTGACATAGTGATGACATTTTGGTCCTCTTCCATTATGAAAGATGAAATATATGCATTTAAATGTATGTAAGATACAAGATTATGATGCATAAAATAAGGCAGGGATTACAAAGGAAACCAGTTACATTGAGATAAGTATTAAAATTGTTTTAAATTCACAGAACCCTGGCTACAAATCTGCCTCATCTAGCCCAACCCCAGAATTTTACAGACAAGGGAAATAAGGTTCAGACTGTAAGTGACTTACAGACAAGGTGAATGCTCGTTATTGGAAGAACATGTTACCAGTCATGTTCGGCACTAGACTTTTGGCTCAAAGGAAGGCTCTTCCTTGCATCTAAGGGTGCTCTTTAATGGTATGTGCCATATAAAAGGTCAAACCAATGTTGATTATTCTGGGGATGTTTTGTCTTTTGTTCCTAGCTTCTGTTTTTCTGCCCTAGAGCTTTTTGGCTCTTGGTTAATATCTTCATTGGGAGCAGGATTAGGAAAGAAAGAGATGGAGAAATTTTAATGAATCACTTTGAAACATTTTTAGGAGTTATATTAGACACATTTTCCAAGTGGAAAGAGCAAAGAGGACCCCTATTTATGCATTCAGATTGCGTGCTAATTATAATGTGCTCTGCTGGACGACTAAACATTTAAACAAGTTATCTTTTTTTTTTGGCTACAAATTTACATATAGCTTAAGTATTATGGTGTGTGTATACACATATGTACACATATACACACATAAAACATATTAGTTTAATTTAGAACCTTTGTGTTAGGCCCCTAATAAATGATTATTGAATTGAGTTTGAGGGGTTGCATGTTACATTGATTATTCAGTGGGGTAAACTTGACAAAACTTTTCTCTCAAGTAGAGAATGGAGCTATGGTATATCTGAAAGGGCTTTATATTCCAGACCTATTTCCCAAAGGTCCTGATAGCCCTGAGCAAGGTCCAGAGAGCCATTTAGGGCCATTTAAAAAAGTATCTGGACTGTTAGTTCTTGACTTAAGTGGAGCAGAATAAACAAAGCAAATATTTTATCTGTACCTCTTGCCTTTGAAAGCTCCATTGTCATATCCTGAATGTCTGAGGAGTCCTTCCTAAAGAGTTCTCTGTTCTATTACAAGGTGACTCAATTGATTTGAGAGCTAGGTAATGGTAGAAAGACGTCTTTGGTTCTAGATCCAGTTCTGCCACTGATGAGTTCTGTGACCTTTGACCAAGTCACTTAAACTTTGTGAAGATGTTTGTCTGAAAAATGGGCTTAAGCACAGCTAGGTGACAGTGGATAGAACAACTGGGCTTGGAGTCAGGAAGACCTGAGCTCAAATGTGGCCTCAGACACTATAGGACCTTGGGCAAGTCACTTAACCCTATTTTCCTCAGTTTGCTCATCTGTAAAATGAGCTGGAGAAGAAAATGGCAAACCACTCCAGTATCTTTGCCAAGTCAGATATGACTGAAATGACTGAACAACAACAAAATGGGCATGATAATAGCACCTGTGGGGGCTGCTAGGTGGTGCAGTCAGTAGAGCACCTGCCCTGAAGTCAGGAGGACCTGAGTTCAAATATAGCCTCAGACACTTAACACTTACTAGCCATGTGACCTTGGGCAAGTCAGTTAACCCCAACTGCCCTGCCTTCCCCCCTGCCAAAAAAAAAAGCAAAAAAAAAATAGCACTTATTTCACAGGGTTGTTGTGAGGAGCAAATGAAATAATGTATGTAAAGCACTCGGCAAACCTTAAATACATACGTGTATGTTTGACTTGTATGCACACACACACATTCACATGCATGTGTATGGTGGCATATATGTATGTGTGTATGTATATGTTAGATGCTGTTATTCTGTAGATAAGGAAAGCAAAGAGCATATTTAAGAGAACATCAAGAATCCCGAAATCCCCATTGCTGCTCTACGTAGTCGGTACTTAATACATATTAATTGAATGTGATCTTGATGTGACTCTTTCCTGGGCCCTTTTCTATCTTTATGTCCCCTGTATGTGTGTATGTGTGTGTACATATATACATTTATACATATTTTTACTTCTTATTTATATTTATATTATATTATTTATATTTACTTATAATTATTTCTTAAATAATTTTAATATTTTTCCATTGCGTTTCTGCATTACCAACTGCCTGTTGGACATTTATTTTTGCTTCTATCCCAGAATTTCCAAAACACTCCCCCTCAAACCCTCCTAACTTCTAACTAGGTTCTGTATTTCTTTCGAGGATGCTGCCATTTTACCAATGATCCAGGCTGATGTGTTCCTGATCTCCTCCATTTCTAGTGTCCTTCCTCCCTTGTGTTCACCCACTTTTTAGATCCGATTTGTATGCATTTATATTCTATTGTATCTTTTTGTCTATATGTATATATATATGTATACATACATATATATGTATACAGTTTCTCCTATTAGAATGTAAGCTTACTGCAGGTAGAAATTGTTTGCTTCATTGTAAGAACCTAGCATGGTGCTTGATACATAGTGGGCGCCGAGTAAATACTTGTCTGTTGATTGATTCATCAGTCTCACATTCAAGCAGTTGCCAAATATTGTTGACTCTACCATCACAAATTTATTTTAATCTGTTCCCTTCTTTTTACTGATTGAAAAAGCTCCTACAGTAATTTCAGTATTTCTCCACTCCATTCCATTAACTGCCAAATTCATTCAAAAAATATATAGATTTGATCTTGCCACTCCTCAAAAGCCTTCAGTGGCTTCATATGGCCTCTAATGGTAAAATAGAAGATTTTTGCTTTGCCATTTAAATGTCAAACCTAGATTTAAATTTTAATTTTTAAATTTAAGATCTGGATTCTACCTTTTTTCTGGTCTTATCACATTTATTCCAGTAAAACTGGCCCATTGTATAGTACAGACCATTTCCTGTTCATGACATTCAATTTTACACCCCTGGCTTTTGTTGAAGCCATCTCCACATCTCAGATGTCCCAATGTCTCAACTTCTCTTCGTTACCTCTTAGAATCCTTCTAAGGTCAGGTCAGGTACCACCTCCAACATAGTGCTCTCACTCCCTACTTCTCCCTCCAGATATTAA
Organism: Pseudocheirus occidentalis; assembly: GCA_028646575.1. Classification (NCBI taxonomy): domain Eukaryota; kingdom Metazoa; phylum Chordata; class Mammalia; order Diprotodontia; family Pseudocheiridae; genus Pseudocheirus; species Pseudocheirus occidentalis. The sequence goes on along the minus strand of CM053597.1, from coordinate 41,512,714 downwards.
CACTTTCTCCCTTTTGAAATTACTTTCTATTGCTTTGTATATACTAATCTGTGTACAAATGTCTCACTTTCCCCTTCTCCCCCACTCCCCATTCAGTAGAATGTAAGGTTTTAAGGCTAGGGGCTCTTTTGCTTCAATCATGACTATTAGTTGTGACTTTTTGGGCCAAGCAGAATAAATCTAATCTAATACCTCTTCAGCATGACAGCCATTCAGACAGCCATTAAAGAGAGTTATCATGACCCACATAAACTCCCTTTTATCCAGGCTAAACATACTTAATTCCTTCAACAGATTCTAATATGGCCTGTTCTTGAGGAACAGGAACAGCATAGGGCATGAGGCTAGTCCATGGTACTTTAACAAGGGAGTAGGAGTCTGGGTACCAACAAATCTGCATCAGGTAGTTTTATAGGTATTTTTTATAATCTTCTGCATATTACTCTTTTCCCTCCATCAGAGTTAGTACATAAACATTTGCCATTCTGGAGCGTATTGTATTAGGAAGAACGAATATTTTAATCAGAAAATAAGATATTGTACAAGCTATAGAAAACAAAGGTTAGAAGGAGTGATGACAGTGTTGAAAATTTTTGAACTCAGGAAGGGGTCAGCCAATAGCCTGAGGGACAGAGAAGGTCAGGATGTTAGTAATTCAAATTGAAGTTTAAAGATAAGCGAAAGAATAGAGTGAGAAGAAAGTTCTTGGTCTAGCAGAGGTGGGGAACCTATGGCCTCAAGGCCTCATGTGGCCTTCTAGGTCTTTGGGTGCTGTCTTTGACTGAGTTCAAGTTTTTCAGAACAAATCCTTTTATTAGGGAGATTCATTCTGTATAGTTTAAATTCAGTCAAAGGGCTGCACTTGAGGACCTAGAAGCCAAATGTGGACTCGAGGCCACAGATTCCCCACCCATGGAGAGGCTGTGAACCCAGTCAGCAATCCCTATAGACTTGGACATCATCCTTTACAATACCAAGATCTTCCTTTCTTTGTTCCCTCTTTCCTCACTCCCTTTTTTCTTTCTCCTTCCCTCCCTCCTTCTTAGAACTCCATGCAACTAAAGTATTAAATTCTTTTGTCACTGCCTTAAGTTTTAGAATTTTTAATTCAGTGGAAGTTTTAAAATTTCATTTTAAAGAGCAGGTATTATTAATTTAATCAAGGGATCCTGGGATTTTTGACCACTCATACTCTCTACTGAAATTTCCCCTGTTTTGCTTACTCTAGCCATTTTAAAGAAAAGGGAAAATAACCTATAAATTCTTTTTGAGTCCCCAGAAGATCGTATATTATATTTTACAAATATAAAATGAGTAATATTTGTCGAGTGCTTTGCAAATTTTAAAGCATGATATAAATGCTACCTATTATTAATTAAGGGCAGCTAAGCGGTACAGTGGATAGATCACTGGACTTGGAGTTAAGAACACCTGAGTTCAGTGTGGCCTCAGCTCTGTGACCCTGGACAAGTCACTTAACCCTGTGTGCCTCAGTTTCCTCATCTGTAAAATGAGCTGGGGAAGTAAATGGCCAACCACTCTAGTTTATCTTTTCCAAGAAAGCCCCAAATAGGGTTACTTAGACTTGGATACGACTCAAAAGACTGAGCAACAACAAATTAAGTAAAAATAGTTTTCTTCATGTGCATTAACAACCATGTTTTATTTGCTTAATGTAATTTAGTATATGGTGTGAAATGTTCAAAATGGATCTATGAGGGATAGTTTATAGTGAAGTTTCCCCATTCTGAAAAATCAAATCTAGAATGGCTTCAGTTTTCACTAGGCCTAAGTTTAGAAGTCAGCTGACCTTCCAGCAATCTGGGGCTTAGAGCAATAGAGACCCTCCCCAGTGCCACCTCAGCAGAAGATCCTCCAAATAAGGTTAAGACTGCTTTCACTGGACACCCATATGTTTCTGGGTCCTTTGTGTCAGAGAGAGATTCCTGCTTAGGCTGTGGCCCAGCCTCCTTACCTATGAGAATGAAGGCCAGTTGGGGGTGGTGGTGAGGTTGGGTTTCTGCATTAGAACATTATATAACCATGGGCTGGCTTCTACCTGTTGCTCTCTCCCTGCAGATGCCATGTGGGTGACAGGGGCAGAGTCCTTTCTCATGGGAAGGAATAAAGACCTTTTCTGACCTTAGATTCAGACTCTGAACTCTTTCATCTCATACAGATCTATTTTAGGAGAAAATGCCATTCCATGATAAATAACCAATATAGCTATTTCTCCCCAAATTCTTGGATCAAAAATTTCAAATTATAGTTTTAGAATTTTTTGAGTAGTTTTTCATCAGACAGCTCCCAAGAGGAATATAAATAATATTCCATGTTTTGCTGATAGAAAAGTTTAGATTTGCTGAGAAACCACAGAATGTGTGATATAACTAAGGTAAAGTAATGCTTAGCTGCTATATAGTGCTTTAAGTTTTTGTTTGATCCGTGCATGCTACGTGGGCCTCAGTAGCTATAATTACAGCTGTGTGATCTGAACCGATGATTTAATCAGCATAGGGAATTCCTAGTGTGGAAACTCCTTTTTTATCACTGCAGATTTGCGGCACTATAACTTAAGAGTCCAGAAGTTTTGCCAGGTCTGGACGTATTCCTCGGCAAAGAAGTCTTCACTGACTTTCAGCTGTCCATAGAGTTAAGCTTAAAATGCGTTTGCCTGTCTTTTAGGGCCTTCTGTAATCTTTGACCACCCTACCTTCCCAACAATGTTTATTACTATTCCATTGCTCTATACTTCAGCCACCCTGGACTGCTTTTTGGCCTTACCTCAGTTATTTTCCAGCACTTTGACATGCGCTGCCATTTCCCAACTCCCTGCTTAAAAGCCAGTATGTGTTCCATTCCCGTCTTCACCTTTCTACCTTTTTTAAAAATAGTATTTTATTTTTCCCAATTACATGCCAAGACAATTTTTAGCATTCAGTTTTACAAGAATTTGAGTTCCAGATTTTTCTCTCTTCTTGCCTCCCCTCCCTTCTTCCTAAAATGGTAGGCAATTTGATGTAGGTTATACGTGTGTTGTCATGTAAAAACTATTTCCATATTAATCATAGTTGTGAAAGAAGAAACCGATCAAAAGGAAAAAAACCCACAAAAAAGAATAAAGTAAGCGAAAAATGTGTGCTTTGATCTACATTTAGAGTCCGTCACTTTTTTATCTGTATGTGAATAGCTTTTTCCTTCATAAGTCCTTTGTACTTGTCATACTTGGATCGTTGTGTTGCTGAGAAGAGCTGGGTCATTAACCGTTGATAAATGATCATCACACAAGAAATGATCATCACATAATGTTGTTGGCCCACTGTTTTCTTGGTTCTGCTCATTTTACTTTGCATCAATTCCTACAAGTCTTTCAAGATTTTTCTGAAATCTGCCAGTTTGTCACTTCTTATTGCACAATAGTATTGCATTACATCAGTATACCACAACTTGTTTAGCCATTCCCCAAATGATGGGCATCCCCTCAATTTCCAATATTTTGCCACCATGTAAAGGGCTGCTTTAAATATTTTTGCATATGTAGGTCTTTTCCATTTTGTATGATCTCTTTGCAATACAGACCTAGTAATAGTATTGCTAGATCAAAGGGTAAGCCTACATAACAGTTTGGTTACCCTTTGGGTCCAAATTGCTCTCTGGAGTGGTTGGATCAGTTCACAACTCCACCAACAGTGTATTAGTGTCCCCATTTTCCCAATCCTCTCTAACATTTATCATTTTCCTTTTTTTGCCATATTAGCAACCTGATAGGTGTGAAGTGGTACCTCAGAGTTCTTTTACTTTGCATTTCTTTAATCAAAAGTTATTTAGAGCACTTCTTCATATTTCTATAGATAGCTTTGATTTCTTCATCTGAAAGCTGTTGTTCATATCCTTTGACCCTTTATCATTTGAGTAATGGCTTGTATTCTTATAAATTTGACTCAGTTCTCTATATGCTTGAGAAATGAGACCTTTTTCAGAAACACTTGGTATAAAGGTTGTTTCGAAGCTTTCTGCTTTCCTTCTAATCTTGGTTTTGTTGGTTTTGTTTGTGCAAAAGTTTTTTAATTTAATATAATCAAAATTATTTTATATTTTGTAATGCTCTCTATCTTTTACTTGGTCATGAATCTATAATTCACTTAACTTCTTCTTTAAGAATTTAGATGCTATACCACTTGATGCATATATATTTAGTATTGATATTACTTCATTCTCTATGGTACCTTTTTAGCAAAACATAGTTTCCTTCCTTGTCTCTTTTAATTAGGTCTATTTTTATTTTGGCTGAGATCAGACTCACTACCCCTGCTTATTGTTGTTTTTAATTTTGGCTGAAGCATAATAGATTCTGCTTTAGCCCCTTATCTTTACTCTGTGTGTTTCTCTGATTCAAGTGTGTTTCTTGCAAACAATATACTGTTGGATTCTGTTTTTTGATCCATTCTACTATCCACTTCCATTTTATGGGAGAGTTCATTCTGTTGACGTTCATAGTTACGATTAAAACTGCATTTTTCTCCATCCTACTTTTCCTTCTGTTTGTCTTCTCTCACCCTCTCCCTCCTTGATATTGTTTTGCTTCTTTCTACCTCCTCATCTGGTCTGCCCTCTCATCTGTTAGCCTCTTCACCCTCACCCCCATCCTGCCTTAACTTAATCTCCTCCCCTCCTACTTTCCTGTCAGGTAAGATAGATTTCTATATTCAGGTGGATGTGTATATTATTCCTTCTTTGAGCCAATATTGATGAGAGTAAGGTTCAAGTGATGCCCTTTACCCAACCTTCCATCTTTCCCTCCAGTGTAAGTTTTTCATTCCTCTTCATGTGAAATATTTACCCCATTCTACCTCTCCCTTCTTTCTGCAACAAGTGTGCTCATCTTTCTCATCTTTGATTTTTATGTCATTTCCTCAAATTCACCTTATATCCATACTTTTTGTCTGTATATAATCCTTCTAGCTGTACTACTAGTGGTACAATTTTTTTTGGCCAGGCAATCAGGATTAAGCAACTTGCCCAGGGCCACATAGCTAATAGTCAAGTGTCTAAGGCCAAATTTTAACTCAGGTCCTCCTGACTCCAGGGCCAACGCTCTATCCACTGCAACACCTAGCTGCCCCTAGTGGTACAATTTTTAAGAATTACAAGAATCATCTTCTCCTGTAGGGATGTAAACAGTTTGGCTCTGTTGAATCCCTTACGTTTTCTTTTCCCTTTTTCCATTTTATAGGTTTTTCTTGGGTCTTTATATTGGAGATCAAATCTTGACCATTTTTCCCCTTGAAGTATTATACTTACTTTCACTGAGGAGGTGATTCTTGGTTGTAGTCCTAGCTCCTTTGCCTTCTGACATGTCATGTTCCATGGCTTCTAGTCTTTTAATGTTACAGCTGCAAAGCCCTGTGTAATCCTGATTGTGGATCCCCAATATTTGAATTGTTTCTTTTTGACTGCTTGCAGTAATTTTCTCCTTGACATGATAGTTCTGGAATTTGGTTACAGTATTCCTTAGAGTTCTCATTTTGGGATCTCTTTCAGGAGGTGATTGGCAGATTCTATAAATGGCTATGTTACCCTCTAGTTCTAGGATATTAGGGCAGTTTTCCTTGATAATTTCTTGAAAGATTCTGTCCAGGTTCTCCTGTTGATTATGGCTTTCAAATAGTACAATGATTCTGACATTGTCCTGGATTTGTTTTCCAATTAGGTATTTTACATTTTCTTCTATTTTTTTCCATTCTTTTCAAAGTGTTTGATTGATTCTTAATGTCTCATAGAGTCGTTAGCTTCCACTTGCCCAATTCTAACTTTTAAGGAGTTATTTTCCTTAGCTTTTGTACTTCTTTTTCCATTTGACCAATTTTATTTTTAAAGGAGTTGTTTTCTTGGGGATTCGTGTATCTTCTTTTCCATTTGGCCAACTCTACTTTTTAAACAGTTTTCTTTTTTTCCCCAACCTGTTGACTCTTTTTTCATAAATCTCCCACATCACTTTCATTTCTTTTCCCAGTTCTTTTCTACATCTCTTCTATGATTTTTAAGCTCCTTTTTGAGCTCTTCTATGAGTTCTTTCTGGGCTTGAGGCCACTTTCAGTTTTTCTTTGGGATTTTGCCCATAGGTGTTTTTACATTGTTGTCTCTTCTGAGTTTGTGTCTTGATCTTCCCTGTCATCATAATAACTTTCTATGATCAGATTCTTTTAAATTTTTATTTATCTTTTTTTTTTGCTTTATTCCTTTGAACTCTGCTCTTGGGGTGGAAGGGGTACTGTTTTAGACTTCTTGTGCCACAGGCTCTGTTTACTTGGTGCTGCCCTTATGTTGACCTGACACACATGGTGGGGGGGGACCCTTGTGTCTCTGATGTTGCAGTAAGAGGGTGGGGTGAGAGATGACTTGTACTGCTGGAGGCCAGTGAGATCTGGCAGCTTATCAGGTGCTAAGCTGGAGTCATAATGCTGGTGTCTGGCAGGTTCTGCTGGCCAGTGGGGTGTTTCTGCATTTTCCCAGGGCTACACTGAAGCACATGGAAGTCTGGCTCCTGGAGGCTGCCTGTCTGCCCAGGGCTTGGCTGAATTGTACTAGTTCTTGGAGTTGGAGTCTGCCTCTTCCCCTGGATATACTGAGGCACATGGGGAGTCTCAGTATTGGCCTTTATCTGCTTCACCACCCTGGGGCTCAGGATCTCCCATTGGTTTGCTGAGGTTGGTCTTGCTGCTGGCTTGGTGGGACACTTCCTGTACTGCCCTATATTCCCCCTTTACCTGAGTGAGACAGATCTTTTCTGCTCATCTTCCAAGTTTCTTGGGCTCAAAGATTGTTTTGCTCCATCTTTTGCTGGTTCCAGGATTTGTTTTGGGGTGCTATTTTGTGGTTGTTTAGAGGTGAGTATGGGAGAGTTACAGTGATTTGCTGCTTTTTCCACCATCTTGGCTCCCAAAAGTCTCCCCTACACATCTTTTGAAACCTGATACAAATTCTACTTTCTATGCAAAACCTTCTCGAATTTCTTTCTTGCCCATTTCTTCTAAGGCAGTGACCCCTTTCCCCACTTCAAATCTAACAGATGGCTTTGTACCTCTCCCATGCCCCTACTAGGTATCATTTTGTACTAGTTACCCGTGCTCATAGAGACTGTTAGATCCACAGGGGCAGAGACTATGTCCAGTCTGAACTTTGTACCTTCCATTATGCCTCATACAGTGTTTAGCAAAGAAAGTAAAGTAAGAATAGTTAAATAGTGCTTGATAAATAGCAGTTGAATTAAATTGAACCACAAGAACCCTATCTATGCTTTACTGATTTGTTTTAAATTGTGTCCTTAGGCATATTCTAATATATTAGGAATTCTACCAGTTTGCTAGATTGAAAGATAATTAATATTAATGTCATCATGAAATGACTCAACATTACTGATTGTAAAAAAAACCCATGAAATGATTTCTTAAAATTGGTATTCATCCCACAGTCTAGCTGGCAACTGTTGGTAGGAGAGAAGTTTCAGTATGCTGTGACTCAGTGGAGGTACCCGATGACTGCAGTGCTTTGGATGAATAGGTAGGGTTTTCTGGGAATGGAAGGAGGGTGATTTGGTGTACAAGACAGTCAAAGAAGCAACAAAGATTGCAGATGACAGACTTTAAGAGCTGGATGTGACCTCTGATACCATGTGGGCTGGTCCCCTTCTTTTAAAATAAGAAGACTAAAATTACTTAATAACCCTGAAAAAATCTAAATAAGTTATGCTCTTTTGATGTTCTTAAAGAACATTTGTTTTGAGTTGGTCTAGTCTTTGGTTAGCTGTTCAGTGCAGTGAACTATCAAGCACCCACTGTGTTGTATGTAACCCAAGAAGTACTGTGATGTGCATAGAGTTCTGGAGTTGGAGTCACAGAGAATGGGGTCCACATTTTGCCTTCAAGGTGTACTTTCTGTGTGAACATGGGAGTCACCTAACATTTTCATGCCCCAGATGACTGTGAAGACCCTAATTTGGAACAGTTCCAGTCCACATTGGTGAGGGAGTTTCTATAGCAGGAACTTCCCACATGGATGAAATCATATACCCAGACAAAATTGGTAGGTACTAGGGATACAAAGATTTAATGTAATCCCTGCCTTTAAAAAGCTTATGTTGGGGGCGGCTAGGTGGCGCAGTGAATAGAGCACCGACCCTGAAGTCAGGAGTACCCGAGTTCAAATCCGGCCTCAGACACTTAACACAAAAAACTAGCTGTGTGACCTTGGGCAAGTCACTTAACCCCAACTGCCCTCCAAAAAGCAAAAAAATAAAAATAAAAAAAATAAAAAAATAAAAAGCTTATGTTCTTTTAAGTGACAGAGTATAATGTGACAGAAAAAAATTTGGGTCTGGATCTATGATTTCGTTGATGTAGGGAATTCCCTACACCAATGCAGGCTCAGTACCTCCTCACAACTTTAGTTTTAACGTACTTAAAAAAAATGTGAGCTTCAAATTCTCTCCCTCCATCCCTTCCTGACCCCTTGAGAAGGTAAGAACTGTGCCATTGTTACTTCTTTTTAATTTCAGCTTACAATTTCTTACTACTCACAACTTTTAGTCTTAGAGAATGACCTGGGACATTGAGAGGTTAAGTGACCTCTTAAGAGCCACACAGTCCATAAAACACAGATAAGCATACTAAACATTAAGAGGGTGATTAGACAAAAAAGAGATCCAAACAAATTACTCTATGAAATTTGAGTAGGGAAAACACAATACAGTGCAGGCATGGGAAATTTCACCAGTTCCTTTTATTGTCCCTACTGTTACCTCTGGGAACCTGGTCTCCCTCTGACTTTGTATAATGACTCAGTGCTATTGGCTATTTCTTTAACCTATGAATGTCAGCCCTTTGTTCTTTCTGAAGCCATTAGTCTTCCCTTTCTCTTCATCTTATTAGAAAAGTCACTCATGAAAGCTAATTTTGCTTAGAAAATAAATAGAGGATGTCAGTTATTGAAATCCTTATCTGACGGTAACAGATGGGACTTCGATCTTTGACTGACACTTGGAGTAGGGACAAAATGAGAAAATGGGACTTTCTTCTTATTTCAGGGAAGGAGATACAATGTATTGTTCTCAGTAGAATGACTCATCAGCAAGACAAACTTTTGGATTTCTTTTTACAGTTCCTTTTAAATGTGATCTTATAATTCAGAGAATATAGTGTCAGTGTTTGCCTTCTGTTCTATGTGCCTATAATTGAGAATTGTATAGAACTATTATAAGGGAACCAGGCAAGGCTGGAGCAGGAGATGCCCTTGACCTGGATCTCCAGGTAGGATTTTGACAGATGGAAATGGAAAGGTAAGGTCATTTTAGGTGGAGAGAATGGCATGAAATTGGGGAAGGAAGACTTCAGGGAGCGGAAAGGAAATTTGGTTGGAACACTGAGTACATTTAAGGAAATAGAGAAAAGTTGGGAGATTATATAGGATCTCAGATGTCTAGGTAATAAGTTTAGACTTTATTCGGTAGACAGCAGGGAACTAGGAAGGTTCTTGAAACTGAAGTGACACGATGACTTTACTAAAAAAGAATCTGTCAGCAGTGTATAAAATGGATTGCAGAAGGAACAGGCTGGCTGAGAGGAGATGAGTCAGGAACTTATTGTACTTTACTGAGTAAGAAGACTGTGAGGGAGGCTAGCAATATAGATTGTGAGCTCCTTGAGGACAAGGACTGTCTTTTGTCTCTTTTTGTATCCAGCACTTAGCACAGTACCTGGAACTTAGTAGGCACTTAATAAATGCTTATTGATTGATTAATGAAAAAGCAGAAAGTGATTCACCGGACAGGATTTGATGATGGGACACAGAGAGAATAGGAATCAAGGATGATTAAGTGGCTTTTTCTCAAGGATTGCTGAGGGAAATGGTGCCTCTTACGGAAATAGGGAAGTTAGGATGGAGGAGCACTTTTTGGGCGAGAAAGATCATGGATTTAGAGTTGAAGAGGAACTTTAGAGATCGGCAAATCCAACTGCCTCATACTACAGATGAGAAAGAAGGGAAATGACTTGTCCAAGGTCATATAAGTTGTATTTGGATATGTTGAACTTCAGATAGTGGAATAACATTCAAGCAGAGATGATTAGCAGGGGTGTGTGTGTGTGTGTTGTGTGTATGTGTGTGTGTATGTGTGTGTGTGAGTATGTGTGAGTGTGTGTGTGTATGTGTGTGTGTAGCTCAAGAAAATATTGAAGCTAAAGATGTAGACTTGGTAAGTAATTTGCAAAAAAGAGATACTTGGGCTTATACAGTGCTGGTTATAGAATAAGTATCAAAAATTATAAATTAAATGCCTTAAACCAGGTAGATTACAATACCACAACCCAGGTCTTATTTGTCTATAGTTTGGTGTTTATGGGGTAATCAGCCAAAAACTGTGTGTGTGTATAAATATACATGCATATATACACACACACACATACATATATATGTATGTGTGTGTATATGTATATACTTATGTGTAAAATCAGAAATTACTTATAATGGAAAATTACTTACATAACCTAAATGAGATGCCATCATTTTGGATATGGCCTGCCTACATCATTGTGCTAAGTATTCAGGGTAATATTGGAGTGATGATTTTTGTACCAAGTTTTTCAGTGCTCAGCAAGTAAAAGCAAGATTTGATTTTAGCAATAATTATTTAAGTCTTAGCTGTTCAATATAACAGTCCACCTAGCAAAGGACTTGAACCTAATCTTTGGAGTTAATATAAAGAAATATGTCAATGCTAGCCAGAGCAATGCAGGACTGCTGTTTCTGCCTCAGTGAAGAATCAACGAGTAACATCCTAAAGCAATGACCATTTGAAATGTGTGCTCCATTTGAAATGAGATGGTAACTGGTGATATACAGTCATGAAATCTTGGTTGGGTCTGTATTGGAAAAAAAAAACCTAAGTAAATGAGAAAGCGAAAGAATTTCCAGAGGAAGAATTAGGCAAAGAGTTGTTGAAAGCAAGGGGTAGACAGAAAAATGAAAACTGAGAGAAAAATTATTTTAAGAAATAGGGAAGTGAAAAAGTTTCAAGGAAGAGGCAAATTAAATGAAACTAGAAGACTCCAGTCAAAATGTTCATAATTAAATTGGCAATTTTAATTTGGTTACAATGTACGAGCATCCACTCATGCATGCTAATTTAGCAGTTCATTTGTATGTTATTATCTTTGAGAGTGGCCTGGGTTATGAAATCACAGTTTCAAGCAGAGTGCTTTCTAATTTAATTTTTCTTTCAAAATATGTGTGAAGGAAGTGGGATCTATAGGTATAGTAGATAAATGATATGAATCCCAGCCCTAGATATTGCCTTTGTTATTGTCTTAGCCTCTCTAATTAAATTCATCAACCAAAATTTGGATTCCATGGATGGAAAAAACAAGGTCATGTATTATAATGAGAGTGGATTTGAGAACTCTGACATTCTTTTAATAAACATATGTTAAATCCCTACTCTGCACATCATGCTATGCTGGGTACTTAGAGATCGAAGGGCAAAAGCAGGAATCTGTGACTTTAAGGAACTTAAATTCTATGGGAGCCTATATTCTGTTATGGCCATGTGGCTGGCCACCAAGTCTGTCTCCAGATTTAATTGTTCTCCTGAACTCCAGGTAAATACTTTTTAATGCCCACTGATGTCTCTCCTTGGTAATAATTTCACCACGACTTTAAATTCAATAGGTCTAAAGTTGGACTCCTCTTCATTTCCCCCAAAACTGTCTTTTTATGTCCCTATTTATGTTAAAAGCAATGTTATCGGTCTCAAATAGAAATGGATCTCTGCAGTGATATATTGACTTAGAAAGCCACAAATTAACATTATCTATATTGTATTTTATTTTTGTTTATTTTGCATTTAATCTTGTTTTGGCAACACTGAATTTGGCAGCTATGGAAAAGGATCGCCCATCTCCTGGTCATCTTTCATCTCTGCTCAAAATCATGGAGTTCTTTCTGACCCCTTCTGTTCTTCCAAGTCTACCAATAATCAACTTCCATCATTTCCACCTCTATACTGTCTCTTGATTTAGTGCCCTCTTTTCCATTTCTACTACCAACATTGGTATTTAGATCCAATTATTCTTTGCCTTGGCAATTACAGTACCTCCCTACCTTCAGATTTCCCTCTACCAAGCCATTCTACTCACTAAGCCCTATTTCATTCTATTCCTGTCAATCTAGACTATTGATCATCCTCTAAAGTTGGAATTTTTCTTTCTCAATTTCTTGTTTTTACCTGTTTTCCCCTCTCTTGTTGAAGTTGTCCCCGTCCTTCCTGAGTTTCTGAAATGCTACCTCCAAGTAACCTTCTCTGATCATCTTAAGCTCCAAGTGATCTCTTCTCTTTCTTTTAAACTTTCATTGTATTTTGTACCTTTGTTACATACTTGTCAAGCATTCTATTTTTATATTCTAAATATATATTTTTCTACATGCTTGATGCCCCGTGATATAGTCCTTGAGGGCTAGCTCCATGAATTATTTATCAGGGTATCCTGTCTACTGTCCAAGGTATCTTGTACTTTTTTCTTTCTTCTTCTTCTTCTTCTTTTTTTTTTTTTTGACAGAGCCTTTAGTTTCCTTGGTATAGGGAACTGTAGATAAGAACACTATTACCAATGTAGATCAGCACCTCATGTGCAACTCAGAGTCTTAGATATTTCCTTGGGACACTCAAAAAATGTGATGTGTCCAGGGTCACACAGACAGTATATGGTAGAAGTGAGTCTTAAACTAAGGTCTTCATGTCTTGGAATTCAACCCTTTGTCCGCTCTGCCGTGATGCCTCAATCAACTGATTTTACCTTCGTTGCACATCCTTGGGAAAGGGAAATTAACTGGTGTTGATGTCTGTTCTTTTTTCCATTTTCCATTTTTTCAGCATTAACAGTTCACTTAAATAGAACAGGTTATAGTTGGTCTTACATTATTTTATTCTTTCTTTGAACTTTACATTGATTTTGAACTTTTTTCTAACATGTCATTGGTTTGATTGTATATAGACTACTGATTTTGACTCCCAACTTATTCATCAGCCAATCCTATGTTAGCATAAAATCAGTTTCATCTATTTGCCCATATCTAATACTTTGTCACTTTCTTCTTGAAAATGGTGTTTATGATATATAGATGTGACACTGTTGGATAGTCAAGAAGCCTTTGGCTTCTCTCCTTCATTACTCCTTTTTTCCATTTTTTTCTTTCTCTCGTATGCCTACCTTTTCACTGAAGTCACCGCGGTGTATTTTAGTATGTATTTATATAGTTTTAAGGGTTTGGGGCATTTTATGAAATTTCTCTGCCTCTCTATCCCCTAAACCAGAGGGTTTTGATTGAAAGTCCGTGAACATCTTTTTAAAATGTTCCAATAACAGCATTTCCTTTGTAATTCTATGTATTTTATTTTATAAATTAAAAGTATTATTGTTAGGATGGCTTTATAGGCTTCAACGGATGGGTCCATAACACAGAAAAGGTTATGAAACCTTGCTATAAAATAAATGCTGGTATAGAAACTGTAATTATTTTGACAATGATCTTTTTGCAAATGACCACTACAAACTAGATGACAAAGTATCTAATAAGATGATCTTCCTTCCTTTGAATGAATAATAAAACCAATTTTTTTCTCTCTCCCCATCCAAGGAGAACTAATTGTAGCTAAGTGGAAGGATGGCTCACTTCCTCTTTAGTTTTTGTTCATAGAAGAATGTCAAGATTAATTTGACTCAGATCCTCCAATAACCGGTTTACTTTCTTGACAAGAATATCACATTTGGAGTGTCAACAGAGATGTCAATATTTGAAGATGGTTGAAAAACTGTGATTTGTAGTTCCCTCCACTCCCTTTCCCGCTACTCTGCTGACAAGATTGAAGAGATAGAAGGGAGAAGCAGAGGACTGAAGAACTGTACTTGTTTACAAGTACAAAATGGAAAACCATGTTTCAGAGGTTTGCCATAGCCAAAGAACTCATCACCTCGTGGCCTGCCTGCTAGTAATAGGCTCCTCTGTACTTAAATTGGTCCTTGGAAATTAGACATAGGCTGTCACAGGGGCCATATATGAAACTTTTGTAGTATAATAGAATCTGCCAGCTCCTCTGTTCAATTGGCTCCTTTAAGAAATCAGTCACTTCCTTGCCAGAATGAGGCACCAGAGGGAGACTTAATGCTGAATGTTTATTGAATTGAATTTATGCCATTATCTTTACCTCTAGTGGTATTCCTTTGAGAATTGGGATTGTGTGTGTGTGTGTGTGTGTGTGTGTGTGTGTGTGTGTGTGTGAAGTGACTGGGAAAAAAAGGCAAAGGTCTAGAGACCCAAAGAGGTCCACGAACTTGGGTGAGGGGGAAATAATCTTTATTTTCATTAAGCTCTAATGGAAATTTTAACATTTCCTTCTGTTATTTAAAAACATGATTGTGAGAAGGGCCTTGTAGGCTTTACCACACAACCAAAAGGGATCTATGATACTAAAAAAAAGATCAAGAACCTTTGAGTTAAAACATTTCAACCACTGTGAAATATACTGACAGTTAACTATGGGAGGGCAAAATGGTGGTGCTTAAAAAATATGTTTTAATTTCTGTAAGCCTCAGGTTCTTTATCAATAAAAGGAAAATAATGCTGTCTAAAAGTATTATCAGAGGGCTATTATGGAACTCAAATGAAATAATGTAGGTAAGGTTCTTTGTAAACTTTAAAGTCCTACTCCCACCACTACTTGTGCTAATGGTAGCTGACATTTGTACAGTCCCTGCTAAGTGCCTGGCTCTTTGACAAATGATTTATAAATATTTACTTGAGCCTCACAGCCACCCTGCAAGGTGCATGTTGATATTATCCTCATTTTACAGGTGAGGAAACAGGCAAATGGAGGTTGAATGATTTGGCCAAGGTCACACAACTAGCAAGTGTCTGAGTCTGGGTCTGAACAGGCACCTTCCTGACCCCAGAGCCAGTATATTACCTAGCTGTCTTGGCTGTTGGTAGTATTACTGCTCACTTGGGGCTCTAATTTTTTTCATGTTTTTTAAAAAATTGTATTTGATAAAAACAAGTTTTTCATTTAGTTGGAAGTTCTTAGCCTGTGATGAGTTCATTTTAAAAATATTTTTATAACTTATTTCAATATCGTTGGTTCCCTTTGTAATTCTATACATTTTATTTTGTGCATTTAAAACCATTATTCAGAGGAATCCATAGGCTGCACCAAACACTGCAAAGGGGCCCACAACACCAGAATGATTAAGAATCCCTGATTTAAATGGAGTTAGACATTTCTGCTCTCTAATTGAAGGGGGAAAAAAATCTTTTTTTTTTTTTTTAGTGAGAAAATATTCCAAAGGTCATGAGAATCTTAAAAAAAAAAAAAAACCCTTTCAACTCTGTCCAGATCGCAGAAAAGAATGTAGATCTTTGGTATTTAAATTTTACAGGAGACTTTCTTGGAACTGCTTATATGGACCATGTGAAAAATACAGGGGCATTTTCTTTTCTTAATGGAGATTTTAAAACAGATTAATTAATACAGATTCTGTGGACCACTCTGGAGTCTTCTGCATAGATTAGTAGCTAACCCCTCAACCACTCCCTTCTCTAACCTTCACCAAACCCAAGGGAACAAACACAACTACATTTAACAGGCCACTTTTCCATTCCAGGACTCTTGTTATATAATACCTTGAGTTCTCCGTGAAGATTGAATGTTTTCATTTTCTTTGATTTTAAAGATACCTTTAGGCCACGTGGAACCCATCCTGTCTCTCCTTGTGCCTTATACAAGTTCTCCACACTAGAAAACTCAATCCAAAGCATAAAACATACTGATGGCGTTGGTCGTTTCATTATTTATCGCCTGACTCTGTTATCCTACCTTCAATAATACAGACTTTTGGTTTACTTCTTATGCCAACATTGATTCATTTGCCAAACCTCTTTGAAGGATCTGCTGTCGTGTACATACAATGTGCTGGGATAAATGTAAACATAAATAACATAGCCCCTGACCTCAAAGACGGCACAATTTCCTTATGTAGAGTAGCTGTTTATTATACAAGAAATAAGAATTTGATCAATGGAAATTTATCAAAGTGATAGCTTAAGGCATTTATTTTATTTGTTGTTCAGTTGTTACTGACACTTTGTGGATCCATTTGGGGTTTTCTTGGTAGGTTCTAGAGTGGTTTGCCATTTCCTTTTTCTATCTCGTTTTATAGATGAGGAAACTGAGGCAAACAGGTTGAGTAACTTGCCTAGGGTCACCCAGCTAGTAAGTGTTTGTGGTCAGATTTGAATTCATGAAGACAGTGAGTCTTTCTGACTCCTGGCCTGGCATTCTATTCATTGTACCACCTAACTATGTATTTTACATAAAAATGTAGTTTCTTTTTGTACCCCATATGTGCTTTCATTGGTGAAGTAAATCTCATCTAACAAGGCAGAATACCAGTCTTTTAGAGTTGTCTGGGGCTACAGAAAAGTTTCAGTGACTCCCAGGGTCCCACAAACAGCAGTTGAAGCCAGGTCATCCTGACTCTGAGGCCAACTATTTATCCATCATCCAACAATGCTTCCATACATTTTAATGTGCCATTTAATTTGGGGGAACATTGTTGTTCAGCTTTTGTAAATCTTCAGATATATAAACACACTCCTCAGTCCTTTGGAAAACACTTCCAAATTAGGATAACCGTCTCATTTTGTCCTTTTTTTTTTAAGGGAGGGGATTTTGCAAAGTAAATTAATCCTGACGATTATTTTGCTTTTCCTCTCCCTTTCTTCACCTACCCTCCCACTAGGAAGGAAGGTGGGGGTGGGAAGAACGGTAAAATTGTTCCAGATATTTAAGAAAAACAATTTTCAAGGATTCTCAAAGTACTATTCAGAGGTTAACTAACCAAACAATGACATAGTGATTCAGTTTTTAAAAATTAATTAAAGCAGTTCTCCCAAAGGGCTGTTGTAGACAATACCCTTTGCTGGCACTTCTTTAAACATAATCTTTCCTTAAGCCTCTTTACTATAGTAGGTACACATTGGTCTAACAGTAAGTTAATAATTGGTAGGATAGTATAGCAGACCCATTGGTCCTGGAAGACAGAGTTCTGAGAATATTTTTTCACTAAAAAAAAAAAAAAAAGATTTTTTTCCCCCTTCAATCAGAGAGCAGAAATATCTAACTCCATTTAAATCAGGTCCTGCTGAACCAGGAAGACACGAGTTCAAATCCTGCTTCAGAGTATTGTTCTATGTGGCCCTGAGCAAGTCACTAAATTTCTCGGAGCCTCAGTTTCCTCAAATGTAAAATAGAGATCAAAATATGTGACCTGACAGGGCTGTCGTCAGGGCTAGAGGAAATAAAGTGTGTGAAGTGTCAGTTACTAACGGGCCGTACTGTAAGGTTTATCCCAAGATGTAGGACCAAAGGTATGTTTGAAACTAGTTTCATTATAGTCAGCTCAGAAAGAAACATCTCTGAAGCCGAGAAATAGTCCCCATGACAACTTATGGTTATATAGTGTTTTACCTCATCTCACAACAAGCTTGTGAAGTAGGGAGCATAGGTGTCATTGCTGTCTTTTTACAGGTATGGAACTGAGATTTAGTGAGCCTATGACTACACAGCTAGTTGCTGAAAAATGATGTGAACCTCTTGAGTTCAAATTCAGTGCCCTTTCCCCCGTATAACCCATAGAATACTTCCCTAATTGTTAGCAATCAATGGAAAATGGATCATGGTTATATGTGACATAACAGGTTGAATGTTTAAATGGACATTATAACTTGGAGATATATTAGAAGAATAACATAATGACATATTTAAGCAGAGTGTCGGCCCATCTTGGATCCCCAAAACAAACCAGAGGTTAAGGACCTGTTTGAGTGACTGCTCTGCACAATTGCTCCAGTATCTGTGATAGGCAATCCAATAGCAGAAATGGATTTTTACTGAGGCTTCCACTGCTTAATGCAAACACCACTAAAGAATGCTCTGCTCCCTTTTGTTTCATACTCACCAAATAAAGTCCGGCTACTAATCAGGCTTCCCAGGTCACTAGTACCCCAGAAGGTGTACCCTCACCAGGCACACATAGATGAATAAATCCTTATTGGATTGACTTAGAAATGGCCACTGTAAAAGGGCATGCCAAGCTTTAAGTGCTGTTTTCTATTGTAGACTAATAAATGGTCATTTCTTGTTTATGAATAAGACTCCTGTGTATTTGCTTAACATGAATCAGTTAGCCAGAGCCTGATCATCCCTGGGTAAAGTGATAAAATAACATTTCTGAAATTGGTGAAGTTTAGGATTGCCCAGGACATGACTAGATAGGAAGGAAACAGAAATCGTCATCCAGACAATACTCTTTTACCCTTTGTTCACTGTACCTTCTAATTCAGATTGGCTTTCCTTCTCCCCCACCTCTCAAATAAAATCTGAACTCATGAAGTTTTTGCCATATGTATTTTTTTCTAGACACAAACTCTTATCCCTACTTTTAGGGAAAACAGTAATAGCTAAAATTCACAAATTATCCCCAAATCTTATTTGAGCTAGATGCTTTGCCTTTACTCTAAGTAAACATTGGGGCTGTTATCAAGAAGAAAAATTAGTCTGTTTCATTTCTTTGTTATGGCTTCCTCCCCCTTCTTTCTGTTCACCTTCTTGGGGAGCAATAGTTAAAGGACAGACAGGGAATAGATATAATCTCTCAATTGGATGAAGGTTCCTCAAAGATTTAAGCTTTCTATAGTAACATTAAAAACAAATGAATTAAAAAATATTGTATAGCCTCCTAGAACCCCTAGGAAAAGTACTGAAGAGGACCTACTGGATAAGGCACAAATCTGCACATCAGTATAGTTGAATTACTTAGCCCTCGTCTAGCCTGACTTCTGACTTAACAGAGAAGGTAATTCAACTGAATTTAAATATTACCAAATAGTAGAATTAAAGCGACTTCTGCATGCATGTAGCCTGATTTACACCTCCCCAATGACATACCTGAGAAGTGGACATCTAGCCTCTGTTTAAAGACCTGCAGCAGAGAGGAGCTATCACTTCCAAGGCAGTACATTCCAGATGGAGAGCTCTGGTAGGAAGTTTTCCCTGACATCCAGCCCAAGTTTGCCTCTCTTCCAACTTCCACCCATTGTCCCTGCCTCTTCCCTCTGAGGCTTAACAGAACAAATCTCAGCCCTCTTCCACTTGGCAGCCTTCTGGATTCTTAAAGAGAGCCAATCCTGTCCCCATTGAATCTTTTCAATTTTAGGTCAAATATCCCCAGTTCAGCTGACCATCTTATAGCATAGATTTGAGGCCCTCGACTGTCCTAGCTGCCCTGCTCTGGATACTTTCTGCCTCATCACTGAATGCCTCTTCTAAAGTGTGGCAACCCCAAGGTGCCTACAGAAATGCCTGGGTCACTCCCCTAGTAAAAAAAATCTCCTCCTAAAATTGACATCAAACCATTAATGATCAGTTTCAGTCACTAAGCACTTTTGAATTATATGTAAGCATTTTGTGTTCACTTTTATACATTTTATTTAGATTAGGGATTCTTAACCCGTTGTCCATGAATGTGAACTTTAAAAATATATATATTTTGGCTATTGTATTTTTATATAATTGATTTCTTTCATAATCTTATGTGTTTTATTTTATATATTTGAAGATGGTATTGTGAAAAGGGGCCCATAAACTTCACCAGACTGGCCAGAGGGGTCAGCACATGACACAAAAAAAGATTAAGAACATCTGATTTAGAGAGTCTGTTAAATCGAAGCTGGCTAAGAACCAGGCAAACAATTTATACAGTAATAACCATGTTAACAAACAAGGTTGAAAGACTTGAGAAGTCTGATCAAAGCAGTGATAAAGCTCTGTTTTAGGGGGACTGATAATAAATAATGCCTACCCTCCTAACAAAGAGGCAATGGAATATACAGACTGAGAGATCGTTTTGGACATGACCATTTTGGGAAATTTTGTTACAAGAGTTGTTACACCTCCAAAGATTGAATGTCTCTCAAAACCCAGATCCATCTTTGATAGTGTCTTACTTTCCTGCTGCTTCTTGGTATCTAAGTCATCTTTAAAGAACTCTTGGTATAGCCGGGAGAGGCAAGCTGAACCCTGTCTGCTGTGTCTTGTTTTCCAGAAGCAGCAAGTAACTCCTGGTAAAACCTCATAGAGAATCCCCTGAAGGGCAGTACAGAATTGCTTCTGCTAAGCTGGCCCCCTGAGACTCAGGCACCACCTCCTTTTCCTTTTCCCCTGAATCTGTTTAACTCTTCACTCACCTGTATTTCAATAATAATAATAATGGCTACCATTTTTATAGCACCTACTATGTGCTAAGCATTTCAGTAATCCAGATGCCTGAAGAAGTAATGCGTTTAAAGACTTCTATATGTAAATCTTTGCCTCCCACCCTCCCCCATAAATGTATTATTTAGAAATGTATGCCACCAAGTTCAAAATGTATGCCACAGTGTAACAGATTTTTGTACACTTTAGCCCCTAAATAGCTGCTCTGTTTCCATTAGAATGCAGTACTAATGCCTTTCAAAATTTTACAACTTGTTCCGAGAATCAAACTGACAAATGGATGGAGAGATCTCACATCTGTAAATGGAGCTCATTTCCCATGAGCTGACAGCTGTAAACACAATTGAAAGATCTAAGTAATTTTCAAAGTAATTATATGTAACCAGGTAATTTCTGAACCATCTGTCTCAAACCTAGTGACAGCATTGCTGTAGTGTGTTGGACAGGGATTTGAGAGGCCTGATGCCATGGAAATTTAATATCTAGATTAATGTCTTTCCTTTAATAGTAGTAGTTTGTGTCCTGAGGGAAACAGCAAGGAGGAGAATGTAGAGAGGAGCAGGTTTATTCAGATCCTGATTTGTTAACATATTGTCCTGGACCTGGCTTTTTTCTTTTTTATTCCTTATCCCTTGCCACCTTCACTCCACATTTAAATCTCTTCTGTGATTTGTTAGATCAAGTAAATTATTTGTTGTTTCTTTTTTAGCATCTACCACTACCATATGGAAGCACATTGAAACTTTAGTGTTTGTAATTAGCTGTGGTTCTGGGGTGATGAGCTATGGTTCATTTGTCCATTTGCCAT
Source organism: Pseudocheirus occidentalis (assembly GCA_028646575.1). NCBI lineage: Eukaryota > Metazoa > Chordata > Mammalia > Diprotodontia > Pseudocheiridae > Pseudocheirus > Pseudocheirus occidentalis. The sequence continues at coordinate 41,491,529 of CM053597.1, read as the reverse complement.
TAGCTTATCAATTTCCTGTGCCCCATTATGAGTTTGTATTTTTTTAAATTTCCCCGGTGCTAATAACAACCTACCCTCAAACTTCTGGTGTCCAGGGCTAATAAAGTGTACAGTGGAACTGGAGGTGTCTCATTCAATACCCCTTTAAATCGTCTCACCTTGAACTCTACATTTTATATGCCATCCTAGGGGGAACAGTCTTAAAGATGGCAACCCAATGTTTTGAAGAATTTGTCTTCCCTAGGAATTAGTGCTCAGAAGAGAATCTATTATATAGTCACATTTTATACTTTGGACACCAAATTGATCAATATCATAGTAAAAACGACAGCTAGTTACACTGACCAAATCTCTTAAGATGAGGCAGCCTCATCTTATTCATTGTGGGAAATGTTTACTGGACTGGAAGAACGTCATCACTCAAAGCTTATTTTCAGTGTCTATTGGGTTGTTTTCTTTTTCCTATTGAGGCATTTGACTTCATAATTTTTCTTGCAGTTTTGATATATAAACCATGACTCAATAGGGAATTCACTTTCAGGAGAAAAATAAATCAAGATAACAAAACTTGGTTTTGTTAGAAAGCCACTTGTATCAACTATATAACGTTCGAAATTTAGTTGAAGTTTCACTTAAGTCCTCTATTTTGAACACAAGAATAATGGTATTTTGCTACATGGGTTAGAAAAAATGAGTCTGAACTAATCATATAACTTTTCTGTCTCTTTAAAGATGGCTATTTTATAAATGGTAATTTTTTATCATTTTAAACTAACCTTATGATTCCATAAGGAGTTGGTAAAGCCTCACCGTCATTCTTGTAGACTCCTGGTTGGTAGAGGCTGTTCAACCAATGTTTGTAATGAGATTAACCCAATTTAAAGACTTTCAACCTTTGTTTGAAAATAGAACTTGTAAGAATATAAAGCAGTAGAGAAAGAAACCTGATTTCCATTTGCCTGTATCTCATAAAAACCTTTGCACAGAACTGCCTAAATGCTCACACCTGATTATCTTATTTCAAACTCCAAACTAATGTCAAAATATATAGAGATAAAGCTCAAAATTTTGATATTAATGTCTTGACTTTTGAGGCACAACTCAGTAGCCCTTGATTATATTATTCAAAAAATTGTACCAGGAGTAGGGCCAGAGGGCTTTTTTGTGGAGCTGATTTATTCATTCAATCAATGCCTTGAATAGATAAGTGATTGAAGTCCTTGCCATTAGGTGCACAGAACAAATTAAGAACCTGACAGAATGACAAAATAAATAACTTGGAGGGAACATTTTCTGTTTGGAGAGTGAATTTATGGGGCTGCCTCAGTTCTTAAGGATGAGTATCTGTTTATAATAATAATGACAGTTGATGTCAATGTAGAGTACTTTAAGAATTATAAAGTGTTTTATATATACTCTGTCATCTGATCCTTACCACCTCCTTAGTCATCTAGGTTTTTTTACAAGTATCATTATGACCTTTTCACGAATGAAGATGCTAAAGTTCAGAGGGGCACCTAGGGGATGCAGTGGATAGAGCCCTGGTCTTGAAATCAGGAAGACTCATCTTCGGGAGTTCAAATCTGGCCTCAGACACTTACTAGCTGTGTGAACTTGGGCAAGTCACTTCACCTGTTTGTTTCAGTTCCTCATATGTCAGATGATGAGGAGAAGAAAATGGCAAATCAGTATCTTTGTCAAGAAAACCCCAAATGGGGTCACAGTGAGTCAGACATGACTGAAAGGACTGAACAACAACAAAAAGCTCAGAGAAGTTGGGATTTATTCGTGTGGCTAATACATTGCAGGGAGGGTAAATTTGAGCTAAGGCTTCTCCCAATTACAAGTCTGTGTTCTATATTTTTATGCAGTTTACAACTTCTCCAAACATCTAAGTAGAATATTTAGATCCCATTACCCTTCTAACTTAATCTGCCCCCAAAGCATTATTTTTTCCTCTTTTTCCAGCACTTATCCCAGTACATGGTACACAGTAGGTATATAATAAATGCTCTAACTTGACTCTTGTTAATGAAACAACAAAAACTTAATGCCATTGTTTCATCCTAGATTTTCTGTCAAGACCCTCATTGACCGATCCTGTTTCGAGACAATTGATGACTCATCACCAGAATTTAACAATTTTGCTGCTATTTTGGAACAGATTTTAAGTCATCGGCTGAAAGGTAAATACCAACCCGCCCATTTCATTTCCCTCACCCCAGCATTTTTCTTTACTCTGAATTAAATATTTGAAAATCTATATAATTGATCATGGCTGGGGTCTGAGGATGCTACAGTCCTGAGAAGTGAGAAGCTGGTCTAAACGCTCTGTGCTGGAGAGTAATTGATGAAGTGAAGGACCATGCTTCTAGAAACTGTTGAACCGGTGTTCTCAGACACACTCTGATCTCTGAGACAAAAGCAGAAACTAGGGTATATTTGTCAAGGAGGAGGAGTAAGAAAGCTCTTTTCCCTATGCAAAGAACCCGTTGTCCAAGCTAAGGCTGACAAAACAGTATGTAGTAACTGAAATGTAGGTAAGGGATGATTGCCAGCTGCCGCAGTTCATCAGATGCCTCCAAGATAAAGTCTTTGAGGGTTTATTGGTTGTGATTTGCCTCCACTTCCTTGCACTTGAAAACTTATAAATATGGTATCACTGGATAAGAGTGATTACATAAGTAGTGTTGGACTTTTATTAATTAAAAAATCAGTCTTTATAAATAGAAAATATCTATGTGAAAAAATAGCAGAAAACCGAAAAAAGGATAATGTCTCATCAGATACTACTGCAACCAACCTTCGTATACACAGGTAAAATAAAGCTATTTTTCATGACATTTATTATATAGTATAAAGTCAATTATAACTTCTTTTTAAAAATTTCATTATTCTCAACATGTAATAAGTTCTTTCAAAATTGTCATTTTCTAAGTTTTTGAAGGAAATTAGAAATAATATTTCTACTTAGAGAAAAGTGGGGTGTTCTTGGGTTACCTTTGTACTGTTAATGATAGTTTCAGAAATAAGTGTAAATTAGTATTCTGCTGTCTAGAAGTAGAAATAATAACTTTTCTCTATTTTGGGAGTGGTAAAAGAACACAGAATCAAAGTATAGGTTCTGTTGTATAATTTATTTCAGAAGTCTTTGGCCAGCTGGGTGGCACAATGGATAGAGCACTTCCTGGAGTCAGGAAGACCTGAGTGCAAATCTTAGCTCAGAAAGTTACTAGCTGTGTGACCCTGGGCAAGTCACTTAGCCTCTGTCTACTCAGTTTCTTCTTCTGTAAAATGGGTTTAATAATGGCACATAGGTATCAAATGAGATAATTTTTGTAAAGCACTTAGCAAAGTTCCTGGCACATGGTAGTCACTTGGTGCTTATTGCCGTCCCTAACAAGGAACCCCCATAATTATTTATGCAGCCTATAACATCATAGAAAAATATATGGAGCCAGGTGGGCCCTGAAGAGCTTGGACCCACAGAAGCAGGTGACTCCTTCTCTGATTGCCATTTGTTTGTTTTTTAATTAACAAAGTAATTATTTCAGAAGATATTCCCTTATCTCTTAATAAGATCAACATAAACAATCTCAAAGTTGATTAACTAAATTTAATTTCAGAGAATGATATAAATGAGAACTTGTGGGTGACTAAGTAGTCGCAAGTTGTATGATGGGACTAGGAGGAAAGCCAGTATTGATATTCAATGATATTCCTGTTGTGGGCAAAGAAGAACGGTCCACGGTCAATAATTTATTACTTGTGTTTTTGCCATCCTCTTTGGGATGACTTACTGTCACCCTAAGTCTTTGCAAGATTGAGATAAGTAGAGCTGTGAGCTGTGCAATAAATGATCCATAGCTTTGGGAAAGGAAGACTTTAAAGGGGCTTGCTCTTAGGGACAATATAAAGGATTTTCCACTGTTTAGTTCTCTAATGGCTCATGAATGACTTTCCATTTGGGGGGCAGTTGGGGTGACTTTCATAGCTCTTCTGTCTTACAGACTGAAAAACTTCACAGTATCATGCACAACCTGAATAATTCTCAGCATCTTGACAGAGATGAAAATTCAGGATTTATGTTTTCTTGGCTTTATTGTGTTTGATATTTCTGAAACTGGTGCATCTTTCAAAGTGTGAGGGCGAGAAAATAATAATGATAATCATAACTGGAATCTGTACAGTGCTTTAATAATGTCTCCTTTTATCCTCACAGTCTTGGGAGGTAGGTGCTCTGATTATCCCCATTTTACAGATGAGGAAAGTAAGGCCAAGAGAGAGGTTATCTGACCTGCCCAGAGTCACACAGCTTTTCAGTACCTGAGGCAGGGCTTTCTAGTTCCAGATGGAATGCCTCATTCACCTCGTTGTCTTCCAAGGGAAGGCAGGTTGTTTCGATACAAGTAAAGTAGGAAGCTGAAAGAATAACTTGTTTTTAAAAATCCTAGATAATAAGGAAGGAGAGTTTTTTGTTTCCTTTAATTATGGCAGGACCGTAGCTACAGATCTGAAGGGAAGTCAGGTAGTCAAGCAGTCTCATTTTACAGATAAAGAGACTGAGCTCCAAGAAGTTCTTTGACCATGGATATCAATGAGATTATAAAAATAACTTACTCATTGACGAATTATCCTCAGTAGCTAGGGAAAAACCCCTGAAATCACAAATTTAGATGCATAGACTCAGAATCTTAAAATTAAAAGGAGCTTTGCAGGGCCAATCCAGAGAGAGGTGATGGGTTTGAGTAGGTAGAGGCTGGGCTTGGAGGCAAGAAGGTCTGGGTTCAAATCCTGCCTCCACTATTTACCCTTTGTGTGATTGTTAGCCTCACTGTGTTTTTGTTTTCTAATTTTGTAGTTTTTGCTGAGTTGACTGAGATGCTGAAAATTGTTGTTGTTTGCAGGTCTCCCTCTTTCCTTCACAAATTGAGGGGCTACTCAAAGATTTGGCCTCATTCAGTCTCATGGAAGCTTAAAATTTTGCTCTTTTCTGAGTTCATCCCTCTTAAGGCAACCTGTTACCTTTTCCTCACCGTTCCCAGAGGCTCACCATATCAATACCAGACTTAGTATGGGCACCCAATGGTCTTAGCCCACAATAGCTCAGAACTCCTGAGCTAATGGAATGTAGACCCCCAAGTAGCAGGAATTATAGGTGTGCACCACCAAGTCAACCATTGCAAGATTTAAATGGTGACACAGCTAATGTGTGTAAGAGATAGAATGTGAATCCAGCTCTTTCTGACTCCACAACTAGCTCTCTGTCCGCTATACCATTCTGCCTCCCACTTTCCTTTGTAAAAAGGGGTTAAGACATGTGGCACTTTATTGTTATGAGGACCAAATGAGCTAATGGGAGTAAGCTACCATATGAATGTCAGTTACTAGCATCTTACCTAATTCAGCAATACCATCATGATATACCTTAAAGATGATCATGCAGGGAATGTTCACTTCTATATTTCCAGTGACACACCCTGTGTTTATGTCCTTTATTCATATGAAAATTCATCAGCTTAACCTGGAGTGAACTTATTCTTACTTTGAATGTAATTCAGTTAAACAGCTCAGTATTTATCACCATCATCATCATTACTCCTTCTACCACCACCACCTATTATGTGTAAGGCATTGGGCCAGTCCCTGGAGATGCAAAAATGTATATGGCCTAAGCTTTGCCCTCAAGCAGAGTAGTCTCTTGGGTGTGAGAGGAGGATAAATATACCCATACTTGTGCTACAAGGCAGGGTAAATCAGTGAAAAGAAGAAATCTAAGTAAGAAATTTGGGAAGAAAGAGACCACTTTCCCTGGAGTTGGATAGGGAAAACTTCAAGAAGGTAGTGGTATCTGAACTGGACCTTGAGGGATGGAAGAGATTTCAGAAGGTAGAAATGTTAAGGGAATCCATTCCAGGCATAGGTGATAGCATGAGCAAAAACACAGAAACCAGAGAGGGCATGGATGAAGAGGAGGGCTGGATAGCTGTCTAGATGAGCTGGAACATCGAATAAGAAGTAGGTCTGAACAGGTAGGTTGGTAGGTTGGAAGACCAACAACAACAACAACAACAACAACAATGGTGGATGATGGAAGGCCTTGAATGCCCAAATCAGGGGTTTATCCAGAAGAGAGTGGGGAGTCATTGAAGGTTTTTGAGTAGAGGAGCAGCAGGTTCATAGTAGTACTTTTAGAATGATGACTCAGGTAGCAGTGGGGAAGCTGGACTGGAGAGGAGGTAGCCTGGAAGTAGGGAGGCCAGTTTAAGCTATTACAGTAATATAGGTAAGAAGAGGAAGGATGCGAATGATTGTAGTCAGTGTGGAGGTATGTGGCCCAATTGAGACCATGGAGGTAGAAACAGTATTTGACAACTAAGTAGATATACAGGCTGAGGAAGAGAGCAACATCAGAGATTGAGAGGCTGGTGTCACCATTTATAGAAATAGAGAAGTTGCAAGAGAACAACAAACTTAAAGGGAAAAAATGATGAGTTCTGTAGACATGTTGTGTTCAAGGGTCTAGTAGTACATCCAGGTGGAAACACTCAGTAGTAAGCCATTAGAAATATGGGTATGGACTTCTTGGAGGAAGGAAAGATTGGGGGTTGAGAGATAAATAAACAAGCCATCTTTGTGGACCCAGTAATTGAAAGCATGGTTGTGATGAGATCACAGAGGAGAGAGTAGAGATAGAGTAGAGAAAAGGACCAAGAACAGAGCCTTGGAGAACATCCATATTTAAAGGGCAAAGAGAAGATGGAGATAGCAAGAATGGTCAGAGAAGTAGGCAGTATTTCTACCTTCTGAAGTCTCTCCCATCCTTCATCATGACATAAAAATACCTATTTAGAAGTTTGCAAAACATTTTCCTCATAACCTCCCTGTGAGATAAAGCAAGTGTTATTATCCCCATCTTCCAGATAAGCAAATTGAAGCTTGGAAATGTGAATGATTTGCTCAATAATAGGTAGTCAGGGGTAAAGCCAAGATTTGAACTCCAGGTCTCTCCTGAATCTAAGCCCAGTGCTTTTCTAACTACACCCCACTGCCTCTCTAAAGAGGAGAGAGGGTAATCAAGGGATCATTATGAACATTAGAAGAAATCTTTTGTAAAGTTATAGAAACTGACTGCATAAATGCTTGATAATATAAATTCTTTCATGAGAAAAGGCTTTAGGATGGTATTTTCTCTTATTTTCTAAAACTATCCATGCAATTAAAAAAATTAACTCAGAACAGATAACTCTGTTATGCTTTGAAACAGCACAGTTCAGTGGGGGGGGAAAAAAGGAGGTAAAGTTCAGAGACCTGAGTTCAAATCTTGATTTTTGTCACTAATTTAATGTGTGACCATGAGCAAGATGATATAATCTGAATCTCAATTTCATCATCTGCAAAACCATGAGCAAATCACTTTACCTCAGTCTGTTTCCTCATATGTAAAATGGAGTTTATATTAACACCACTTACCTTCCCCTAGTGGCTGTGAGACAGTAAACTTCAAAGTCCTCTATAGACCTAAGTTTTCAACAGGCAGTCAAAAATATTCCATAAATAGTACTTAGATTTTGTCATATGCTATTTGTGAACTTTGGATAGATTATGCCGTGGCCCATGTTTGTGGTCTGGTCATTTAATCATTGCATGGTAGGTACACTGCCCTTCTAACTCAAGGAGCAATCATTGAACAGCTTCAGTGATGGTCCAACAGATCTGAGTTTGTCTCATCCCTCAGCGTGGTGACTTTGGGACCTTCTTTTCTCAGCAGCTCAGCTCAGTTGTGGGCTATTTTCTAGAAATCTTGGAATCTCTACTTTGATGGTGTAATGTATTATTTTGATTCATCTGTGCTACTGTCATACCCTTGAGTTCATGCTGAAAATAGACAGTTGGCTATATTTAGAAAGGCTGTCGTAACTGACCCGATCCTATTTCTGGTACTCTGCTGCTGCTGCTGGTTTTCTGTGTTCTACTAACGGCGCTTCTTCAACAACATTTCCAAACTCCAGAGACTTGATGGTTTCGGTCTTTTTTTCCTGCTTATATAAATGTATTGCCACATAATAGAGAGTTAGGGCTGAAGAGGGTCTTACTGATTGCCTCATACAACGTTGAGTTCTATGTTCAATTTAAATTTACACAAACTTATTAAACACCTATTGGTACAACTGGATGGTACATTGGATAGAACACTGGACCTGGAGTCAGGAAGATCTGAATTCAAATTTGAGCCAAGACATTGCTGAGCCATGTGACCCTGGGCAAGTCACTTTGCCTTTGCCTGCCCCAGTTCCCTCTTCTGTTAAAAATAATTGAGGATAATCATAGCACCTCCCTCCAAGGGTTGTTGTCAGGATTCAATGAGATAAAATGCTTTGCAAACCTTGATGCACCATGTATATGCTGGCTCTTGTTATTAATGCTGTTACAGTCATTGCCATTATTGTTAATGGGATGGAAATTGGGACTAAACATGAGCATCAGCTAAAAGAACTGAGTTGATGCTTGCTGTCACTGTTGTCTTGCTCGGGAGATTTAAGCTTGACAAGATAGGTTCAAGTATTTGAACAACAGTCGTGTGGAAGAGGGATCAGACTTCTTTTTCTTGACCCCAGAGAACAGATACAGCCCAAAGAGAGGGAGCTTTCAGACAGATTCAGGCTCCATGTCACGAAAAACTTTGTAGCAAAGAAAGCTGTCCCAAAGTGTAAGAGCCACTTGGAAAGTGGGTGAGTGCTTCTTTCCCCTGAGCGCTTTAAGCCCAGGCTGGATGGCTGCTTGTCAGAATGGTGGAGAGGAGGTTCCTGCTCAGATTTGCAAGTTACTAGATGGCTTCTGAGGTCCCTTCCACCTCAGAGACTCCAAGTTGGTGGTCCCAATTCCCTCTCTTCCAGTTACGGACAAATTGGTGCCTTGACCAGTGACAGGACTAGAACTACAGTCCCATTGTGATGACTCCCAGGCAACTGGTCCTTTCTACTCTGCTCCACAAACCTCCCTCCTCTCCAATATCCTTTCTCTGTACTTTCACAGTGAAGAAAGTCTTTTATGAAATCCAGTAATGCCCTCTATGGCTAATGACTTTGGGAGCTTTTGTTCTTGGTATCTGTTGTAGACCAAGATCTTTTTGTAACATACTTTCATGCAGTAACTGTTGCTGCAGGAAAGTAGCTGAGTGTTCAGAAATGTTTAAACTGACTTCAGATTTTTCAGGCAGTGCAAATCACAGGCAAAAAGGTTTGGTTTGCTTGTCTATACTATATTTAATACATACACACAAACACACAGACAGATCGAATAGATTTTGGAAGGAAATCATGGCAACAGGAAAATTGCACTGGCTCATTATTAAAGAGTTATCTTGAGGAAAGCCAATTTATTATTTTTTTTAAAGAATCATATCACTAGGTTGGAATTTCTTTGAGGGCTGGAAGAGTAGAAAGGAGGCTGATTCATGAGTTAGAGGTCTTGGATTCAGACTGTTTGTAAAATGTTTCTTTTGTGACCTTGGGCAAATCACTTACCTTTCTTTGCCTCAGTTAAATGAGTAGACCTAGATAGCCTTGAATGTCCCTTTTATGATCTATTGATTTGATTTCTGAGTCAATGTAAATCACTTCTTTATTTAATCCAGGGATTTCTCTTCATTATAGGGATCTTAATAAAATGGAGAAACCTGACAAGATTAATCTGAGCAAAGAACTTAAATCCTTTTAGCTCTGTGGCAAAGAGTATGCTGCTAAAGCTCAAATGCTAATACTAATCTTCTTATGATATTAAAACTTATTCAAAACCAATATTTACATGATAAGTAATGACTTGAGGAGAGATAAACAGATTAAGTGGGACTTTGCTGTGTTACTTAAATGGGCTTGGTGAATTTGATGATCTCTTGTTTACCAGAGTTCTCTATACCTTTAAAATTAAATTTAAAAAAATAAATAATTTATTTTTTAGATTGTCAAAATAAAATGCTAAAATTTAAGGACTGTTTGGGTCTTTTACTGAGAGTTGAAGGTATTGGGGGTGAAGGAGAAGTAATAGATTAAATTTAATTATACTTTTGATTCTGTCTTGTTCATCATAAGCCTTAGAAAATTGTGGGCTAACCCCTGCAGATCCTTGTGACCCTTATAGCATTGGGACTTTTGAAGTCAGTGTCCCATAGGCATCTCAAAATCAACACGTCCAAAACAGAAGTCAATATGTGCCCACCTCCAATCCTATGGTCTTCTGAACTTTCCTGTCATCATCAAGGCCACCATTATCATTATCTTCTCAGTCACCCAGGCTCGCAACCTTGGGACCAATCTTGACTCTTCACATGATCAGATCTTGTTGTTACTATGTTCACATCTCTTGCATAGATCTGCTTCTCTCTGTGCATACAGCCACAACCCTAACTCAAGCCCTCTTCACCCCTTGTCTGGCCTATCTTCATAACCTCGTCTTCCAGCCTCTAGTCTTAAGTCATTCCAATCCATTCTTAACTCAGCAGTATAGATCTGACCGTGTTACCCTCCCTCCCTCTCTCTCCCTTTCTCCCTCTCTCTCTCCCCTCCTCTCTCTCCCTTTCTCTCCCTCTCTCTCTCCCTCTCTCCCTCTCCTTCTCTCTCTCTTTCTCTCTCTCTCTCTCTCTCTCTTTCTCTCTCTCTCTCTCTCTCTCTCTCTCTCTCTCACACACACACACACACACACACACACACATGCCCTCTAGTGGCTCTCTTTGGGATCAAATATAGACTCTTGTTTGACATTGAAATCTCTTCATCTGTGCCATCTACCACTCTCATGCCCTCCCTACTGCAAATGTTTTAGGTATGTATCACCACACCTAATTAAAGAGAAATTAAGAAATTAAATGATGTATTCAGTGACATAGCTGATTTAGGATTTGAACTCAGCTCATAAATCTAGAGCTCTTTTTGCTAAGTCATGCTGCCTCTACTGAACCTGGATTTGTGATGTAATGATGTAACTCTGGATACAGTCTTTCTCTAGTCACATCCCAAGGCAGTAGCTTTTTTTTGTTCATTGAGAGATTTTGTGACTGATAGGCCTTTTTAGATTGGATGCTGGCCAAAGAATCAAACTCCTATTCATACCAAGCAGCATTTGCAGTGAGATTATGCTATAAGGTATTTTGCATTTATCCTTCACCAATCCCATCCACCCCTCAAAGTTTTCATTACCAATGTAATTTGGCATGATGATGCTTTCTCTCTGAACCAATCACACTGTTCTGATACCCGAGCAAACCCCAGGAACTCTGGCTTGGACCTCAAAGTTCTTCCTGTCTTAAAGGCTAAAGGTAACTCCCCATGAGGCCACCTTTTGAAGTACAAGATAAACACTGTATTTTGTTAGAAACAATGGGTAAAGATAAACCCATCCAGTTGGCTTTTGAATTCCATGTGTTTATTTTCAGATTTATAGAAGTGTATCCAACACTTGGTTCTCTGCATGCAGACACACACACAAAAAATCAGAACTGCATTGTTTCCATAGGACGCACAACTCCCCCTGCAAGAACCCAGGCAACCAGAGGCAAAGCCTGATGAGAAAGATAAGGAGCAGTCTCTGAAGGTTACCGGAATTTGGATCCATTAGACAATGAACAAGGTCACAGTGAAAAAACACCCTCCCTGTTTTTAGTCTGCCTTCCAAGTCTGCTATTTGGAAATGGACAAGTGCCTTAGTAAATACCTTCACTGTCAAAAGCATAATGGGGCAGAATGAGTTCTTTGACTATCCAGAGATAAGCTACATTAGATGAAGATCTGTTATGGTATAAGAGAGCTAAATCAATTACATTGTCTTTGGCAATAAACTCATTCAGATTCATTAACTGGGAAGGAGGTCGTTGCCATATCTCAGTAGCCCATATTAAGTATAATTCTGTGCATTTTGAAGGAAAAAAAACTTCTCTTTAGAACCCATAGAGGAATGTTGGCTTTTCCTGCTCTAATGTTATGTGATTAATAGGATCCTAAGATTTAGAGAGACTTAAGAGACGGAAAACCTTAGTCCAACCCTCCCACCGGCTCCCCCAAGGTTTTAGATAACAACAGTAGAGAAGTTAAGTGATTTGTCTCCGGTCACATTAGCTAGATGAGCAGGGTAGAGTTTGGGGTTTGTTCTGCTCTTCTAAATACCGGCTTGTTGTATCATTTAGTATCTTATATTTGACTTTTCATTCTTTTTGTAGCCTTGGTTGTCACCTCTGGGTAGAAACATTTATAAACTTGTTCTCTTGTTTTGGCTTTTTTATACTTGGAATAAATTTATGAACTTAATAGCTTGGGGAGATGAAGAATCCCTCCCCCCCCCTTTTTGAACTCCAAGATTTTACTCCTATAATTATGGGTCTCTTAAATACTCCTATAAAGAATAAGTACGTAAGGCAATTGGTGCTGGTTGGGTCCAGATCCACATCTGGTCCAAGGCATCCCCAGTTAGTCATTCTCAGTTTGAAGAGACAGAATTGGAACTAGGATCAACTTAGCCATGAGGATCTGTAAGTTGGTGGATCAGAGGAATCTCATTTGCTCTAGACTTAGACCTGACTTCTGAGGACAATCCTATGACCATCCCAAGACTTTTGGACTGGGGATGCCTAAAGCTTGTGTGTCTCCCTTGAGGCTATTATAGGATAGAACCCAATGATGCTGAATAGCATAACCCAGTGATTGCTAAATAGCATAAAATGAGAACATTTCCTTGATTTCTTTCACTGCAGCACCACCAGAATTTCTGTCTCCACTGCTAAAACTGTTAGGACAAAGAGGTGGAGATAAGTAAGAACTGGTCCCTCCACAATTAACTTTTCAGTATTTGGAGGCAAATAATGGATTTAGGCAGTTAAGTGTTATATAATGGATAGAGTGCCTGACTTCCATTTAGGAAGAACAGATTTCAAATCCTGCCTTTGATATGTATGAGCTGTGTGACCCTGAATAAGTCATTAAACCTCTCTTGGTCTTAGTTTCCTTATCTGTAAAATGGGTATAATAATCATGCCTGCTTCACAGGGTTGTTGGGAGGATGAAATGAGATAATATTTGTAGAGCCTGCATCCACAGTCTCTAACACATAATAGGTGCTATATGAATGCTAGCTAGTTTGAGGAATTTTCAGGTCACACGCTTTTTGTTATGTCCACATTTTGATCATTTTATTACTGATTACTACTCTCTGAGAGAGCTAAGAAGCTAAGAAGATGAAATTAGAAAAATTCAAATTAATTGGTTGATTGTCCTTCTCAACTAACTATCATTTAATTCCTACTTTGTGCCAGCGCCGGGCACTGTACTAGGCACTTTTGGATACTGAAACACAAATAACAATCCTTGCCCTCTGGGAGCTTGAATTCTATCTAGACAAACCATGTCTGCGTGTGTGGGTATGGGTGTATATCTAACCCCCCACACACACACACACACAATAAAGGGTGGTTTGGGGGGACGGAAGGTGTTGGCAGTTGGAAGGGCATCAGGAAATCTTCCTATAGGAGGTTAGATTTGAGTGGGACTGGGAAGGAAACGAGGGATTATAAATTTAATTTAAATGCCACCTTGAGCCAGCACCTGCATCTAACTATCTCACTATGGAAGGGCTTCTCTGCTTCATGCCATAGAGATTCGGAGCACCTTTTATCTGATTGTTAGGAGTCTCTGGTATGTTAACAGTCAGTGGCTATCTGATGGCACTTTGAAGCAGTTTATATAAAGTACTCCTACACCTGTGGCTACAGTTCAGCAGTTGGAATAGAAATTTGTGATATTCACATGTAATGTTTTTAGGTATCCTTTGATTTTTATCATTTAATTCTCCTGGTTACACTGGAATTTTAGTTGACCAACATTTTTCTGTTTTTGGAGGGGGGAAGGCAGGACAATCAGGGTTAAGTGACTTGCCCAAGATCACGCAGCTAGTAAGTGTTAAGTGTTAAGTGTCTGACACCAGATTTGAACTCGGGTCCTCTTGACTCCAGGGCCGGTGTTCTATTCACTGCACCACCTAGCTGCCCCCGACCAACATTTCTAAGTTGAAAGAAGTAAGAGTCTGTTAAATACACATGCTTCAAAAGAAAGAAATAAGCTATGGGACAAAGAATAATTTCTTCTCAAGGAGTCATTTTCCACAAACGAATGTCACTAAGATGTCATATTTGACAGGAAATACAATAGTTTCTCTAGCAGTTTCCCAACTGTTACCTCTTCTGTGAAAAACTCCATGAAATACACTTTTTAAAAGTCTGCAAAAACTTGAAATGCAAGAGATGTAGCAGTGTAGGAAATTCTATAAGAGACTCAGAGGATGTTTCTATTAACGTAAGGATTCAAGCATTTTCAATGCCCTACTTTCTGTATGGGGACTCTGATAAAAACACATTTCAAAACTTGTATAAAAACATATATGTCACCTGATGTCTCTACTAGGTGATCCAGTTCTTGTTTCAGGGCAGGAAGAATGCAGCTGGTCTCTGATGTCAGTTTTACTTCCGTACTTATTTTTCCCCAGACCTTTGTGTTCCTGCCAGAAAAATAATGGGATGTTTCCAGTGAGTCCCAGTGATTTTTTTTTCCACACTTCTAGTACAAAGCAATTTAGTATAGAGGTTGGTTACATCTAAAATGGCATTCTATATTTATTTTCTTTAAGGGAATATATTGTTTTCTTTAGATTTTTTGTTTGTTTAGTGTTAGTCAAAATTGTGTTTGAATCATTGAGTCAAGTAAGGACTTTCGTGACATCAGCAAAAGGCCGCGTTTAGTTTATTTTTGAGGCCATGAACTAAACAAATTTGTGCCTCTCGCTGATGATTTTATTTCTATATTTATGGCTAGTTGAAAGCTCTTTACAAGTAGTCTTAAAATCTCATTGAGTTAGACCTGGAAAGGACCTCAGAAGCTCCTGAGCCTGACCCTCATTTTCCAGATGAGGAAACTGAAGCCCTGAGGGAATTGACTAAGGGTCACACAAGTAATAAATGTCACATCGCTATGGGTAGCTGATTCCCCATTAAGAAAAATTGAATTATCATAAGCCACTTTACCAGAGACTTGAAAGTTAAAATATATTCAATTTGACACAACTAAGTGATTCAATGTATAGTGTGCTGGACTTGGAGTCAGGAAGACCTGCATTCAGATTCTGCCTTAAGACACTTGCCAGCTTTGTAACCCTGAGCAAGTTACTTACCCTATTTGTGCCTCAGTTTCCCTATTTGCTACCTCCCATGGCTGCTGTGAGGTTAATATGAGATACCATATATAAAGTGCTAGATAATCCTTAAAGTATTATGCACATTCTAGCTATTATGGTTGCTTGTTATTCAGTGAAATGTGTTATTTGCCCAAAGTTATCTATTCATAGTGATCAAGAACTGATTTGTGTGTGTTTTGTTTGGGGGGGGCACTGCATATATGTATATAATATATATATATGTGTGTGTGTGTGTATATATATATATATATATATAATATGTTTCTCTGTGTATGTATATATGTTTATAGGTATATACCCATATGTATTATCTCCTTTATTGTCTATATCTTTTTTAAAAAAAGCATATTTTCCAAGTTTTGAAAGTAATTGAGAGCACAGAATTCCTGATGGACCAGTTGCAAGTGGATAAAAGGCATTATATTTCTTCTTAAAATAAGTGTTTCATTTGGTGGCAATTATTTTATTGGTTCACCATATTTCAGATCAACAAACAAGAAAATATTGTGTGTATAATCTTAAGCTTTAAAGACAGCCATAGAACCTGACCTTAAATCCTTACTCTGATGCTTAGCACCTAAAGTCACTGCCCCTCACTGGGTCCCATGTTACTCATCTGGAAAATGAGAGAATTGGACCCTGTGACTTCTCAGGTTCTTTTAACATTGGATCTAGAATTCTACTCTCTTTCTTCCATTATAAAAAGACTTCACAAAGTCTTTTGTGACTTAGTGCACCTAGGAAGTTGAAAAACGTGTAGATAAGTTTTCTCTCTTACACACATAATTTACATATGAAATTTGAAAACAAATTTGCTATAGTTTAGAGCAGGGATGTGGAACCTGAGGCTTCAAGGACACATGTGGCCCTCTAGGTCCTCAAGTGCAACCCTTTGACTGAATCCAAACTTCAAAGAACAAATCCCCTTAATAAAGGGATTTGTTCTGTAATACTTGGACACGCTTAAAGAGTCTAAAGACCTAGAAGGAGACTTGTGGCCTCAAGGCCACGGGTTCCCCACCCCTGGTTTATAAGAACCATATTTCACTGTATGTTTCTATTTCTATTTCAAGATAATTTATTTTTATTTATTTATTATTTAACTATTTATAATTGTGATAATTTGCTTTAAAGACCCTTAGAGATGAGAACGAAAAAATGTTCCATATGTAGCAGGATTGTTGGCCTCATTTATGAGAAGGTAATTCTGTTTGTCTACCAATTAATTACAGGGTAGCTAGGTTATGTGGTAGATAGAATGCTGGGCCTAGAGTCATAAAGACTCATCTTCCTGAATTCAAATCTGGCCTTAGGCACTTGCTAGCTGTGTGACCCTTGGCAAGTCACTTAGCCCTGTTTGCCTCAGTTTCTATAAAGTGTAAAATGAGCTAGAGAAGGAAGTGACAAACCACTCTAGTATCTTTGCCAAGAAAACCTCAAATAGGGTCACAAAGAGTCAGACATGACTGGAAAACAACCAATTTATCTGTTTCTATCCTGCTTAGAAGCTGAGTTATCAAAATGGAAAAGTTAGACTTTGAAATATTGCATAGAAACTTTAAAGAGACACAGTTAGAGAGGGGATCAAATATACTCTGTTCCCTGTGGTGTTTTACTCTCTCTCTTTAAATCTAAAAAAGGTATAGTGTGAAAAATCAAATGGAATCTCTCTCTCTCACCCTTACCAGTTTTAAGTTTCTATTACAAAAGCATCTCCTCCTACACCAGAAGAACCCTCTGGAGTTCTTTTCAGTGGAAGCTCCCTTAATGCATTTGGGAGCTGCAGGATCCATTTACCCGGCTCAGAAGCGTCTTAAACTCATCTAGATTACATAAAGGGAGTACAAAGCACATGACTGGTAACCTGGAGCCCATCATAATCAATTAGTTCAGTATCATCCATCTCTATTATTGCCAGAGGTTGCTCCAGCTAAATTATTCATGGTGATGGGGATGGATTGTTGAAGCAGCGGAAAGCACCAGCTGGGTGACCCTGGGCAACTTGCAGCCTCAGTTTCCTCCTTTGTGAAATGAAGGAGTTGGACCCTGTGGTTTTGTGGTTCTCTCCTGTTCATAATTCTACAATTCCTTGTAATGAGTGGATGTCAGGAAGTATAACAAGGGTTAGCATCCAGGCTAGTAAAGAACAGATAGCACATTCATAAATTAAAGTTATTTTTATTCTGTAATTATTGAGGCTCAGTCTGTGTGTAAAGTCAAATATTTTGGCTCTATTAAAGCCATTAGTAGCTAAATAACTAACCTTCCATTCACACTGCACAGTTGTATAGCAACAATTGTAGTCAAGATGAATAGATTCTTCTTCAAAGGAAATGTAAACAGAGTTGTACTTCATGAATGAGGCGCTAGGGGGCTCAGTGGATAGAGTACTCAATAAATAGGAAGACCTGAATTCAAATCCGTTCTCAGACACTTATTAGCTGTGTAACCCTGAGCAAGTAACTTAACGCCCGTTTGCCTTAATCTGCTGGAAAAGGAAATGGCGAACCACTGGGGTATCTTTGCCGAGAAAATCCCCTGGGCAGTATGGTCCACGGGGTTGTTACAAAGAGTGAGATACTATAGAACGCCAACTTTCTGAATCTACTGTTTTATTTTTTAATATGCAGACACCAAGTGGTAAAGTCTTAGCATGTTCCCAACCCTAAGATACTGGGTTTCAGGACTTTCTCTACTTCCTTCTACCCTCACCCCTCATTTTACTGTCCTTTAAAAAAAAAAAAAACAATCCCATAGGAATGATATTTTTTGTTGTTGATTCCAAAAAAACTGAACAAGGATTTGGGGAATTGTGTCCTCAGTACCCACATCATAGATATTTTTAATATTTTCAAGGAAAAGCACTCTACTTAGCATTTCCACTTTGGGTGGGGCAGAAAA
>CM053597.1:41449249-41472897 GCA_028646575.1 Pseudocheirus occidentalis | reverse complement strand
GGAAAGGGGGCTTGACTAAGTTAAGTTATAAATTCTGGTTCTACCCTTTGAAATGCGCCCTCTCCTCCATGCTCAAGCATGGGGCAGACTGCCCTCTTCTCCCAGGGAAGAGAATAAACTCCTGTTCTTATCATAAGACATTTCTGTGTTTACTTTTTTCACTAAATTAAGGATGAAGGGTATTTTTCAGCCCAAACCCAACCAATATTTATTTGACTAAGTCTATGAATATTAGATTGGTCAGCTAAATGTGACCCAGCAATTTAGTTGATCCAGTTTTTCATGGTCAGCTTTAACAGCCCCTGTGAATAAAGGACATAGAAATACTATCCTAATGAGGTATTATGAATCAGTTATAAATAATTTAGATGATATGAATGTTGGTATTCCCTACTTCCAAGAGAAGAAGAGGGATCTGGTTTGAATCAAGCACAAATATATATATATATATATACATATATATATATATATACACACACACACACACACACACACACACACACACACACACACACAATAATAATAATAACAAAAATTATCTAGAGATGGTGTTCTCCAGTACCTTGGAGGTATAGAGTCACGTCAGAAGACTTTTCCCTGAACTTTTTGAAGTCATTATTCTAAAACATCATCAGCTTGGCCAGACACAATAAATAAACATTGATCAAAGATATTAAGAGACATCTGTTGCAGCATAATTGATAGGAATGGTGGGAATTTACACATTCAACAAATTTATTATCTACCATGGGCTAGAGTTGGGGTAGGAGGGGGAAAAAAGCCAGTCATTTTTACTTTCTCATGAAGGTTTGAGACACTATCTTCTTTCCTAAAACAAAACAACATGAAACACAAAAGCCAGATAGAGTGCATGTGTTGAAAAAATAGACCCTCTGTCTTCCTAGTCATTGCTTATCAGAGTAGTGCTTATCTTGGAAGAAAGATCCCTGAAGCCCGTTGACAACATCTAAAAGATTTCAGCAACATCGCCTGTCAGGGATAATTAGAATTTCCCCAAACTAGAATGTCTCCAAACTTGAAAGTTGTAGTTTTATAACACATTGATTTTATTTTGATGGATTCTTTTTCCCATGGAAAAACAATATTTTAGCAATTATATTTCTCTAATTAACTGCTTGATCAATTAATGCTTTTTGAAGGGATTATTAGACATTTGTCCCTCTGACTTTACATTTAACCTTCCTGCTCAGTGAAGATTATAATACAGTTTGATAAGTGGATGAAAATGTGTTAAAGGTACTTTTGTTTTATTCTAGGACCTTGGTAGCCATATTGATATTGTTTTCTCAAACTATTAGCGTATCTGATTCTCTAGTTCATTATTTGGAAGGTATATACTGCCATTTTTAGGATCAAAGTCTATGGAGCTGTTGAGATAAGGGAGCAGCTAAAGCTCCGTTTTGGGCTCTATTATGGGTTCATTCCTTGACTCAGGTAGATCTGGGCATTTTAGTCTCACTGTGTTTGTTTCCTGCCTACTATATTGGAAATGATAGCTTGCAGAATGGCTGTCAGGAAGATCTTGTAAAATAATGATTAAGCAGCTTGGAAGAAGTCAGATATGCCCTCATGCCTCTGTTGGGTTTCTGTGGTCTTTTACAAATGAATTGTTTGTTCATTTGGTGTATGGTAAAACTAGTCCTCTGATTTCTCCTTGACCGTACCGCTAGCCTTCTAGGAAATTGATCCACATCATAGATATGGGCCCCATATGTATGTACTGCCTATGGCTATCTTTTTCTTTGTCCACTTGGTCCTTCTTCCCCTGCCATATCTTCCCATCTCCTCAGTTCGTTTCTTGTTGGGATTTGAGGAATGCTCTTTATGGTCCTTCCTCAGATCTCTTTCCCCAGCCCATAGCTACCTCTTGAAGGAAGGAGTTGTTTTTTTGAAGCTATGCTTTGAAGAAGAGTCTATAAAGTTATAAGAGATGATAGGATATAGGATGAGACCAAGAAAAATAGCCAGAAGTGGAATCAGATACAGTTGACTGGTCAGTGTGTAGGAGCAAAGGCTTAAATAGTATTCCTGAAAGTTTTTCTGTCTTTCCACAGAAATAATAGGATAAAACTTGTTTCATATCCTGCTCCCCCATTAGGGACAGGAAGGTTATGTCTTGTTTATGTGACTATATTAACAATGAAAATCTATACAAATTAATTCCAAGTAGTATGAATCATTTGACTCTAGTTTTTGTATCGCTATAACAAATTGATATGGAAAATAGCTTAATTGACAAAGTCTTCCAAAGTAACAACAACAATAACTTTTTTCTCCAAGAAAAAGAGAAAAATATAATTGACTTGCATGAACAGGTGGCTGTTTATAGGGACTGGCTGAATCTTTTTGAGAAACAAAGTCACTTAAGTATCAAATAAAGTATTTGTAGATACTTGCATATTTTCTGATTTCTTTTGGCTGCTGCAAAAACAAAGTATATTCATTAATTAAAATGTCTTAATACCATTTGCTACATAATCAAGGACTTTGAAAAAAGGTTTTAGTTTTCTATTTACATGAAAACCTATGTTTTCTGCCTTTCTTCACAATTTAAGTTGACCTATACAGTTTATGTAAATTTCCCCATCTGCAACATTAGAATTTTTTATTTGTCCATGAAGAGTAACTGAAATGGCCTGTTGCTGCTGCTAAGATGGTTTCCAATCGATTGCTGACAGCTAATGCTTGGAGGCTGCTGGACAGCAGCCTGTATTTTAGGGGAGTAAGGTAAGGGTTGAGAAGAACTAAAAATATAAGTTGAAGTCTAAAATTGTAAAAACGAAAGCAAACAGTACTTTTCCCATCCCAGACCTTCAGTGGCTCTACATGGAACCAGTCAGTGCCATAGAAATGAAACGGGCATGGACTCATATGACTGGAACACCAAAATTTGGCACAAATAGCAATACCTACTCATACTGACAGCCGTAGTTTTCACATCACATTGCCCCATTTCATCCATACCAGCAGAAAATTAATCAATTCAAAAAGAATTAGATACAAATTAATGTGGTGGACTTGGAGACTTGGTTCATAGGCTTGTAGACTAGGTGACATTAGTTAAATTAACATGGCTTCCTTAAGCCCCAGATTTCTTATCTGTAGGGTTTAGTCTTTGCACTACCCACCTAAGGGGGTAAGGCAACACTTCATACATCTTAAACCAGTACAGACCCATGAGTGGTTGTTTTAATTAAGATAAGCCTCTCAAAACCTTTCATCACACCCCAAAAGTAAGAATTTTAGGTAGGTGAAAACAGTCATAGGTTTCTGGGTTGAAGAGAGGAGTGTAGATAGAGGGTGGTTGAGAGAATTGAGTAGGAGGGGTATTTAATTAGAAGAAAGTAAAGGATCCTTATTTCAAAACAATTTACAAAATATTTTAGTTCTGAATCATTTATAGGAGGAAGATGGCTGGTTTTTAATCTTCATTTTATAGCTAGATAAACTACAATTTAGAAATTTTGCCTGGTTAGAGCATAGCTGGACCCATAATGATATCGTGTCTCTGTATCAGTAAATAATTATTAAATAGACTATTTAAAATCAGAATTTTAGAGCTCAAGTAGACACTGAAAATAATCTAATTCAATTCCTCATTTGAAATGAGGAAACTGAGGCGTAGAAAAATTAAATGACATGTCCCAAGGTCATTGGCAAAACCAGATCTCCCGACTCTCAGTCTACTGCCCTTCCAGCTTGTTTCTTTTCAGCTTATGGAATTTAGGAATTATGGCATTCTCAACTTTCCTATCTAGTTTTTATTTTACCTTTCCTCCCCTCCCCCATATTGTAATTTGTCTCCTGAAGGTCAAGTAACCTGGTTTGGCTATGAAAGCCCTCGTAGCTTCTGGGACTATATCAGAGTGGCCTGCCGAAAGGTTTCACAGAACTGTATCTGCAGCATTGAGAATATGGAAAATGTCAGCTCTTCAAGAGCCAAGGTAAGGAAGAAACAAGCCCAAGAATAAAGATGTGTGTATATAGATATATATGTATGTATGTATGTATGTGTGTATGTATGTATATGTACATATATATGCATATATGTGCATGTATGTGTGTATATATATATATGTGTATACAGTATATAAGCTACAGTAATATGGAACATGTATAACCTGAATGTTCAGCAGTTCTGATACTAGGAAAGAAATATTTGTCCAGATTGTAATTTGTTTTGGTTTTAGAGTCTCACTACTAGAAGGCAATTAGCACAATACAAAATGGGCTTCTGCTAACATTTTTTTCCAGGTTATGATTTTGTTGTTGTTGTTGCTTAACAATGTTTGGACTCTGAACTGCCACAATGCTTTGCTTAACAAAATTACTGTATAAATAGAAGAAAGGTGTGAAGACTGCCACAATAAGGCAAGAAAGAAGTTAAATCTATGGTGCATTCCACAGAAACTCCATTGTCTTGGTAGAAGTTAATTAGATTAATATTAAAGCAAAACTTTACAATTCATTCTTTGCTTTCTAGGGACTTATTCTCATCAGATTGCTTTGATTAAACCATGTATTAGTGACATATGATAACACTAATAAGTAAAAGTGTTTTTTTACCCAAATTCATTTTGCATTTGGTTTTTCTTGATAAATTTATATTTGGCAAAAACAAGCAGTGTCCCAATTTAAAATGTTATGAATAGCTATGGCACCATGTAATATTTAAATGTAGCTGTAGGATTTAATTAAAAATATAATTCTTCATTTTTAATTTGTTCATTAAAAATTGATCAAGTGTAATATGCTTTTTTATGAAGTTGATATTTATGTTTTCAATCTCCTTTTGTAGACTGGAGTTATAAATAAAGCTTAGAGGGCTTTAATACTCCATTAGAGACTGTTTCAACCCCACATTGATTGTCTGAAAATTAAATATTCTTACTTCAGTAACTTTTAACCATCTGGCCCAGACGGTTGAATATGTAAGGTCCTAAAGGGCACAGATTCTCTTTGCATCCTTAACATCTAGCACAATGCTCTGCAAATGGTAGGTGCTTAATGAGTGCTTACTGAATTGAACTGCTTGGAGTCATATTTAAACTAACCCATTCAGAAGACCATTCCTATTCTTAGTGATGTGTATGACATCAGGTTTCCTTAGTCAGTCAATAAATACTTATTAAGCATTTACAGCTAAGTGCTGGGATTCAAAGATACAAATGAAATAGCTCTGCCCCTGTGTCCCTAGCATTTAACACGTTACCTGGTACATAGTAAGTACTTAACAGATGCTTGGAGATTTGTTGCCCTCAAGGAGATTACAGCATAGCAGGAGAGATGTTCATGCACAATAACATGTTCAAACTACATACGTGACATTAAGAGAGGGAAAAACTAGTATTTGGGCAATAAGGAAAGGTCTCATTTAGGAGAGGACATTTAAACTGAGCTTTGAAGGAAAATAGATATTCTAAAAGATAGATGTGAGGACAGTACATTCTCGGTATTGGCAAAAGTCTGAACAAAATGCCAGAGACCAAAGATAAAAATATCGTGTGAGAAACAGCAAAAAGACCAGTTTGGACGGACTAGATAGTATGGACTGGATGGTAAAAGGGACTGGATTCATGTAAGTCAAATGGAAGCTTTTTACTTGATCTGAGAGGTGATAGGAAGTTATCACTTGCAGGGGAGTGGCATGGTCAGGTCTATGTTTTAGGGATGTAACTTTGGTAGTTCTGTGGAAGATAGAGTAGAGAGAGTTCATCACAAATGTCCTCCTGACCCTGTCTTTATCTCTCCTCTGCCTCTGCTTCATTTCCCTGTGTCCCCCCTCTAAAATCCCTCTTACATTCAAAGTGTGATTTTACAAACTTCTTCTCTCAGGAGAATTAGAATCATTTTTACCTTAATCTCCTTCTAGCTTGAGATGAATGTTTTTGCACTTTTAAGTTATGGCTTAAAAGTGTATCTATTAATCATGGTCTGTATATAGTAGGTTGGAAAGAACTGGAGAAAACCTGAAGTTTCTAGATATGGCAGTTATCAGAAGCAGCTATCAAATAGATACATTTATTTCCCTTTACTTAAACAGGAGCCATTCTGAATCAGCTGTGCAAAATCAGATCCCTGATTCAAAATTAATACAGAGCTAGAAGAAAGAATAAAAATAATTTTTAAAAGATATGGTATAAAATTAAAACAGTTTCTAAACCAAATAAGCTAGTAATGAAAAAATGGAAAATGGATGGAAGAAAGTACATTGACAGAGATTTTATTAATTTCCTAAGGCAAATTTATTAATGTAAATCAATTGCCACAGTGAGGAAGCCAAGAGTATAAAAACTGTCTTAACTATCCATCCCAATCTACTTGTAAAGCTGGGAGATAATGGCAGCAATACTGGTTTATAGTAGAAATTTACTTGTAAAATCTCACAGTGAGAAGCAATGAAGGAATAACACTTTAAAGAAAGTTTGGTGAGAAACTAAGAAAAGTAGACTAAAGAGTATTTAGGGGTGAACTTGGGAGGGGAGGTGACAACAAGTAGACAAAAGAGAGAGAAAAATCTACAAATATTTTTTATAACAAACTCAAGGACCATGGATCCACTACATTTGAAAGCTAGCACATAGTAGTAGATGTTCTTCTAAAGGAAATAGAATTATCCCTGAATAAAAAACAAAAATAGCTTCCGAAGCAGCTAGATTAGACCAAGGATGCACAGAGGAGGCCCACGCTGGAAATACAACAATTCTCTAAGTACGTAAAGAACAAGATACCAAAAACAATAGGAAAAAATTCTTGAAACTTCTTACCCCAAAAATATAGGCAAGAGAACATCAGTAACAGATGATCTATACATTTACTTTCTCAACTATGTAAATTTTTTGTCAAAATATTCTACACACACAAAGATCGTTCTCAGTGTGGGCATAAGAAGAGGGATAGCTAGGTCTTCATAAGCAGTATTCCAAAATAGACTACATCTTTACTCTCACTTAACTGACTTAAATGTGTAGAGGTTATAAAATCCCATTGTGCTAGTTATTTATTGTCTGTTGGCTGGCTAGTAATCAAAGAAACAAAAAACCTATTTGATTTTACTATAGTGTGTTAGCTAAAGATAGCTCAACACTTAGTCCACTCACACACCAGCAAGGCAGAAGCGTCAAATGTCTGGATTGTGCATCCAAATAATGAGCAACCTTTTATCACACAATCTCAGAGTTGGAAGAGTCCCCCAAAACTAACACCTGAAAAATATTTCCTTCTACAACAGTGGTTCTTAACCTACCTAATGCTGCTACAGTTCCTCATGTTGTGGTGACCTCCAACCATAAAATGATTTTCATTGCTGCTTCACAGCTGTAATTTTGCTACTGTTACGAATCATAACGTAGATATCTGACATGCCGGATATATTTTCATTGTTACGAATTAAACATAACGCATAGGTTGAGAACCGCTGTTCTTCAACATACCTGACAAGTGATTCTTCAGCTCTTGCTCACAGACCTTCAATGAAGGGAAACCCACTCCCTTCTGAACTGTCCATCCCACTTTTGGATAGCTCTAATTCTTAGGAAGTTTTCCTCATATCAATCCCAAATCTGCTTCTCTGAAAATTCTACCTGTTATTCCTAATTCTGTCCTCTGGGACCAAGCAGGAAAAAGTCTATTCTTCTTCCACAAGACAACCCTTTAATGCTTGCCAACAGTTCTCATGTCTTCCCAAGTCTTCTCTTCTCCAGTCTGCACACGCTCACTATTTTTAGTACATCCAATATAGAGAAGCCCCTTGTTGTAGATAATAGCCAGATCAAACACGTATCAAGCATCTGTCAAGTTCCTACCATGCCAAATACTAGGCATAGAAGTACAAATAATAAAGCAGTTTCTACTTAGAAGCAACTTATATTCTAATGAAGGAGCCAAGAACATATAAAAATATATACAACATAGATATCAAATTATTAAGTACAAGTGTCTATGAGTTAAATACATGGTAGTTTGGGAGGGAGAGCACTAGCAGTTGAGAACTGTATCTTTAAGGAAGAAAGGGATTCTATGAGGAAGAAATAATAAGGCACGGAGGATGGCTAGCACCAAAACACAGAGACTGGAGATGGAGTGTCTTGTGGGGTGATGTTTAGGCATCTCTTATACAGCACTTACGTGTTGCCCATTAGAATGGGAGATCAAGGAGGACAAAGACTGAGGAAAAAAGGTCATTGTCTTTGGTGTTTAGGAAGTCATTGCTGCTGTTCAAGGGAACAGTTTCAGTGGAGTGGTGCGACTGGAAGCCAGATTTCAAGTGGCTGAGGAATGAATGGATAATGAGGAAGTGGTGATAGTAAGCGTGAACTCTTTCATGAAATTTGGTAATGATAAGGCAAGAAATTATGATACTTCAAAGGGATGGTAGGCTGAAAGAAGGATCTTTTTTAATCCCCTGTTGTAGATTTGGTAGGAAATCAAGAGAAGATAAAACAAGTCTACTGAGCAGCAGTAGGCACTCATCTCAGCATAGTTAGAGGGGAAGGACCTACGGTTTTATTGATACAGGGAATATAAATGTCCTCAATAAGGAAACTACACGTATTAATCCAGGTCATCACATTCTCTCCTTATGTTCTCAAAGAGCATTTTATAGACCACTGAGAGGTTGTGACTTGTCTAGGGTATGTATGAGAGGTGCCACTTGAACCTGTCTATATGGCAGTGAGGCCCACTCACTGCCCACCACACTATGATGCCAACTTGGCATAGGAGCATGAAATTGTATTACACCAACTCATTATAGTTTAGCAGTTTTCTCCAGTAATGCCTGGCAACATGAGAGGAGATTAGAACTTTAGGAATTAGTGGGATTTGGGGAAGAAGTGTGTTCTTCATAGTTACAGACTGTCAGAGTAGCTACAGTTAAGAGAATCTAGTTGAAACATTATTTAGGGAGTCAAAAATTTTGTCATTGTGGGAAAGTTTTTAACTTTTTTGTAGATTAGGTCCAGAAATTAAACAGGAGGAGAATGGGGAAGTTGCAAAGATTCTTTGGCTCCAAATCCTCCCCTGGAATTAAGGGCCCATTTTAAAATACCAATATTCTGTTGCTGTGTTATGGCTGCAAGTCTTTTAGGGGGGAAACCCCCAAGCTAAAAATAAGTAGCACACCAAAGGCAACAGAGAGGTAGTTTGTTGGGGTAAGCAGCCAGCAATATATAACCAAGAAGAAACTTCAAGGAACTCTAGACTAAAAGATGTCTGAGTGAAAAAGAAACTATTCCACTGTTATACTTGAATTATCAAGAGAAAATGAGGAGGGACTCTGGAATATTAGGGCGATATCTATAGATGAACTTGTCAGATTGGAGGGCATGGGTAGGAGTCATGTCGGATGGGTAGGGTTGAATGGGTTAGGATCTGTATGAATGGAAGGAATATCCAAATTGATGATATCCTAGTTTCAATAAAGTATTTTGAGGATCAGTCACTAACATTCAGATTAAATTGTCTGTTTCTGTGACTTTGTGCTAACAAGATACATCCTCAATTTAGGTACCCAGATAGTGGTTGTATGAAAGTTTCTGGGAATTCTAGAAGCATTGGCCCAATAACCTATGAGACAGATCCGTGGCAGGTCATTTTAAGGGGTCCATTATTGGTGATATGGTGCCAATGTAGGACCACAAATTTACTCCTGAACATTAGAGATTATCTAGTTCAGTCCCTTCATTTATCTAAAGGTATGGTGAAATGCTGTCTTACACAATGGTACCCTGATCTCCACTAAAAAGAAGCAAACCAAAACCCAGCTTTTGATATGTTCATCCTTGTATAATTCTCTGATCTCATTGCCTGAGGGTAAATGGCAGAAAAAGTTATGGAGAAGAGTTCTAGGTATATAGACCACTAATCTTTTTCAGTCTGAAATTGAACTTTGATCCCTCTAACTACTGAAATAGCCCTAGCCTTCCTACCTCCCTAGTGTCCTTCAACTGACAATATAATCTTGCACATTCACAGGGTTGATTGGGTTACTCCCATTGGATTCCCTCCCATTACTCCCCACAAAAAAATTGGGCTACTAAATAAAGTATGAATTCTTATCGGCAGCTAAAGCACCCCTTTAGTCCCTCTTCATCCTACCTTTTCCAGCACTATTTAACTCTCTTCTCCTTGACAGACTGTATCAGACAAATTTGACTACTATTTCTTCCCTGATCTCATCATTTCTTCTCTTCCTTCTAAGTTCCTCTTGCTCAGAATGGATTTATTATTCTCCATCTCTACCTCTTAGCTGCTATAAATAATCATTCCTTCCCTGAATATTTAATTCCTCTTAGTCCCCCCCAAGGATGAATTTTATTCTAATTTTTTTAAATATTGGAATAAATGTTTATTCTTTTACTGGGATTGTCATCTTTCTAAATTTAATGATTAAGACCTTAAAAAAAGAAGAAAAAGAGAACTATGTAGTGATAGCAACATGGTCTGGATGTAGTGGAAGCTTAAGAAACTTTTGAATTCTATTGAATTAGTTTCATACCTGGCTGTGAAAGAGAAATGTGGGTAAGTCATAAGGAAGATGATGATGACATGATATGGATATGCAGAAAATTAGGACCTGGAAATATTGGAGCAAACTGAGTACTAGTTACTTTGCTAGTTTAGTTTGAAAGTTATAGCATGTAAAGCTAGTGGTTAGCTAGTATATCCTTAGTTCCCTCATCTGTCAAATGAGGAAAGTGGACTATGTGGCCTCTATGGTCCCTTTAATCTTTAGATCTATAACCTTATGATCATATAATCTCTTAATTTTGCAAATGATAACGTCCAGTTAGGTAAAATACCTTGTCCAAGGTCACATAATAATAGACCTTGGATTTGAACCCAGGTTTTCCAAATCCCACGTCACAAGCACTTTCAAAACATTATGTTGCCTCTTATCATCCTAATTAAGTTGCAGAATCCTTTACCATGCTGTAAGTGATTTTCACCCCTTTACACCTCTTTCTAAAAAAGGTGTTTGATCTTTTTGGTAATAGAAATAAATACTAAGTTCATCAGTAACTTCCTTATATCCTGCCCTCTCCAGCCCCTTAACCTCTCCCTTCACACACACACACACACACACACACACACACAGGAAAGAAAAAGAAAGAGAGAAGACAAAAGTAGACTTTGGTTCTAGGTAATATTATTACAAATAAATTCCTTGTTTCCCACTGTTATGTCAGTGTGGTACCTTTTTGTTGGGGATCTAGTTTGAAATTTCCCTCTTGTGTTCCTTGGGCATTTCTTTGGGAAAATGGGAGTTACAATCACAGCACTGCTTGGAGCACCAGAGAGGCCATCTGATTCAGCATTCTCATCTTAACAGATTTAAAACAAAACAAAACAAAATACCCTGGGAGGCAAAATGATTGCCTAAGTTATTACAAAGTTTGACTGTTTAAATTTAGGCCTTTGGACTCTAAATCAGAAATATTCTTTCCATTATATCATCCTGATTCTCAGAGAGAAAATAATTATTGTATTATTATGCTATGGAGAATATGCTTTCAGAGAAAACAATGCAGGTAAATAGCTCCTACATATTTAAATATTTTCTCTGATTTAGTACTGAAGTATTAAAGTAAAAAAAATGTATGTTTAAAATTCAGATCTAAATACATTGTAAATGGCAGATTACTTATATATCTGCCCCTAAAGACATAGTAAAGTTGTGAACTTTAAAAGTTTTAAACTGCACTGAGACTTTTGGTACAGCTAAATAATATTCTGTTTGCTTTTTGGAGGCATGGTACACAGATGACTTTTTTTAACTTCTTGTTGCTGTTATTTTTAAGTATTGATTTTGTTTCTTCCTCCTTTTAGGGAAGAGCCTGGATCAGAGTAGCACTCATGGAAAAACATTTATCCGAATATATCTCCACAGCTCTGAGAGACTTCAAAACAACCAGGTTTCTAAAAGCCCCCCTTTTTATCACTTTGAAAAAATGTTGTAGGTATGATGTAAAGACTTAGCTTTTAGGAATAGATTTGAGAGTTTTATTTGGTTTCTGATATCCCAGACTGTTTTTTCTCCATTTTCATACTTCCCACAATAGGTTCCTTCCTCTGCTCTCAGAAAAATGTGATCCCCCTTGGATAAATACATTTCTGTCTCTGAATATTTTCTCAGGCTGTACCTATGCTTGGAATGCTCTTCCTCTAGGTTCACCAAAATCATTCTCTTTGTTCAAGCAGTTGTTCATGAAGCTTTTCCTGATCAGTTTCCAGAGAGGTATAGCAAATTCCTTCTGTGTGTACAGTTCCCATCTTTTCTTTTATAGTACATCTCACAGTATGCGCTCACCTCTCTGCTTCCACACAATGTTAATGCATCATTTGAAAAATGTAGTTAATTTACTTATTTAATTCTTGTGCAGATAGTGTTTCTTCCTGATGCGTTTCTGCATCAGTATTGTCTCTTGTAAGCTTGCAGAGGTCAAGGACTGCATTTAATGAACATAGTACAAAGGCTAACTCTGTGCAGGGTAAAGACAGATACTTTATATGCATGGAATATATGTAATTTAGGATGGTACTGACATGGTTGCTCTTTTGGGTACTAGTTATTCTTTTTAAGGACTGATTCACTGGACTCTTATAAATACTGAGGAATTTTGACTTTCCTCCCTTCTTATTAGAGAGGACAACACAAAACTGCATAAAATTGAGACTTACACAGAAATCCACAATATGTACACAAAATACACAAAAATACACCAAAAAGTCACAAAAATTGAGAATACAAAATAGGAGTTGCAAAAGAAAGTAAAACCCTATTGCTACCTTAAATTGAATACCCTTCTTATAAATTATTGCATGGATGATGGTATTTATTAACAATATTTTGAGACACTGGTGTTAATAAGGAAATGGCCATTTTTAAGGAAACTTTCTCAGAGCTTTAAAGCAAAAACTGGATACTAAACTCCATTGTCCTGGCTCCTAGTCTTTGGAAGACCCTTTTTGAGCAGGCTGTCATGTTTGACCATCTAGAGCAGCTTGGGAGAAGCAGCTTCTATAGATGCAAGAGAGTGTTATTCTTTGGGTCATCCCAGATTGGATTTCTTTTCCTTTGGGGGCACTTATATTTTGAGGTAATGTGGCTTTGAGACTCTTGACTTACTGCAAACTAGGAAGAAACCCTTTCATTTATCTTATATTTTTTTCAGTTAAGAAAAGGAGAGTTAAGACTTCAAGCAGATAATGTGTGGGAAATACTTATGAATATGTTCTTACTAAAGTTACTAAAATCAGTGTTTTTAACCTAGGATATTTCCAAGGAAAGATTGTAAAGAAAATGACCTTGCGGATTTATTTATATTTTTCTCTTTTATACAATATTTGGATTTAAAGATTATTTTGTTAATCATTACTAATAACTAAGTTGAATTAAGTACTTTACTTAATTAAGTACTTAAATAAGTAAATTTAAATACCCAAACAAATAGGTTTGATCTTTTAGGCCAGAAATCCTTAACCCTTGGGTTTCTTAGAGTCTGTGAACTTCGATGGGAAAAACAATTACACCTTTTTTTCATTGACCTCTAACTGAGATTCAGGATTTCCTTTAATTATTTTAAGACATTATTCTGAAAAAGGGTCCTGTGGCTTCACCAGATTACCAAAGAGGTCCACAACATAAGGTAAAGAAGTCCTTTTTTTTAGACTCTAGATTTGGAAAATGCCAAACCAAGGATTTTACCATAATGAAAACAAAACTAAATTTTATATAAATACATACATACATACATGCTTGCTAATTCTATCATATCAATTTTAAGGGCGGTAATTTTTATCATAAAGTGTCCAGTAATGTGTTAGGGATTAGTAGATACTCATAATCTCTACCTTAATTTAAGGGATTGGGCTGGGTGAAAATATTGTTCAAATAGGTTATTTTTGGAACTAGTCTTTTAAATATTTACAGGGAAATGCTTGTTGCCCCGCTCTGAGGTGTGAGCCTTCCTTTTTGCTGTAAAGGAAATGATTCAGCTCTGATAAATCCCACAGAATGAAAGTGCTTTCTAAAACACTGTTCAAAGAAAACTGTTTCTGGACATTTGGGGCATATATCTTAATGAGTATTTTCTTTCTGGAAGGTGATCTGGAATTGTAGTTTCTGTGAGCCAGGTGTTGTCTTTCAAGGGGAGATTGTTTTCCCCCAGAAATGGCTCGTTGAAGTCGAGGAGAGAGGAGTAGATGGCCGGCACATGGGCCTCCCTCCCACTGCCCTGAGTTGTGCAACTGAAAACAAAATCAAAGCCAAAAGGCTCCTTAGGGCTTTTGTTTCGAACTGAAACATTCAAACTGAAGCCAAACTAAATAATACCTTGATTATAAATTGTTTTGACTGGAAAAAAAAAACACTGTCAAAAAGGAAAAAAAAACACATGGAAGAATGATTTTGACAAATGCAGAACATAAAACAGAGTATTGGAAATAGTAGCAATCCTTACCTTTGGCTTGGCTGTAGCCCCACTAATAAAAGCTGCGTAGACAGAGGTGACAAACGCACGCACTGATCTTCTTTCCCCGAGAGCACCTAAATCAAGTGGATTTCTTCTTGTTCTGCCCTTCACAGATAAAGAGTAATGAAATCCTTAAAAGTGGTGATCCAGGAGTTCACCCCAGTGCAGGAGGAGGAGCTTCATGAGCCAAGGTGGGCAAGCTGGAAAGCACTGACCAGTGAGAATCCTAGGATGGACTAGGAAGGGAGGGGATAAAGTAAGGCTTCCTGGGAGGCCATATATGCCTGCAGCTTCAGAGCAGGAGAGAAGGTCAGTGGACCTCTTTGCTAGGATGGAGCTGATCGTGGTGAGGAAATGGAATAAAATCTCAAGGAGTTTCATTTGCAGGGGGAGGGGCTTGCTTGGCTTGGGCTGCCATTGGAAAATGGCCACAGATGGCAGTTGACTAGGAGAGTTAGAACATGAAGCTGAAAAAATGGGGAATTGTATATTGGTAGATACCAGGGAAGGAACAGTGGGCCTTCGAGGGATACATTTCTGAAAGCAAAGGTTTGACCAGTTCACCTCCTTACTCAATAAACTCCAGTAGCTTCCTATTATTTCTAGGATCATGTGGAAACTCTACCATTTGGCATTCAAATCCCTGGAACAACCTGTTCTCTTCCTATCTCTTGAACCTTCTTCAGCATTATTTCCCTTCCCACATTCTGCAATCCAGCCACAAGGGTCTTCTTACTGTTCCTTAAACATGGCTCCCAGTCCACAAGAATTTGTGAAACACCCACTATGTCCAGGTGTTCTGCTACTTGATGGGGATACAAAGACAAAAGCACAACAGTCCTTGCCCTCAGAGATCTTATATTCTAGTCTGGATTCCTGCTTTCGTTGAAGACTATACCCACTTCTCTATGAATCCCTTTTAGGGATTAAGGTTAAATTGTATCTGTTTTATATACTTTTAAATGCGTGTATATATTATTTCACTTGTTAGAAGGTAAGCGCCTACCAGGAGAATAATTTACTACAATAACGGCAACATAGTAAAGACAACTTTGAAAGGTTTAAAAATTCTGATTAAAACAGTGTCCAACCACATTTCCAAAGTCTTGATAATGAAGCAATCTGCTCATCTCTTGTGAGGATTATGAGACACTCAGGGGCTACAGAATGAGCTGTACATTTTTTCATCATGGTCAGTATAGGCATTTGTTTTGCTAGACTGCTCATGATAATTACAAGGATTTTGTTTTTATTTTCCAATAAAATGAGGGGAGAAGTGAGATTTAAGATTTGTTAATTAGGGGGGAAAATAAAATAAAATAAAAGTTACATTTAAAAATATAAGCTTGGGGCAGCTTCGTGGCACAGTGAATATAGCCCTGGAGTCAGGAGGACCTGAGTTCAAATGCGGCCTCAGACACTTAACACTTACTAGCCGTGTGGCCTTGAGCAAGTCACTTAACCCCAATTGCCCTGCCCTCCCCTTTCCAAAAAAAGCAGAAGAAAAAAAGTTGAGGCCAAAAAAGCTAAGCTCCTTGGGGACAGGTACTGTTTCTTTTAGTTTTTCTATCTCTAGCCCTTAGAACGGTGTCTGGCACGTAAGTGCTTAATACATGCTTATTGATTGAGTTATATTCTGAGGAGTTAAATTGTGGAAATAAATGAGAAGTTGAACTCTTTCTTTCTCCACTCACACCCCCAAGTATATCATAATGCATTCCTCCTTCCCCCGCCCCTCACTGACTGACAAATTATTTAGAGATTAAAGCTGGAGGAGATTCCAAAAGACTGCAAGTTTTAAAATAGATTGAAGAAGTTTTCTGTAAAAATTTAGATGAATAAGCATGAGAGATATATATTATTGGTATAAGGTAATGACATTTGGGTTATTTTGTAGACTTGTGGCCATCCATCCTTCCAAATTACTTTGTTAATCATGGTAAGTACATCCTGTCTAAAAACAAAAGTGTTTGCTTTCAAGGACTGTGTGGCTTTTTCCAGGTACTTATATTAGGGACAGAGGGAAGAGAATTTAAGTATAACAGTTCAGAATTTGTTGAGTTGTTATGTAAAAAAATAGTCGATTCATGCCATTTATATTTAGGATAAAATTGAATAGAAAGGAAGCACCAAAATTTTTTAGTAACTAGAACTCTTGTGGTCTGTAGTTGCGTAAAAGGGTTGTCATGTTTGAGATAAGACATTAGAAAGGAATTTGTGTAGGCTTATGGAACTTAGTCATAGGTTGTTTTTTTGGGGGGGTTGTTTGCATGTGTGATTTTTTGGGGGGTTTTAATTTAATTTAAATTTTTGGCATAAGTAATGCCTATTGAAGAAACTCCCTCTACCAGTGTAGATTGGCAATTATTTTATATAATCTTAACTGTCTGGGGGCACTGAGAATGTAAGTGACTTACCCATAGTCATACAGTTTGTATCTATGAGGCAGGCCTTGAATGCAGGCCTTTCTGATTTTGAGGCCAGATCTCTACACTCTTTACCACACCTGACTTCTCTTCATGGAATAAAAGAGATAAATTAAAAATAACTTTATAACTGAAGAAAAGATATTGTGGGTGGAATATGAAAATCAGAAGCCATCTGAATAATGAAAATATACTTATGTTCTTTGAGTCAGCATGTGTCTCAAATCTAAAGATTAATGCCCAAGGGCTTCTGAGTTTAAAACTCCTAATATTCTGGTAAATTCTAATAATGGTGGGGGTGGAGAATGATTCTTAATAGGAAAAAAAATTGTGTGATGACTTAACTTAGCAGTTCTCTGTGATTCATATTTTGGTAGTTTTATTTTCAGCTTATGTGTTAGAAATAATAATAAATATTCACTGAAGCCCCATGCCCAGGACAGTTCATTGTCAACTGCAGCAGCTTTCATAAATGCTTGCTGGATTTGGAGGCATCAGGGATGAGCACTGGACTGTTTCCATTACTCTTTTAGTCAAAGTTAGAGATAAATTAGCTTAGTCATCTGGGCAGAGACTTTACCTAGGAAGAGTAAATGGTCTGCAGTATGTCTTCTTTACCATTAATTTAGCAGGAAGCCTTCCTTTTTTCTGCCCCAAATCCTTTGG
The DNA here is from genome assembly GCA_028646575.1 of Pseudocheirus occidentalis. Classification (NCBI taxonomy): domain Eukaryota; kingdom Metazoa; phylum Chordata; class Mammalia; order Diprotodontia; family Pseudocheiridae; genus Pseudocheirus; species Pseudocheirus occidentalis. The sequence continues at coordinate 41,455,310 of CM053597.1, read as the reverse complement.
ATAGCTGACTAAATTCCACAGACCAACTGCATTTCATAGGTGATTTGTAAGGGTTTACTGTGTACCAAGAGTGCTAGTGTGATAGAGTGTAAACAACGAGCTGGTCTTAAGGAAAGGAAGGGGTGGGATGAAGTCCCAGCTTTACACACACACACACACACACACACACACACACACACGTGTGTGTATATGTATACATGTAGGTATGCATTATGTATAGGTATGTATGTATGTATAGGTGGGTAGGTCACACATGTACATCAGCTTCATGATGCTGAGCAAGTTACCTAATGTCTCAGTACTCTGGGCAACTCTTTGAGACCAGAAATTTCAGAGAATATGCAGACCCTCGTTGGCAAAAGGAGTTTTCACACTTGAGAGTCCCCTATAACAGTGAAATCACAGTCAGTCACTATCCCTATGCTGATGTCTCAAATGCTGTGTGAAGCCCTGGTGATAAAAAAAGAAAAGCTGCCTGTATAAGAGGAAGATGGGTAAGTGTAGCTATAAAGTTCTTTTCTAGCCTTTAGTCATGATTATAGAACAAATTCATTTGGGAAACAATTACTGTAACTATGCTCTGGTGCATTTAATGGATATGTGATCTCAGCTACATGGGTACACATGACCTCTAATCTTATATAATTCTTGCTTTTGTTCTTACCAAAAAAAAAAAGAGCTAAATAATGATTTGACAAGTAATACATCTTAAATTTGACCATTAGCCCTGTAGTTATAGTAAGGTAATTACATCATTGATCTCAAGGACCTATGATTTCAACCATGTAGGAAGTCCTTCCATGTGTAATCTTGGCTACCAGAGTCTCAGAAAGGTTGTGACTTTTCCAGTCACAGTGAGTAGTATCATACAGCTGGTAAGAGATGGGATTTGAACTTGGGTCTTTGACTCCAAGTCTAACGTTGTCTCTCATGAGCTTGTATTGTTCCAGAAACGTGACTAATCACTGTGAGCTTATGTTTCAAAATGACGTTCAAACCTTGCTCTTAATTCTTGGTTCCAGTTTCATTTAGATGCTTTATTTATACTGTTGCATGCTGTAGAATGCTAGGATTTGGAATCTGAAAATATCTGGGTTCGGGTCTCACCTGAGACATGTTTAGCTGGGTGACCATTACAAGATGGTTAATCTCTCTGTATCTCATTCTCTTCATGCATAAAGTGGAGATGATAATGCCTGTGATCTACACAAGACTGGCATGACAGATGTTATTTCATGTGAGTTGTGAAACTCAAATGAAGTAATGTCTGTCACGTGCCCTACAAACTTAGAGGTGCTATACACAGATCGGTTATTATTGCTGTTGGGGTTGCCTTATTTTGTTGTTGCTACGTGATGTTTATTCTATGAGATTTCTTTATGTGGCTGCTGTAATTTCTGCTTGGTCCCAAGAAACATTTATAAGTGCTTTATTTGCTTTTCACAATCATGAAGTTGTTTGAATATGGTTGCTACAAGAACATTGAACTAGAAGGAGGCTGAGCCGCGGTGTGGGGATAGGAATGTTTGAATGAAATCTTAATGTCTTTTAGGATCTGCTTTTTCACAGAAAATAATAGCCAACTGTTAGAAGTAAGAAGACATTGGAATCTACCCAGAGCTTTAAGATATCCCCTAGAATAGCCTTCTGTCTGGAACCACTTAATTTAACTCAAAGCTTTTATAGAGCTATGCATTAGGTGGGGTGCTAGGTGCTGGGAGTATGAAATCAGCAAGAAAATGCCTCTGTCCTGGAAGCTTATATTCTCTTGGGCAGGGCACACCATGTATCCAGAGAAGCCAGTAAGGGTAATCTGACAAGAGATGATGCACTAATGACTGGGGAAGGGGCGGGATGATCAGGGAAGGCTTGATAGAGATTCTGACTACTCAATTAAGGGAGTACATAAAGCTGGAGTGTTAAACTTGAGTCACCTGACTGAGGAACTTCTGTGTCAGACTGACAAGTTTGTATTCTGTTCTAGAAGCAATAGGAAGCTATTACAGGATTTTGATCAGGACAGTAACATGTTCAGAACTGTACCATAGGAAGATTATTTTGGTAGCTAGTCTGCTAAGATGGCAGGATCAGTTGGAGAGAGATTTTGGAGTCAGGGATGCCAGTTAAGAGGCTATTAAGCCAAACGAGAGGTCATAATGACTTAGAATGGTTGTATGAGTAGAGAGAGGGAGATTGATGCAAGCATGGTTTTGAAGATAGAATCAACACAACTAAAGCACCTGTATGGATTTCAGGGGTGAGGGAGAAAGAAGAGTCAAGGATGTTCCTAGGTTATGAACCTGGGTGACTGGGAAGATGGAAGTGCTCTCAAAGGAAATAGGGACTTCTGAAGGAAAGATGGATTTTGTGAAGATGATTGTGTCTCATTTGGTCATGTTCAGTTTGAGTTGCCAATGTGACTTATGGGTGAAGATGTACAGGCAGTTGGTCATACAGAACTGAAACTCAAGGAAAGGACAAACTCATCCTGAACATATAGATTAGAGAATTGTATATATAAAGGTACTAATTAAAGACCTGGGAGGTGATAAGATCATCAAGTAAGATAGTGAATAGATGAGAAGCAGAAATGTTCTTATGAAAGAACATTCAGGGATATCCACACTTAAGGCATGGAATGAGTTGGAAGACTTCTTGGACTGGTGGAAGGAAGAGGAGGCTAGAACTGGGACCCAGAAGTAAAAAGAGAGTGCTTAGGAATAACAAATGAACCTCTCAGCAGCTTTTGACACAGATGATGAGGAACACAAGGACTAAGAAAAGGCTAAAGGATTGAGCAGTTAGGAGATTGTTGGAAACCATGGAGAGAATATGTTCAGTTGGGTGGCAGGGTTGGAGTGTAGGTTATTGTAATGCCATGCAGATTCCCAAAAGAATGCTACTGTGAACCGCTTTTAAGGTTCAGATTACACAGTATAGTAAACACTGTTTATTCCATTACAAATCAAGGCAAACATTCACAGTATATCATAATATAATATTCACAACATTACATCTAATCACAGAAAATCACAATATAGTGTTCATTACAGCTTAACATTAGAGTGGCCACACAGTTTTCACTATAGTGGCTACAATATTTAGAACAAGGAACAAAAGAATAATCATCTGGTTTCCCTGAGGGGGGAACCCTCCTCACTTAATTAATCAGTCAATTCACAATGTATCAATCTTCCACTCATGGGGCAACCATTAACTTAATCAGTCACTCATCTAGATTCACAATTACTAAATATCATTAATCACAAATACAGTCATGAGAAAACCACATAAACCGTCCACCCCTTGGTGTTCAGCAAACCTCAGTTTCATCCAAGGGGGAGGCCTTTTCTTCATCTTGACTCTGGGTGTTCTCTCTGATTCCCTGGATCCCCTTCCATGGTCTCAGCTCCCTCCTGAATCCACCAAACAGTCACCTGGATTCAGAAGCAGACAGCTCCCAAGTTCTCATCCAGTCCTCCGAGGCAGACAGCTCGCAGGTCTTTGTTCAGTCCTCAGGGCAGTCCCTGGCACACACTGAAGTTCACAGTGTCCAGCACATCCCAAACCCTTCACCACTTCTCTTGCCTGGAACTCAAGGATCAGCCAGACCATGAACAAACAAAGTCTTATCCTGGTCATGCTTCTTCAGGCTTCCAGCAGTTCAGCTGTCCCTAGGACCCAGAAGGAATATTGATCTTCTGGGGTGGCCTTCACCAGATTCTGGTCTCAGGAAAACTCCATCTCAGTACTTAGTCAGCTTCCAGATGCTGGGAGAAAATTCTTTCTCTCTCTCTCTCTCTTCTCTTTCTCTCTTCAAAACTCCAACTCACTTCTTCAGTCCAGCAGCCCAGCTCCCAGATGCTCAGACAATCCTGCTTCCTCCAACAGGAAAATTCCAATTCTGTCTCTAGATTTCTTCTTTATATACACACACTGGCCTCCTGTCTCAGCCAATCCCCTTCTTCCACATCAACAGGGAAGTTCACACCCTCTCAATGGGTGACAGAGATCATACTTAGCCCTAAGTTACTAAGTGCTAAGTATCTGCTAAACTGATTGCTGTTACAATTATAAGAAGCTGAAAAAAGTAAGCAGGTGAAGAGGAAAGACAGGCAATGAGTACAGACAACTTTCTGGGAGTTTGACATTGAAAGCAAGGCTAGGATGAGTAAACCCAAAGGACATTAGCCTTTTAGTGACCAAAAGTGTTTAAATGACCTTTAAGGAAGTTGTGCAGAATGGAATCCATAGGAAAGTGTCATCTTGGAGAACATCATGAAATTCCAGTTACATTTCAATTGTGCAGTCTGGTTCCCACCAATAATTTCTTTGGTGATAGGAATTCTGTATAAGGAAACTCTCCACAGGAATACAAAACTGTGACTGCTATTCACCTGACAGAGAGTTTCCTGGGGGCACTAAGAGATTGATGTCCTACACCTTGTGTCAGAAATGTAATTTGAACCTGGGTCTTTCTAACTCCAAGTCCAGCACTCTATCAGTTATGTCATACTTCTTCCATTATGCCTTCATTATAGATATCCATTATCAATGAACAAAGTACATTGGCAGCACAATTGCTTCTTAGATTCTTTTCTGGTACTTTAAAGGTCTTAATAGTAAGAAAAAATGAATGTACCTCTAAAAAATGAACAGGCTTCTTCATACTCAGAGTAAGGAGCTTTGTATGTATTTGCTTTTTAACAAAAAATATTTTTTAAAGAAAAGGGTTAATTTGCCATTGGAACTGATATGCTTTATAGTTTTTTTAAGCTTGAGAACAATTCTTTTATAATATCTTTTGGAAGATATTTTGAAGTTCACTATGTTGTTTTGGTTAGATTCTTGTTATAGAAATATTTTCTTTAGGACAAAGAAATATTTTTCATGAAAGAAAGGGAATGTCTTGAAGTACATATTTGAAATAGTCACCCTAGATTCTTAGTCTTCTCTCATTTGTTGTAGATTCATGTTGACATGACCAAATCTCATTTATGCCTTGATTTTTCTGAGAAAAAAGTGGGAAAGAGAATATTTGTTTGTAATCCTGTGAAATCCTTTGAAATTGTTGGTATTAGTAATCAAATTTCTAGCAAAAAATAGATAGCAAAGGACATCTCTCTCAGTAACCACCTAGAGGACCTTGTGGCATCAGTCAACAAATATTTACTAAAAGCCTGCTCTAAAGTGTGCTACGTTAGACATCGAGTATGTGAAAATAAAATGAGATAGTCTGTGACCTCAGAGTTTATATACTGTAGCTGTGGGAGAGCTATACATGGCTTTGTGTTTGTGTATATGTGTAATCATGTCATTTTGGAAGGAGAGTGCTAGCAGCTAATGAGATCTGAAAAGCTTCATGTGGCTGTAATGCCATGCACAAGCAGATTCCCAAAAGAATGCTACTGTGAACAGCTTTTAAGGTTCAGATTACACAGTAATAGTGAACACTCTGTTTATTCCATTACAAATCAAGGTTCAGTACAATATTCACAATATAACATTCATAACATTATATCTTATCACAGAAAATCACAATATAGTGTTCATAACAGCTTAACATTAGAATGGCCACACAGTTTTCACTACAGTGGCCACAATATTTTGAACAAGGAACAAAAGAATAATCACCTGGTTTCCCTAAGGGGGAAACCCTCCTGACTTAATCATTTAATCAATCAATTCACAATAATCAATCTTCACTCATGGGGCAGCCATTAACTTAATCAGTCACTATATAATAATCAAACTTCCACTCATGGGGCAACCATTAACTTAACCAGTCACTCATCTAGCAGTCAGTCACTAAGCTAGATTCCCAAATACTAAATATCATTAATCACTAGTATAGTCATTAGAAAACCACACAAACCCTCCACCCCTTGGTGTCTAGCAAAATTCAATTTTGTCCAAGGGGAGGCCTTTTCTTCATCTTGACTCTGAGTGGTCTCTCTGATTCCCTGGATCCCCTCCCATGGTCCCAGCTTCCTCCTGAATCCACCTGATTCAGAAGCAGACAGCTGCCAGGTTCTTGTCCAGTCCTCAGGGCAATCCCTGG
>CM053597.1:41433250-41448749 GCA_028646575.1 Pseudocheirus occidentalis | reverse complement strand
CTCTGTCTCTCTCTGTCTCTGTCTCTGTCTCTCTCTGTTTCTCTCTCTCTCTCTCTCTCTCTCTCTCTCTCTCTCTCTCTCTCTCTCTCTCTCTCTCAGGAAAACTCCAACTCACTTCCAGCAGCCCAGCTCCCAGATGCTGAGACAATCGTGCTTCCTCCAACAGGAAAATTCCAATTCTGTCTCTCTTTTTCTAGAATCCTTCTTTATATACAGTACCGGTCTCCTGTCTCAGCCAATAGCTTTCTTCCATGTCAACAGGGAAGTTCACACCTTCTCAACAGTGGACAGGGCTCACACCTTCCATACTTAGCCCTGAGTTACTAAGTGCTAAGTGTCTGCTAAACTTGATTGTTATTACAGTGGTGCATGAAGGAAACCAGATATTCTGAGAGGTTCAGGCAAGGAGTCACAATGCTTTTTAGTGAAGGTATTTTGTGTATGATGGATCCCATTGGCACTGTCTGGGGAAGCCTGTGGACCCTTTCTTGGAATAATGGTTTTAGATGCATACCTTTACAAGGGAAACCACCTATATTGAAACACAACTATCAAAATGATGATGATGATGATGATGATAGTGATAGTGATAAGTGATAGTGATGATAGTTCACAGACCCCTGCAGAATATGACATTGACACCTTTTCCCCTTAGAATTAGCAGTATACAAGCACTGGCCCAGAGTTCAAATCTGGCCTCAGACACTTAACACTTACTAGCCGTGTGACCTTGACCTTGGGCAAGTCACTTAACCCAAGTTGCCCTGCCTTCCCCCCTCCAATAAAGCAAAAAAAAAAAAAAAAAAGAAAGAATTAACAGTATACTTTAGTGCTTCCTCCAGTAATACACAGCCTTTGTACAGCCCTTTAGGGTTTGTGAAGTGCTTTGTATAGCATCTCATTTGCTCCTCCCAACAACCTTGTGAGATCGGTGCTATTATTGTCCCCTTCAACAGATGAAGAGACTTCGGGGAGAGAGGTTAAGGGACTTGGTCAGGATCATGCAGCTAGTAAGGGTCTCCTTCCTGAAAATGTATTGCCTGCCTTATAGACAGAGAGTAAGTGGTTGTCGTTTATTTTTCTCTGTCTTTTGTTTATTTAAAATATATATTAAGTATTACAATATTTAACAAATTGTTCTTTTCTGTTTTCCTTCTTGGATTTAAAATCCGTTCCACGTATATGAAAAAGTAAGCAAGGCAGATGCTACTCCTAAAAAGATTCAGTGAAATCTTCTTATGAAAACAAATCATATTCTTCATTGCCTGCATTAATGTAAATACTAATTTAAAGACCTCTGATGATAGCTCATTAGATCAAATTAGTTGTATCATGCTTCACTAGTATCATTTTATTGTAAGGTTTCCGTTTATCATCATGTCATTAATAAATCTCTACTAAAGTTCTATTCCGTTACCTCATCATGATGTGAAGGTGACTTTGATTCTTGAAGGTGATGCTAGCTAAGTATAGATTCTGACATGTGCTACTAAGCTGGAAGGGCTGCTGGTCTGGTTTTTATGATCAGATCAAGCATCTGTCATCAGAGGATCAGCCTAATTAAGTACAGAGAAGCTCATTACTAGAAGATTGGTCCCTAGGTTAGGGTTAATTTCTTGGGACACAGTGTAATTTCATAGAATGCTACTGACTGAGGTATGGGAGGGGTTTTCATCATGATTGTTAGAAGGAATATGTATTTATTCTTGGCATAGATAAAACAACAGATTTTGGATGCATTAACATAATAAGTTAAAATTCCCTGAAGTCCCCATTTTAGGAAGTGCTTTAGTATTCACATCTCAGCCTTTCAGAAATATTTTTCTTAACATTAATGAAAAAATGGAGGCTTGACTAGATTTAGACCAAAGTGGCTTCTGGATTCAGATTTGGCAGCACCATTGACCAGTAAACTTTTTTTTCATGTATCGTTCATTACTCTGGCGTTTCACCTATCCTGTCATCACTGCAGTGTTGAAGGCTAGAATATCTGGCAAAAGTTAGACTTTCCAGACTTTTGTTTTGTTCTGTTTTGTTTTCTAAAAGCTCCAAAAAAAGGCCATCCACAGAAAACATATTAATGACTCTAGGGCCATTAACAGTTTTTAAAGAATATATGTAAATGGTTTTTCATATATTTTGCAAAGGATATTAAGTTTTTTTTTAAATTTTAAATCACATAAAGAACCACAGTTCTTACTGGGTCCATTGTTCTTGATATTAAATTTGCTTGCTTTTAATGAGTTTGCACATTCAACTGTTTCATTTTTTTTTCCAGGAGATTTTATGAAGATGGAGCAATTGTCTTGGGTGAAGAAGCAAATATGCTTGCTGGCATGCTGCTCGGACTCAATGCTATTGATTTCAGGTAGTCTGCCAAGTTCTGTATAACTTTTCATATTCTCCCATATAATTTTTTTCAGTGCAATGGATTCTATTTCTTTTATTTTACTGTTTTTAGTTTAAATGTATGCAAAGGGACTTGTGTTATTTGAATTGGTTTTTTTTAGGGATGGGGGGAAGAGGCTCTGGACCTGTGATGTCCTCAAGGTAGGGAACTCCTTATGTGGAAATACTAGTCATATATTGTGGGGGAAAGATGGAGAGAAAAATTGTAACTCAAAATCTCATGGAAATGAGTGATGTAAAGAAGAAAATAAATAAATTCAGAAAAGAAAGAAATACTAGTAATAAATAACAAACACTTATGTAGTGTAATAAATAACAAACACTGGCACATAGTAGGTGCTTAAATAAATTTATTGATTGATTGACAATTATTATCTCATTTTATCTTCACAGTCACCCTATGAAAGAGATGCTGTTATTATCCCTATTTGACAGATGAGGAAACTGAGGCAAACAGAATAACTTGCCCAGAATCACACAGCTAGTGAGTGAGTGTATGAGGTCAGCCTGATACACTCAGACTCACGTCTGCCTGATTCCAGGTCCAGCACTCTATTCCCTGTGCCACCTAGCTGCCCCAAGTGGTAGCAATCATGTCTATCGTGCAGATCAGCAATTGTTGAGTCATTTAGAGGCACTGAGTGCTTAAATGTTTGGGTCCGAGGCAGGACATGAATCTTCCTTATTCTACAGCTGGCCCTCTATAGGTTTTGCTAAGATGCCTCTCATCATAAAGTTAGGTGCTGATATTTGATTAACATTCCTATTTTTTTGTTCTAAACCTCAATGGTAAAAATTCTAAAAAACAGTTTGTTTTCAGAAGAGAGTTTTCAGAAGGAGCTGATGGGTAGTTGCCCTCTGGCTCTCATGTAGCCAATGCACAAATCTTTAGAGCTGTCGTACCAAACACTGGTCAGTATGATCTGACTTCCTCTGCTTGCATTGAAATGAGTCACTTAGAAGAGGTTTTTCTTGAATGGGGGGGGGGGGAGAGGGTAGGGTTTAGTGGTGAGGGAGGGAGGAGGGAGAATGTTTTAATGTAGGAAGAGATGGATTAAAGTGGCTTCTTTACTGATATGGCCAAGATCCTAACATGATATTCTGGTTTAGGATTTTTTTTCGTTCCTAAAATTACACAATATTCTAAGAAATTGGCTCTTAACTTTGACCAAACTAACTTGGTTAGATTTTTCTAATTCAAAGTTCCAAAAAGTTATAGTGTACTAAAGTGCTTCTGAAAGAGGTAGAGGTATAATGGATAGAGTACTGGACAATCTGAGTGCAAAATTCACTTCTGACACTTCCGAGTTGTGTGACCACAGGTAAATTACTAACCCTCTGTGAGTCTCAGATCATTCTCTCTAAGTCCACAGACATTTGCAGTCTGTGTTGGTGGAGGGAATTCCCGTGCCAACAAAATCACAAGGACTTGATATGCTGACTTACTATTGCATTTAGTTTTGAATGTGACATTTCTTTTCGATTTAGTTTTTACCATATACAGTCTTTAACCGAGATATAATAAAATGGAAAGATTGTACAGGAAACGGTTCCTTCATTTTTCTGAAGTAGCAGAACACCATAGAAATTGGACAGTTAGAAAAAATGAGATTATGTTCATGAAGTGTGTGTAAGGGGTAAGTGAAATAAAAAGCTTTTAAGGATTTGATTAAAAACAATGATAGCTCATGGTTACTGAGTTTCCTTTAATTAGAAGGTGAGAGATACATTCTTTTTTTTTAAATCATTGTTTCTTCATCACATTAAGCATAGCCTTATTTTAAACTCGTTCTTACCCATCTTAATTCATGAAAATGAGTGCTTTTTCAACTTAACTACTCTATGATGATGAATTCAGTTAGACTGAGCATAATACTGAGGTGGCTAGAATTGTAGGCTTGATCTTTTTAAGAGCAGGGTTTCACACAGATACCATCACTACCATTCGCTGGTTATCTCTTCATCACAAGAGGAAAGTGGCAAAAAAAATGGATTAAAAAAATGGGTGGCCATTGGTTATCCCCCAAACAACTGAAAGTTCATGTGCCATGTATTCATAGAATCATCTTTCTAAAGAAAAGAGAGTGAGTACATTCAAACTGTGTTCCATTCCTGTGCTCTTCCTATAGAGGTTTATTTTAGTTGGGAAGATACACTGAACTAAATGAATAAAATGTTTAGTGAATTAGGAGTTGTAGGACAATAAAAAATTAAGATTTCTCTTTGAAAGTACAGCCCATGCTCTATTAATAACCTGAATTGCTTGCTTGTAGAATATTAATAATTTTCTTTTTCATAATCTTTATTACTAAGGATATTTTCCATGACTTTTACATCTCTAAACTAAAAGACTTTCTTGATTCTTGTCACTCAAAGTCAGAAATATTCTAATTTTGGTAATGATCATTTCATCTAAAACTGTGAGAGATAGAATCATGCAATTTTGGAAGTGGCACAGTAGCTTAGAGGTCAGCATAGTATCTTCAGAGGTTATGTAGTTTAATCTGCTCAGTTTTACAAGTGGAGAAACTGAGGCCCCACAGGGTTAAATAACTTATTGAAGATCATGCAACCAACCAGTAAATGGTAGAATTGAGACTAGAACCCAAGGCAGTTAGATTCAATGATCATTTGTTATGTATCTATCCATTTTTGGTACAATTTCTGTTATTTTAAAATATTCTAAGACAAGAAGGACACTATGGCATAGTGGATGGAGCACGGTTTTAGAATCAAGAAGGCCTTGGTTCAAGTTTTGTCTTCAACACATACCACCTTTGCTACCACAAAAAGGTCATTCAGCTTCTCAGGGATTCAAACAACTCTTGAGACTTTAAGTTGTATGGGAGATTTCCAATTTTCACTGCTGGGAAGAGTTTCCTAACCAGGAGTTTCCTACCTTGATAAGATCTCAGGCTAGTTAAAAAATAAAATTCTGAATCACGCCTTAATTTTATAGACAGTATTAAGTAGATTAATTCTTCAAAAATTGTAACTTTCATCAAAATATCTTTTATTTAAGATTGAAGTAAGCCTATTCTGTATGTAGAAAGATTTATCTAAATAGAGCACATTGGCATTCCTATAGAATAATTTTTCAAAATCTAATAAAATAAAAATGAAAATATAACTCCAAACCAAAAGAATACTTGTGGGACTTGATTATTTTTCAGTAAGGTACTTTTTTTTTTTTGCCTTTTTTTTTTTTTGGAGGGCAATTGGGGTTAAGTGACTTGCCCAAGGTCACATGGCTAGTTTTTGTGTTAAGTGTCTGAGGCCGGATTTGAACTCAGGTCCTCCTGTCTCCAGGGCCGGTGCTCTACTCACTGTGCCACCTAGCCACCCCAGTAAGGTACTTTTAATGCCATAGAATCCATTGCTGTGTGAAATGATGACTTGTTCGTAGAGTTCAGAAGTATTTCTTTTGAAGTTCCAGTTGGCAACAACTAAAGATGACTTAATACAAACTCTATTTCACCATCAGTTTGATAACAAACTCAAATTGTCAGTAAAGCTAGACTTCCTCTTTTAATTTCTCTTTTTTTTCAATGTAAAACACTTATTGTTTCTGTTATTGTAGCTTCTGCCTGAAGGGAGAGGGATTGGATGGCAACTTCCCAGCTGTCATAGATTATACACCATATTTGAAGTTTACCCAAAGGTATCTCATCTTTTTCAGCTATTTGTTGTATTGAAACCTTCTTTTACATTTGCATAGTGCATATTTATTCCTTAAAATTTATGGTAATGTAAGAAAATTTTCAAATGCCTTTGACAGCCTGTTGCAGTCAAGAAATAATGAATATCCACATTTCCTTTCCTTGTGAAATTGCAATAATTAAACAACTGTTATCAACTGGTCTAAAATAGTAGAATCATTTAATCCACTAAAATCAATTAATCCAAATTTTCTGAAAAAGTATACATATAACCAACATAGTACTGTTAAAAACACTATAATGAAAAGATAGAATCAAATCAACTCTGAAAATGATCATTGGGTCATAGCCATTGGGTTGGAAAAAATTAGATATCATCAAGTCTCACACCTCACATTACTGATAAGGAAACTGACCACTGGAGCTCAAGCCAATCAACAAGCACTTATTAAGCACTTACTGTATGCCAAGGACAGTGCTAAGCACTGGAGATTATAAAGAAAGACAAAAACATGGTCCCTGCCTTTAGGTCATTTACATTCTATTGACTTGACCAGGGTCCCACATCTAATAAGTGTCTGAAGCAAGTTTTGCTATCTCCAAGTTTGTCATTCTAGCCATTACACAGATATCACAGATCAAAATCACTAGTCCAAAGAGGGATGGTATACACCTGATACACCCTTATGGTGTATTAGAATCATAACATAATAATGACAATAAAATGGAAAGAACATACATTTAGCAGCACATCAAACTGAAGTTAAATAAGATACTGTAAAATGTGTTTAATGGGCTTTGTAGCATCCTAAATAAAAGTAAAGAATCTTGGATTACAATATTAATTCCTTAAGGGCAAGGATGCCAGAAAACCCATTTTCTTTTGGACAGTAATTTTCCAGACAAACGTTGTACAAATAGTTAATGAACATTCCTGCTGTTCTTCCTATAAGAATACCTGAGCATTGATGTTTGTAAACATTAGATTTATCTCTGTTCCTAGTAACCAACATTGTGGTATTCCAAAGTACTAATGTTAAAAAAATATTCCTTGGATTTTTTTCTTTATGAGATAACATTGTGTTTCTTAGAACTTATCATTAAATACCTGAGTTCATATTTAAATCATTAAATAACTGAGTTCATTAATACCTGAGTTCATTTAGCGAAAGAACACATGGGAGTAATTGGAAAATTACTTAGAGCAATTAGTAGAACTGGTACAGGGCTAGTTATCCCATGATAGGCACACATTATTGAATTGATGCATTTAAGAAGAGGAAATATACATTGACTTCATTTGCTTTCATGTGCCACTCTGCATTCCCATTTTTTATAATTGAAAGTGGTCTGATTTTCTTCCAGTATTGTAGGACTTCCTGTCACAATTAGTCATAGACACTGAGAATGGACTGAGAATATGGTTTCTGCAATATGGTAAAATCCTTGTTCTAGGTGTGTATGGCCTTGTTCATATTCATCCAAAACTTTAGTACCTCTTCCTAGTAGGTCTTTAGCCCAAATCTCCAAAGATGAGAAGCTTTGATTTGACTTGGTTCAGAAATACTTATTGTAAACAAATTAAAACTAAATAGTATGGCTTTTTCAATTTTAGAAGTTAATTTTACATTCAAAGGTTGCATTTAATAATATTTATTTGTTTATGTTTTGTATTTGTAGTTCTGATAGCATCAGCAGTGATGAAGAAGAATTAAGGACTTTGGGAAGCAGTGGTAGTGAAAGTAGTACTCCAGAGAATATTGGTCCTCCTTTTATCATGGATGAAAATAGTTGGTTCAACAAGTGTAAGAGAGTTAAGCAGAAGTATCAACTTACCCTGGAACAAAAGGTACTTAACCAATATGAATGATTCTTTACCTTAGCCTAAACTTATTTTAATAACATTTTCCCTGTTCACATGTACAAATTTTAACATTCTTTTTTTAAAATGTGAGTTTCAGATTCTCTCTCTTCCTTCTTCCCTCCCTGAGACAGCATGCAATTTGATACAGATTATACATGTACAATCATACAAAGCGTTTCCATATTGGTCATGTTATAAAAGAAAACACACACCAAAAAAACCCAAAAACTCAAGGGGAAAAAAAGTGAAAAATAGCATGTTCTCATCTGCATTCAGAATCCATCAGTTCTTTCTCTGGGGGTAGATAGCATTTTTCATGATAAATCCTTTGGAATTATCTTGGATCATTGTATTGCTGAGAATAGCTAAATCATTCACAGTTGATCATTATACAATATTGTTCTTATTGTGTACAATGTTCTCCTGGTTCTGCTCAGTTCATTTTGCATCAGTTCATTTAAGTCTTTTCAGGTTTTTCTGAAAGTATCCTGTTCATTTCTTATATAGCACAATAGTATTTCATCACAGTCGTAGACCACAACATGTTCAGCCATTCCCCAGTTATTGGGCATCCTTTCAATTTCCAGTTCTTTGCCAGCACAAAAAAAGCTGCCATAAATATTTTTGTACATAGTAAAGTCCCTTTCCTTTTTCTTTGATCTCTATGTAATACAGATCTAGTAATGGTATTACTGTATCAAAGGGTATGCACAATTTGATAGTCCTTTGGGCATGGTTCCAAATTGCTCTCCAGAATGCTGGATCAATTCACAAGTTTCCTAATAGTGCATTAATGTCCCAGTTTTCTCACATGCTCTCCAGCCTTTGTCATTTTCTGTTTCTGTTATCTTAGCCAACTTGATAGGTGTGAGGCGGTACCTTGGATTTGTTTTAATTTGCCTTTCTCTAATCAGTAATGATTTAGAGCATTTTATGTGACTATAGATAGCTTTGATTTCTTTATCTGAAAACTACCTGTTTATATTCTTTGACAGTTTATCAATTGGGGAATGACTTGTTTTCTTCTAGTTTTGACTCACTTCTCTATATATTTGAGAAATGAAGCCTTTATCAGAGAAACTTGCTGTAAAATTTCCCCCTATCTTTCTATTTTCTTTTTAGTCTTGGTTTTGTTTGTGCAAAGTCTTTTTAATTTAGTGTAATCAAAATCATCCATTATATATCTTGTAATACTCTCTCTTATTTCTCAGACTAAATATTGTATGTTTTCAGTATTGTTGTCATTCAGTTGTTTTCAGCCATGTTCAACTCTTCATGACCTCATTGGGGGTTTTCTTGGCAAAGATACTGGAGTGGTTTGCCATTTCATTCTCCTGCTCATTTTGCAGATGAGGAAACTGAGGTAAATTATATTAGATGACTTGTCCAGGATCTCACAGCTAGTAAATGTCTGAGGCTGGGTTTGACCTCACGTCTTCTAACTCCTAGCCTGTACTCTATGTTCTGCACCACCCAGCTACCCATAATTTCAATAGTACTTACTTAAAAGAGATTTTAATAAAATGTTATTTTAATTTATTTCCTTTGGTGTTCTTTTTGTTCTTTCTAATTAAGAATGTAGGAGTTCATCACGACATCAGTTAGGCTTTTATTATTTGACAGTTCTTAATTTAGTGCCATAATTCAACAGCTTAATATTTTTTTCTTCCACATTCTGTTTGTTAATATTCATAGGACACTCTGGAAAAGATCTTTAAGATTATGTAGCCCATTCTCCTTATTTTACTGATGTAGAAACTGAAGTTTGAACACATAGATAAAGATTGGCAACTCTAATTCCAAACTGACAGCTTTTTCCACTCTTGTGTGTTTGTGATTTTAATCTGTGTCAGTATATGTGATGTTCATTGGATTTAGATAAAATAATAAAATTATGTAACTACTTTTCTTACACAATGAGGTATATATGCCTATTGTTCATTTTCAATTTATTTATTTTTAAAGTTTTTATTAATGTCTTTTTAATTTTTAAAAAATATATTAATTTATTTTTAGTTTGCAACATTCACCTCCATAAGTTTTAAATTTTCTCCCCTTCCCTTCCAAGACAGTATGCAATATGATATGACTCTACATATGCATTCTATTAAACACATTTTCACATTAGTCATGTTGCAGAAAAGAATTATAACGAATGGGAGAGACCCTGACAAAGAAAAAACAAAACAAAAAAGAAAATAGTCTGCTTCAATTTGTATTCTGACTCCATAGTTCTTTCTTTGGATGTGGATGGCATTTACTCTCATGAGTCCTTTGGAATTGTTTTAGGTCCTTGTATTGCTGAGAAGGGCTGTCTATCAAAATCAGTCATAGCACATTGTGGCATTTTCTGTGAAAAATGTGCTCCTGGTTCTGCTTACTTCACTCAGCATCAGTTCGTATAAGTCCAGGATTTTCTGAAGTCTGCCTGTTCATCATTTCTTATAGCACAATAGTATTCCATTACATTCATATGCCACAACTTGTTCAGCCATTCCCCAACTGCTGAGCATCCCCCCAATTTCCAGTTCTTGGTCACCACAAAAAGACCTGCTATAAATATTTTTGTACACATGGACCTTTTCCCATTTGTAGGGTTTCTTTGGATTACGGCCCTAGAAGTGGTATCGCTGGGTCAAAGGGTATGCACATTTTTATAGCCCTTTGGGCATAATTATAAATTGCTCTCCAGAATGGTTGGATCAGCCGACACTCTATCAACAATGAATGAGTATTCCAACTTTCCCAGCATTTATCATTTTCCTGTTTTGTCATGTTAGCCAATCCGATAGGTGTGAAGGGCTACCTCGGAGGTGTTTTGATTTACATCTCTTTAATCAATAGTGATTTAGAGGTTTTTTTTCCATATGACCATAGCTAGCTTTAATTTCTTCCTCTGAAAACTGTCTATTCATATCCTTTGGCCATTTATCAATTGGAGAATGATGTGTATTCTTGTAAATTTGAGTTCCTTTAGTGTTTATTAGGGAATTAAGGGGAAAAATGCTTTCTCTGTTTTAGAGATGAGGCCTTTACCAGAGACACTGGCTGTAAAAATTCGTCCCCGGCTTTCTGCTTCCCTCCTGATCCTCGGTGCGTTGACTTTGTGCAAGAACTTTTCCATTTGATGCGATCGAAACGATCCAGTTTGCTTTCACACTGTTTTCTGTCTCTTGTATAGTCATGAATTTGAGGTCTTTTGTTTTAAATAGCCTGAATTCCCCATCTATCCTTGCTTCCCAGAGAGTCGTCGTCTCCTATAACAAAGAATGTTTTGTTAAATGAAAAGGGAAAAAAGAGAAAAAGCAATGAAACCAAACTGTATGGGAAGAAAAACTGAAAATATGGACAGTATTCTACAATCTTCAAAGGAAAGTGGAGGCGTCTTTTTCACACCCTTTCTCTGGGGCCATGCCTGTTCTTTGTTATGTGTCTTTTTTTTCTGTAAATTGCTTTTGATTACTTTGTTTTGTTTCTGTTTGTTTACGTTATCATTTTCCTGATTCTCCCTTCCTCCTTCTGATTGAGTCAGCTAAATCTTTCAGTGTTTCTCTGTATTCATCATGTGTTATAGCACAATGATAACCATTACGTTCACGGACCACAGTCTCTTTTACCATTCCCCATTTGACGGGGGTCTCCTTTGTTTCTAGGCCTTCGCTATCACCCAAAGTGATACTATTATAAATATTCTGTCATACATGGGGACTTTCTTTTTAATGACAATTCATTGACTTATTGAGTAACTTCTCTACTAACATCCTATTTGGGTGCTTCATTGCAGTGTGGAGGTGAGCATCAGCTCTCTTTTGCAATAACAGTGAAGTTCAAGCTCCAGCATGTAATGCTAAGCTAGACATTTCAGATTTAGATCCATTCCTGGCGATGGATTATTTCCCTATTGTTCAGAGACTAGTCACTTATATCAAAGAATCTCATTACCAGAGGTCCGGCTGCTAGATGATGACTTATTTTGGCCATAGCAACTTCCTTGTGCTTGGCACAGTTGCCCGGGGATAAAAGGAGCTTAAATAATAGTTGTTGACTGACCTGCAGAGGGAGAAGTCTCCATATGCATGTGTTCAGTGATAGACTAGACACAGTGGAACATATGAAAGTAGCAGACACAAGTTCCTTCCTCTGGAGCACTTTGCTGTCTAATTGCTTTCTGCTACTTCCATTTTTTTCATCTACTTCCCATAACCCCCACTTTCTTGCCCTGAATGTTGAGGCTGAGTGGAACATTTCATGTTCTCCATGTCCCATTTTTTTCCTTCCTTTTTTCTCATTCATAAATTGAACTTATTACTCTGGGCACCCAAAAGAGAATTTAAAATATTGTAATAGTGTTTGCTGATGGTAATGTTCTTCCATAGAAGAATAAGGATAGAGGGAAGACTATAGGAAGACAAGAGAGTTTGGTGGAAACAGGGGGGTATCTCTTTCGTCATGGGTCCAGTTGGCAGCTTCTCAGGTTCTTAGGATTCTCATACAATGTTTTTCCCCGCTTGTTCTTTGTAAATATCTTTGTAAGGATCTAGGAAACCCCACATTAGGCACTCTCTTTACACAAACTCTCTTGGTCACAATGGAGTTGATGCACCTTCCAATTTAGCTTATGGTAATTTATTATATAGTATTATTATTACATAATTATATATAGTATTATTAATATTAATAATATAGATATTGATAGAGCATTTTGAGGTCTGGAAACTTCTTTTATGGAGGAAGTGTTAAGCTTTAACACTGCACTAAGACTTCTGGGAAACTTATTATCTCACCTGAGTCTCAAAACAACCCTACAAATTAGGCATTATTTTCTTCATTTTATAGATGAGGGAATTGAGGGCTTACGTGATTTGTCCAGGGTCACACAACTCCTAAGTATCAGAACTCAGAACTATGCTTAGGTTTCCCTAACTCTAAGGTCGGTGTACTATGCTGCCTCTCAAACATAGGTTTATATGACCTTTCACAGAGAAATTGCTCTTAAATAGACCCTCTACATATCTACAGATGTGTTTGAATGTAATCTTAACCCAGAGGCGCTGTAAAAGCCTGAAGCTCCTTCTCAGGCATGGGAAAGATTAGATTATCTGAGTATATTTTGGATGTTAAGTATCCTTTATTATGTTCTAAGACTAACAGAAAGTTGGCTGTGCACAGTGTACGCAGATGAAAACCCTTTAATATTTGAATCACCAGAAGCTCATCCCCGGACCACGTTTGATAATAGGGAGTTTCCTGTAGCAGGGAGTGACTCGGGCAGAAGAATGTCAGGAGAAGGAGTGGCTGTCCTAGATGCTGACTAGGAGGAGGAATACAGGAAGAGGATGCCAGAGTGCTTTTAGGGAGTGCCTGCTTTCCTACCTCAAATGTTCTCAAATGTGACTTCCTTGAAAAACAGGGGTCTCATTACTTCATATTCCAGCTCCACTGAATCTGGAAGAAATTCCAGGTGTGTTTCTTTAGGTTGCAGCTGCCATAGGCATTGAAAATATAGGTAGACCGTTTGCCTTTGGGTACCTGGTGTGGAAACTGCAGCAATTTCAGTGTTTAACAAGATTTTGTCCCAAAATTTAAAACAGATTATTTCAGGCTCAGTATGGCATAGAAGATAGAAAATCAGCCTTGAATTAGTTTAGGGAGAAAATTATGGTCTTGCTGACTTTACCAGAGCACGGCTGGCTACAGTTCTCTCTCCAGGTTCTAGTGATGTCCTGAGTAACTTTTAGTGTCTCTTCTCTGGTGCCATTAGCTCAATCCCCTTTTGGTTATGTGGTCCCCACTGGTAATCGCCGTTGGCTTGTATCTTGGTTCCATTTAATTACATAATATCAAGTAAGTATATTTACTTTGAAAATATAGCAAGAACATAAGTACAGACAATTCTCTCCAACACCTTGGGGGCACATTCTCTCCTATCCAGCCTTGGTTTTCAGGAAGAAAGTGCCCACATTTAGCATAGTTTCTACATAGAAACTATGAACTGGTCTCACCCAATTCATTCCAAGTTGGGCAAAGCTGCTGCTGAATCCTCGTGTTTGTTATCAGTGGGCTCTCTCCTGAAACTTACTCCTCACTCCCTGGAATATTGAGTGAAGTTATATGGAGACTCCAACTCCAGGAGGCTCATTGTCTTGACTCACAACATCAGAGCCTCCAAATTAATCTCCTTGACCTAAAATGAAAGAACAAACAAAACAAAGACCTCACATCTGCTTTCCATGAGGCTACACGTCAGCCTCAGAGGGGAAAAGGTTGATATACACCAATATTTGAAGCAGAACTTTTTGTGAAAGCAAAGAATCAGAAATAAAGATTCCCACCCAATCAGGAATGACCAAACAAGTTGTGGTCCATGAATGGAATGGAATAATATTGTGTTGCAAGAAATCATGAATTCAGAGAAGCATAAAAAGATTTACATAAATTAATGAAGAGTAAAATAAGCAGAACCAGAAAGCAATATATACAATAATTAATTAGAATATTATTATTTTAATATATTATGTATATAATGTATACTGTATATGTAACATATATGTAATGTGAACTATAATTAATAGAAGTAGAAATAACCACACACAAAAGAAATCAAACATGACTGCTGCAAAACTAAAAAGAAAAAGCATGGTATGAAAGAAGGGATATGAGAAGACACTCCTACTCTACCTCTCTGTAGAAAAAAGGAACATATTTTCAGACTTTAAAATTTAAATATCAGTTATGTTGACTTTTTCCTTTCTTTTTATTTATTTTTTAAAAAAATATTGTTATATGGGATAACTCTCCAGGAAGGAGGGGGAGAGGGATACTGAGAAAACAATGGTGTTGTAAAAAGAAAAAAGACATCCATTAGAACTTATTTTTAAAGAGTTGAATTCAGAAATTGTGAATTGGGTCCCACCAAAATGAAACAAAACACCTCTTCAAAATCCGTTTGCTAGTAAAAACATTTTTGGTTTCTTTTTTTTTTTCTTTTTTGGAGGGGGAAGGCAGGGCAATTGGGGTTAAGTCACTTGCCCAAGGTCACATGGCTACTAAAATGTTAAGTGTCTGAGTCTGGATTTGAACTCAGATCCTCCTGATTCCAGCGCCAGTGCTTTATTCACTGTACCACCTAGCCTCCCAGAGTAAAATGTATTTTGAAGGTATGGATACCCCCTCCAGTGCTCCAGGTTACAATTTTCCTATAGACATCTGGAAGAAATTTGTGCCAGAAACATTATAATTTTTTTTACCTTTTAAAAAATTCTGAATTTAAACATCAAATATGATGAGCATTTCCATTTGCAAAGCAGAATAGAAAAAGAGGATTGAATATATATCTATGCCATGTATAGCTAGGCAATATAATTTTAAAGGAATTTAGGAATTTGATTTTCAAGATATCTCAAAAAGGAGAAATTTCAAAACAGTATATAATATCCTACCTACCCCTCCCAGAAAAGGAGAACAAAAAGACAGTAACAAGTATTAAGCAATTCATACAACTGATTTCTCTTCTTCTGAAAATCCTGTGTGAATGGCCCATGTATATATTTAGTGTGTTCTTGGTCAA
>CM053597.1:41416650-41432750 GCA_028646575.1 Pseudocheirus occidentalis | reverse complement strand
AGTAGTAGTAGCAGCAGCAGCAGCAGCAGCAGCAGTAGCAGTAATAGTAGTAGTAGTAATAGTAGTAGTGGTAGTAGTAGTGGTAGTAATAGTAGAAGTGACTAATATTTATATAATGCTTATTATATGCTGTATAAGTACTTTACATTATTATCTCATTTGAACCTCACTGCTGGGATAAATGCTGTAATTGTTCCCCCTTTACAGATGAGGAAATTGAGGCAAACAGGTTAAGTAAATTGCCTAGGGTTACACAGCTAGTAAAGGTTGTTCGATTAAAGCAGTGATCCTCAACCTTCCTAATGCTGTGACCCTTTAATACCCATATGTGGGTGTATCTGTATGTAGGTGGACCCGCCTGGAAACAGAGGAGCAATGTCTCTGTTCCTAAGATCATCAGAAATATGTGTTTTCCGGTGGTCTTAGATGACCCCTATGAGAGGGTCATTTGACCCTCAAAGGGGTTGCAACCCACAGGTTAAGAACCCCTGTATTAGAGGATACAGGTTATCTGGAATCCTATTTTGGTAATGATGGGTGAACAAAGCCCTTCTCAAAGGAAAGTCCTTGCCTTCACATAACTTCATCAACCCAATTACCAGATCACGAGAATGCCAGATAGTCTCTTCATTTGCAAGATAAGAAGGTTGGACTTGAGGACCTGCAAATTACATGAGATTGTGTGAAACTATGAATTTATTGATGGAATTTAAAAAACTTGTTAGAAAAGCAATTTGCAACTGCTAATTATCCTCAAAGAGTCATAGATACTGGATAAGTTGGACCCCTCAAAAAGCAAAGGATGAATAGCCACATGCATTGTACCATTGTGTAGGTGAGCTGTTGTGGCCCTTGTTTGGTTCAGCGATAATATTGTTTGATTCTGGGGGCTGAGTAATCCTTAACAAAAACGGTTTGTGTCATCTGCCTCTTAGAATTTTCTAAGTTTTCCTCCCCCATCTCACCCCCTCACCCAATGTTGGTTTTCCGCTTTATTTTTGGAGGATTTCTTTGAAAACTTAGTTAAATCATTCCTAGGCTGTTACTGAGCTTGGGTGCTGGGAAACTCCCCACAGGCAGTTGCTGTTTCTCACATTTTTATCATTCCTTTTTGATAGCTGCAGCCAGGTGAAGAGTCCTGGGTCTGGACTCAGGAAGACCTGAGTTCAACTGGAGCCTCAGATAGTTACTGTGTAACCTGGGGCAAGTCAATTAACCTTATTTGCCACAATTTCCTCTACAATAAAAGAGGGAAGATAATAGAGCTTACCTACCAAGATATTTGGTTGTGAGGATCCAGTGAGATTCTATTTGTGAAGTGCTTAGCACAGTGCCTGGCTCATAGTAGGTCTTCTAAAAATGCTCATTCCCTTCCTCCTTCTTAAGCTGCAGCCGTTATTGTTTCATTGGAGATCAAATAGCCCTTGGGTTTTTCTCTTATAGCACCAGGTACACATTATCCCTTAGTGAAGTCTCTGAGGAGACAACGAGCAGTCTTTCATGAGCACTGCTGTGCACACTTGAGGGAAGACCTGCTGCCCACCTCACCTGGCTGTCCATCTTTTTGCTGTATATTAACATGCCTGTCTAAAAGATGAGTTGTTGGGCTTCTGTTGATGTCAGTAGGCTCATCTGCCATTTCAGAGCAGTGGAAACAAAAGCACTCTCCATCTGGATGTTCACAGGACTGTGCTAAAGAATAATGATTTAAGATCAAGACAAGAGTTAACCACCCACCTCACCAATCAGTGGCCTTCCCCAGGAGCTCTGGATGTCAATGCTGTTGCCTTGGATACCTTGCTTTACCGAAAACACAATAAACAGTGGGATGAGTAAGTGGACTGCTTTTTTTCAAACTAATTAAAATGTTCAGTTGTGCTAAAATCATATGACCATCCCTTTCTTTTGAGGCAATGGGTAGAGTGTGAATGTGGAGGCAAAACATTTCTGAGTCTCAAGCCAGTCAGCTGCAAAGGGAGAATAATGCTTATTGGACTAGCCCTCTCACAGGTTCAGTGAGGAAAAGGCCATTTCTAAACCTTAAAACTCCCTGTAACCATGAGTTATTGTCATTTCGATTTTTCAACTTCTCTTCTGAGTTCAACATTAGTTTAGGACTATGGGATGACAATGAGACAGGGCACAGAATCAGGATTAAGAAAGTGCTTTCCAGTGATTGAAGGGCCATTGTTTTCAAGCCAAAGCACCCTGGGGAAGTGAATCATATAGGGAAAGATCAATACCTCATCAACTTCCCACTTCTCTCAATTCAGTTTGAGAAAATGAGAATGACCACAGTATGAATTTGGGTTTAAAGCACCTCTAATTATTGAGCTTAGGCTTTAGAGTCACAGCTGACCAAGGATTAATTTTTCTGGGAGTTGAAGGTACCAAATTAAATGTTATTAATGGTAAGGCAGAAAGACTTCTCAGTAAGGAACTCCACTATGTAAATAGGTTGTCTTTTTTTTTTTTTTTTTGCATCTCCAGTTTGAGAGCAATGCAGTTTTATTTCCGTATCACAGCTTTCTTGCATTCAGTATGGCTCAATAGAATGGCAATATTGTAGGCCACTGGATAGACAGACTTTTCTATAAGAAGCCTTTCTTTACTTATATAAAATAAGGGGGATTAATTAGATGATCCTGGTAGGTTAGGGGTCCCAATGGAGAACCAAACTGGACTTGGAGTCAACAAAACGAGTACAAATCCTGGTTTAGCCATCCTGCCTCATTTTCCTCATCGATAAAATGGTGATAATGACAGCACTTACCTCTCACAGTAATCATGAAGAATAAATGAGATAATATAGGTAAAATGCTTTGCAAATTTTAAAGCTCATCATCATCATCATCATCATCATTATTATTATTAAATCTCTAAGGTTCCTGCTTATTCTAAATCTTATGATTAACTTCTTCAGTTTTGCTCAAGTATACCTTACTATGGAATATTTACTCTCAAAGAAAGAATGTTATACTTGTATTAGAGTTCCAGGAGAAGTCAATTTGCTTCCTGGACAGATGAACCTGGACCAGTCCTGTCCACCTAATGAAGATAGATGGACAGGTGGAAAGACAGACAGACAGACAGACAGAAAAAGACTACATAGTTTTTATTAAGGGTTTACTCTATGTGCCAGGCAGAGTGCTAAACACAAAACACTAATACAAACGAAAAAAAAATACAGTCCCTTCCCTCAAGGAGCTTACATTCTTATGGTGGGAAACAACATGTAAGAGAGTGGGCTGAAGAAGTTCAAAGAGTAAGGAGCAGGACTGAGGGAGAAGTGAGCAGTGATGGCCTGGACACTTCCTGTAATTGTGGCCCTGCGCAGGAGCTCATTAAGAGGAGGGGGCTGCAGGGTCAGAGGCATCTCCAGGGTGAGGAAGTTACTGGTACTGGAAAAAGCAGTCAGGAACGGAACCCAAAAGTGGTCTACTTTTTAGGACTCTGTCAATATTAATATTAATTATTTAATTAATTAATATTAATATCCACTCAACTACAAGTTTTAAAGGGAACTTTGAAGAGATAATTTAGCCTATCCTTCTAATTTTTTGGATGAGTAAATTGAATAATAGGTTGAATGTTAGATAAGATACTTGCCTAAAGTCATAGAGGTAGTAAATAGTAGAACTAAGGTTTGAACCTATGTCTTTCAGCTCCAGACCCAGTGCTGCCCCCACTATCCTCTGCTGCCTTTTCTTATATTTATTCTAATTTCTCTTAAAATAAATACAATGTCTGCTCTCCTCCAGGTGCCATTAGAAGATGTCTCCAATTAAGTCATCCTTATATTTAAGAAAAAAAGTTTCTGAATTGCCTGAATAGGAAAATTCTCAAGTAACTTATGTTGTTTTACCTGAAGATTCAGTAAAGGCTTTCTCTTCTTCCCCCTACCCCCCACTCCTGAAGTACACCCTCTCCAGCTGAAGGCCTTTAAATTTGTCTGTGGTTGTTTGCTTATGCATGGCATCTGAGTCCCTTACAGATCTGTAAAGGCATCCTCAAGAAGAGAGGTGACTTTTACAAGTGCACACTTTTGGTCTTTGTAAGAATCTGGTCCTTTATTAAAATAATTGTTCTAGTACTAGCAGCTTTAATGCTCTATTAAAGTCAAAGAGTTTTCTCCAAGAACTCAAGACTTCCCTCACTTTTCTTTGAGAACAACATTTCTATATCATTCTCTGTTCTCAGACTCAACAAGACCAGACCTATTGTTAGAAGAAAGGGGGTCCCTTTTAAGGTCTCTATAACCTCAGTAAAGCCCATATTAGGGAGTAAACTTGACCAAATTCACAGGATATGACTGTCAAATATGGAAGATTGTCCAGAATGGATCTCAAACATATATATAACTTTAGTGTGGGAATTCTCGTTTGTTAATTCACTTCTTATGTCTTTAATGTTCTGGCTTATTTAAGGATTTCTTTTTGAATAGCTAGTTGCTTGGAGAATCTTGGCTTTCCTTAAGCTTCTTTTGGACATATTCCCTAAAATATTAAGTTTAGATTACAATGAACCTTTAGAATATCCTTTTATTTCTCTCTAAGATTTGTGTGTGTATATGATATATATATATATATACACGCATACATATATATGCTTGTATATATATTATATATGTTTTATTTATTTTAAAATAAAGATTAATTTTTGTATTCTGAATTTAGTGAATGCCAAAAATATTTCCATATATAAAATAGAATTGAAAAAGAGGATATTTGAAAATCTGAATCTGTATTACATATTGCTTGCTTTTTCCCAATTTATTTTCAGTTCCAAATTCTCACCCTTTCCTTTCCCACCCATTGAGAAGGCAAGAAAAACAAAGCCTATTAAAATATGTATAGTCTTGTGAAACAAGTTCCCACATTAGCAATATACTAAAAGAAAAAGAATATATGTTTTGATCTGCTGAGTCCAGCATTTCTCTGTGGAGAGCTGGGCAGCATGGTTCGTCATGAGAACTGTGCTTTTTGCTGTGTTGATCAGAGTTGCTGTCCTAACAATATCGTGGTTATTGAATAACCTGTTCTCCTGACTCTGCTCACTTCACTTGGCACCAAGATGAGTGTGGTGCTCCCATAGTTCCCATTAACTTTCTAGTTTACCTTTTTATCAGTATCCACATTTGTCAAATCTTCCCTCTGCTTCAGATTGAATTGTTGTTGTGTAACTGACAACTCTGAGTCCCTTTCTGCTCTTCATGGTCTGTAAAAGAGATCTTTTATTTATCCTGATAACTTATTGGTGCATAGATGTATGGGGTTACTGGCGCACCATTTGTATTCATCACAACATGGCCTACTCAAAGAGAGAGGATGTGTGTCCTTTGCTTCTTTTGATGATGGGCTTTCAGAGTTTGCCCAAGTCCTAAGATTGCAAAAATCTTGTTTGGTCTGAACAGTCTGCATTGCTTCACCTCATACCTCCTGTTTGTGTTTTCCATCCTGATCTAATCATCCTTATCACCTCTCAGTGTCCGGTCAGTACAGCAAATGAACACAGATATCCTCCTCTTAGAGCAGTTGTCCCCTTACTCTCCAAGCATAGTCCTTGAAATTCAAACCGTAAATGAAATAAAAGTGAGACATAGAGTGTGGCTGAGCTTATGTACATGTTGCTGCACAAAGGTATGTGAAGTCTTAATTATCTGCATGCAGATGCTTTGTTGATTATCTGTGGAAAATTACATTTATGCTAGTTCTCCCTTGCCCACTGCCTGTAAGACTCTTAACATACTATCTCTTTTAACCAGCTGGTGGATATTTGACTAATGCAAATGAATATTAGCCTGTGCCAAAACATTAGGAAGATAAATCACTTAAATTATCCACATCTCAGATCCCCTCCATTAGTAGAGATAATTAAAAGTTGTCTAAGGGGCGGCTAGGTGACGCAGTGAATAGAGCACCGACCCTGGAGTCAGCAGTACCTGAGTTCAAATCCGGCCTCCGACACTTAACACACACACACACAAAAAACTAGCTGTGTGACCTTGGGCAAGTCACTTAACCTCAACTGCCCTCAAAAAAAAAAAAGCAAAAAAAAAAGTTGTCTAAGTGTATATCAGGCCTATGCATATGCATGCAAGTTTCTATTTCCAGCTGTTTTACATTTTAAAACGGAGTTTAAATTAATTAAATACTTGGTTTTGTGTTTTAAAGGATAGTCTCCTATCTTGAAGTTATAGAGTATAGGGCACAATTACTACAAACATAATTTGTGAAAATACATATTACTACAGATACTGAAAGGGAAGAATATATGAGGTATAACACCTTCAGTCTTACCTGAGGAATGTGGGCAGCTAATTCCTATTTTAAAAAATTTTCTGTGATCAAATGCTTATGGTTAGATCAGTGTCTGATATATTAGATTGTTTGATTAAATACCAGGCTAGAGAGACTAAGGTTTAGGGATCATTTCTTATATCAAATCATTGAGATAGGAGAAATTTCTACAACTAAAAAGTACGCCCTTACTATGACGATGTAACTTATGGATAAGGGCTAGTAATCAAAAAGGGAAATGCATGGATAGTTTAGTATCAAAGCTTTACTTAGGGAAGGGTGACAATGACTTTACCTCAAGTCACTGGAATTTAGAGGGTGCAAGAATTTAATTCTAAAGCAACTGAGTTCAGTACATAGTTACTGGTTAGCTAAAATAGCTAGCATTCACTATTATTATTTATTAATACCCACCTGCAAGCCACTAGAGTGACTAATTCTCCTTTAGGTTCAATTGCATTCCTTTAAATAACTTTCATTATTGTCACATCATGAATTGTGAAGTTGATCTGAGAGTCTCTTTCATGTTGCTTACCATTGGTGCATATCCTGCTACTTGCCCTGGGTACCCAAAAGGCTCATATTATTCTTTTTAGCACACATTTACAATTGCTACTGGAATGAATCCAACTCATTCCATTGCAAAATATCAATTAATAAACACTTCTTAAGTGTCTGCTATGTGCCAGGCACTGATGGATGATGGGTCAGTGGTGTCATCAACACAAATGAAGAAAATTGTATGGATTAATCCTAGTGTTGATACCATTTACCTAAATGCTTCTTTAGGTGAGTAATTTTCCTAATTTGTGTTTCTCTATTTCATCATTTATCAATATAAGTTAACCTAGTAGGTAGTCACTAAAGCCTAAGGAATTTTAAATGAATGATCACGTTCTTAGCAAGTTGTCTTCCAAAATCAACACTCAACTATAATGGACAATTCAGTTATGTCAACAGAAATTTTTCTTATTTAAATAGTTAATAGGCAATGAAGAAGGCTCCTTTTCAATTTGATATGTTATTGATGATCATCTAGGTTTCTGAGAAAGATTATGCTTTTGGACTATTGGTACTTATTTTAAAAATCCATATAATTTTCTTCACATTCTGTTCAGTCAATGTATGCTACATACTGTGTTTCTGCAATGTATGGGGTGTTTAGGAGGACTAGCACCTATGGTGTGCGGGTTTGCTGAGCTCTTTTCAGGGCTGCTCATTCACCTTTGGTGTCCACCTTCACCCAGCTCTCAACTATGACTCCAAGTAGCATGAACAGGGAGCCACAGTCCAGTAGGCATTCTTGGTAGATGGGCTAACCAGGTTGAGGGTTAACTCAGCCCATCAGTGAGTTAAGGGCTGTCTATCCTAAGCATATGAACACTTTCCCCACCAAGAATGGGCAGATGAGAACAACTTGTTCCAGTAGCCATGAAGGCAACTGAAGCAGGTGCTGTGGAGTGCTTATAGCTTGGTCGCATGGAAATTGCTAAGGTCATCCACTGCTTCCCAGGCCATTGCCAGTTGTCTTAACTCTTACCACTGGACTTTGATGGACTGTGGAAGACAGAATGAGACTGACAATTTTATGCGACTCTACCTCACTTAAATCCAATTCGCTCACAAGTGATCACCCCATGATGTCATTAATTGGTCCTCTTCCAAAATGAAGAACACCACCATCACCTATGTTTCTACATAACTAAATAGAGTGATTTGTTTCCTTTTAAAACCCATTAGCAATTTTTGAAGGATAAAATAAGTGTACTAAAATGGATTCTTTTAAATTAACCTTATGAAACCTCCCCTGAAGTCCTACTTCCAGATCTTCCTCATGGTGGAGAGATCACCCTGGATTCATGAAGGCCATGCTAGCAAAACAAGTTTTGGCAGTCTCTTGCAAGCTGGAAAGTCTTTTAAGTATGGACCCAGTTGTATGTGGTGTATCTGTCCTCTAAGGACCAACTTAGCTAAGTTAAGAGAGATGTATTGGTAGATTGGCTACTGGTTGACAAGTCTTTTGGCCACAATAATTCATGAAGATAGTTTGTTTACATACAGAGTAGTACTCATCTGCCTTGGTAGATGTAATAATTTATATTTATGTTAAATTTAAAGAGAACTTTTACATGCATTATATCATCTGAGGCCTACAACAACCTTAGTATTGCTAGGTCTGTTTCATAGATAAAGAAATTGAAGCCCACGGTTGGAGAGCCAGGACTCACACCCCGTAGGTCTTCTGAATCCAAATTCCAGTGCTATTTCCACCATACTACTTTGCCTTGCTTTCTCTGTACTTTTGCTTTCTTTCATAATCAACCAGCTAATAATTTGTTTTTGCCAATAAGCCTGTTTTCCTTAAAATATCTAAAATACTTATTTTTCTGTTATTTCAAATACCAAAGAAAAAGAACATGTTTTAAATGGTCTGTCTTTACCAATCAAGCTAGCCATTGAGTTGTAGTAGAACCAAAAATATACTTTCCCAATAAGACTTTATGGTCTTATCAGCAGAACCCTGTAACAGTAGAATTGAGAATGATCTGTTTTTATACTTGAGAATGTTTAGAAAACTTGCATAAGAAAAGAAGAGTATTACTTTCACATACTGGTAAAATTCTTCCATTGTAGCAGTAAGTGCTTCATTTCTAAAAGGAAAAAAAATAAATTGCATTTTCTTTCCTAATAAAACCCTTTCATTTTTCCTTCTTAATAAAACTGATCTGTAGAACATGGACAACAGCCATTTAAAATGCTGCTGTGGGCCACTGCTGGGTTCTGCCTACAGAAAAATAGTGGGCCTTGTTTTTATAAATTGGTTCTTTACATTGCCATTCTGGGGCCTTTTGATTAACCTGAGTTTTGATGAGCCGGGTTATATTTAACCCTTCCTAGCATTTATTTATTATAGCTAGGATTATTTCTTCATGCATATATGATGGAAAACCAGTTACAGCAAGATAGAATTAAAGTTCTATTTGCTTTTCAGTGAAGTATTTCCTATAAAATACTCCTTATGATTACTGGAAAAAATACAGTAGATTTCGGTTATTTTTTTTTAAACAGAGATTTAACCTCAAATACATGTTGAATATTTCCAGCTTAAACTACACTTAGATATATAAATAATTTTTTAAAAAGACACATAAAACAAAGTAGCTAATACCAAGGTTCAACTTTAAATTTTATATTGAAAAACTAAGTGGGGGAAATGGTAAGAAACTTTTGTGAATTTACCCTTTTAATCTTGAAAAGAAAATTGCCCATTTTTCTTCCATTGTAACACATTTGTAATAGAATGACTTTCCAGAGAAAAAGACCTGACTATAGCACTCAGATGAAGGAGGTCCAAATAGGAAAGTCACCTTGTTAGAGCAAAATGTTATCAAATGTTCCATAAACCAGCATTTTAGTATCACAGTGATAATCTATATTGAGAATCCCAAGACTTAATAAGATCTTGAAGTGCCTTTTGAAGCATCAAATCGAATCTAATACATTAACCAGACTTTTAGTGTAGTATGTGGAATTATTGATATTCTAAATCTTTGAAGATTTGTAATCCCTATACCTTTTCTATGGTAGCTAGCTGTGAGGCCTTGGTAAGTCACTTAACCTAGCAGTTAAATCTTTAACTACCCAGAATGGCTGATTACTTAGCCATTTTGGAGAATAAAGATAATTGTGTAAGGATATGAACTTGTTTCACAAATATAACCACCCTTTCCTTTTTTGTTTTTTTAAGTTATAAGAATGAGGTAAAAATGAGGTAGAGATCATTGAGGTCAGAATATCTTTTAAAAAGAGTTCAAGAAAAAAATGTGGATGAGAACTTTGTCCTAAGTCAATAAATTAAAAAAACAAATAAATTCAGACTGTAGTTCTTCGAGTGTTCTTTTGTGGGAGGAAATTCAAGAGTTATTTTAATTCCTTTTTTACAGAAAAAGTTTTCAAAGTCTGGACCAGTTATCAGCAGAAGTTAGTCTATCTCAGACATCTCTGGGCCCAGCCCATTCACAGGATGGAGATAGCAAACAAGACATGTTAAATTTAGTAAATGAAGGTAAGTAGTGTTTATTGGCAACATTCTTTTTCTTCTACTGCCTTCCTGTGTTCATAGAGAATCAAGAGTATGCTCTTGCGGGTGGACTTTCTACAGAGCATACTGGGAAGTTTACCTGGGCCTATAAGAGGGCTTAAAGATCTTCTAGTTTTATTCCCTTATTTTACAAAGACACAAGACCCAGGAAAGTTCAATAACAGGGTCAGAAAAGTAGGATGTAATAATCTAAAATGACAGTTGTCTGAATCCAGAACTTTTTCTGCCAACTACACCACACTGTGATAATGGTTTCTTTTCTTTCTCATACATTTAAATACAAGAGACAAAAGCTCAAGGAATGGGCTACTTATGGTTAATTAAATTTTTTCATTAATCAGCAGTCTTTTATTTCATGATGCCGTAGAAAATGCAGCTGACTTAAGTCTAGCCACCTAACTTTGCATCCTGTTCTGGCACTTGTCACCAATGAGACAAATTGGGGCAAGTCCCTGAAATTCTCTGGGCCTCAATTTAGTCATTGATTTTAAAAAAGAGATTTGGACTAGGTGACTTTGTAGGTCCTTTCCATCTCTAAATCTATGATCCTTGTTGAAAAATAGGAATATATTAACTCATTTTTACTGCTTTTAGTTAAATGTAATGGGGTAATGCTAGAGCCAGCTTAAAAGCCAATTATTAAATTTTCCATATGAGTATTTGCATCTTAGAAATCACAAACATTACAAATCAGGCCATAATAATTGTTGGTTAAGAAAGTGATGCATTGGGGCGGCTAGGTGGCGCAGTGAATAGAGCAACGGCCCTGGAGTCAGGAGGACCTGAATTCAAATCTGAATTCAGACACTTGATGCATGAGCTATGTGACTTTGGGCAAGTCACTTAACCCCAATTGCCCTTCAAAAAAAAGAAAAGCAAAAAAAAAAAAGTGTTGCTTTGTTGTTGCTGACATAAAACAGTGATAGAGAAAATTTTAATGTTGTTTAAACTTAAAAGTGTGTTGTGCATGACATTTTTTTTTAACCTATACAACCAGTTGTTAAATATTTACCCACAGGCTCCTGGCTACACATCCTTTGATAAGGATGATTCAGATAATCTGAACTAGGGCTTTACAGTTTATGAACAATTATCCTCAGCAACCCATAAGGTAGCTATTACAAATAATATTTCACCCATTTTGCAGATGAGAAAATTGAGTGGTCAAGTAATTTGCCCCAAGGCCTCAGAGCTAGTAAATGGCAGAATCAAAACCAACCTTTGGTCTGCTAAGTCCAGGTTCAGTTCCTCGTGGCCATCACAGGGAAGATACGTTTATTGTCTAGCACTGTCAATACAGGTATAAGACACTGGTCTTGGAATGTCCAGTTACAGTTTTAAAATAAGGTGATTTTAAAAACAATAAACCAATCTGAATCCCCACTGGTTGCTTATTCTCTTGTGACTTTCCTTTTTATTGAAGTGGAATGCAGAAAGTTTGAAGGATTCTGTATTCTGATAACCCGGCACTGTTTGCCTATAAATTCCTTTGTGCCTACAATTGGTATTCATGTTAGCCAACTATTTACCAAGCTAAGCAGCCACCATCTTATAAATTACAAAAGTCCGCCATCTTGTGGCCAATCATAAACACTGTAAGTGTTCACTCTTAAGGATGTAGCCGTTCCACATCATGGCCAATTTTTCAATTCTCATTATGTTAGGTTAACAGAACTTAATTTGATTGATCATAACCTGTGGTTTTTAAAATTCCTTTATCAAACCACAACAGCCACTTATTGTGTCTTTGGACAAATCACTTCAGTGTCCTCTTTTGTCAAATTGGGGTAAGGGGGTGTTGGAAGAGATGACCTCTGAGATTCCTTCAAGATCTGCTTGATGATCTGATGCCCTCCTATTTGCAAGTTTCTGTGATCCTCCCACGAGATCTGCTCACTTGATAGGAGATAAAACACTGAATTTACACACTGCAATATTTCAGGTAGATGAAAGTATATCCTGTTTGTGGGGCAGCTCAGTAGTGCAATAGAATAGAGCTAAGAATGCTGGGACTGGAATCACAAAGACCTGAATTTGAGTGTGAGCTCAGACACTAGTTGTGTCACCCCTGGGCAGGTTACTTAACCTCTGTTTCTTCATCCTAATAATGGTTATTAGGATGAAGATATGAGACAATTGTTAAGCTTTAGCTTAACAAATTGCCTGGCATGTAGTAAGCAGTATATAAATGTTAACTATTATTATTTTAAGAGATTAAATGCAACGGTTTATCACAAGACTGGCTGTAAGATCAGTAATTTTTTTTAGGACCAACAATATTTTAAAATATTTTATTCATTTTTTTTTTACAAAAGTACTTTCCCAATAACTACCAGCCACCACCATCACCCCCCAATACACTACTAATACCCCTTATAATAACAAAAGCAAAAAAGTTAACCCAAGCAGAGATCATGCCTGGCAGTATAAGGGCACACTTTATCCTCAAATTGTTCATAATCTTTCTGTTGAGATGATGTTGCACCATTGGTCCTCTAGAACAAATGTTGGTTACTATATTTTAATTTGGCTGTCATTTATTTTGTTTTTGTTTTTGTAGGGCAATTGGGGTTAAGTGACTTGCCCAAGGTCACACGGCTAGTTTTTTGTGTTAAGTGTCTGAGACCGGATTTGAACTCAGGTACTCCTGACTCCAGGGCCGGTGCTCTATGCACTGCGCCACCTAGCCACCCCAGGGTGTCATTTATTGTTAGACTTATAGGTGTCACAGTGCTAGATTTGGAGTTACGAAGATCTGACTTTGAATCCTACCTCAGATATATACTAGCTGTGTAACTTCCTCATCTATAAAAAAAGTATAAAAAATAACACCTACTTCCTAAGGTTGTTTTGAGATAATACACATAAAACATTTTACAAACCTTAAAGCGCTGTTAATTTTACTAAAATTATGGTTATCATAGTACATGTTGTTTTCCTGGCTCTGTATCAGGTCATGCAAGTCTTTTCATTTTTCTCTGAATCCCTGTACATTCCACTTAATTTTTTTTTCTGTCACTACTCTTTTTGTGACCATTAGTGGGATTTAGTAGATAAAAGGGCATAAATGTAATCATTTTTATCTTGTCATTCCAAATTGTTTTCCAGAAGAGTTGGAATATTTCACAGCTCCAACATCATGATACTGTTCCTGTCTCACCCCTTATACCACTGGCTGTTTTCTTGAACCTCAGTGTAACACCTTCTGAGGTCTGTCTACTGTTGTAAAAGAGTTTTCATTTTGTATTGGTGAAAAGAACGTGTACCTACCAAGTCACAAATCCTTCAAGTACTAACTAGACTTTTGTAACATCCTTCAGTACCAAAAATGTACTAGTTAATCCAATTCAATTTCTGTTAAACTCTTTGATTGTAAAGGTCAGGTACTGAGTTTTTTGAGTGTTACTTGGGTAATGTGTGTGTGTGTGTGTATGTGTGTGTGTGTATGTGTGTGTGTGTATGTGTGTGTGTGTGTGAGAAACAGAAAAGGCATTTTGGTTTATTTATATGATTATACCTAAGATTTTCTGGGTTTAGTGAATACTTGCTTTGGCTGAAAGGGAGGTGAGGTTTGTATTTTTTTTGTTTGGCTTTGTAACAAGGGAGAATTTCTTCCCGCTTGATCCCTTTTCTTTCTAGAGTTCTGTACATTCTATCACACAGGCATCTAAGTTAAACTTCTTTGTTAAAACGATCTCCTTAACTCAGTCAGTTACAATATACACATTTCTAGAAATCCTTCAAGGAATTATGTATTTATTTTGGGCTGGGGCTTTTTCTTTCTCCTCAGATCAAGCTTTGGGCTATCCCTGTTCTAAGCATGGAAAGCATAAACCAGCTTTGTCCAGTGACTTTCCTTGGTGCTAATTCACTCAAATGAAAGTGAAAGAAAATCTGCAATGTCAAACAAATGCCGCATGAAATGCCATGCAAGCTGTAACTTACAGGAGCTCATGGCTAAGGGAAAATGTATTCACAATGAGTCATTTACTGCAACACTTCAAGCACCTGCAATTTTATGGGTGTCTGTTATCACAGTCACAAAGCACAAGTCCTCTAAGACAGTAGTTCCCAACCTTCCTAATGCCTTGACCCTTTAATACTCATATGTGGATATTATCTGCCTGTGGGTGGACCCGCCTGGAGATGGATAGAGGAGCAGTGTATCGGTTCCTAAGACCATCAGAAATGTTTTCCAATGGTCTTAAGCAGCCCCTGTGACCCTTGTGAAAGGGTCTTTCAACCCCCAAGTTGAGAACCGATGCTCTAAGACTTAGTAGGTGGGAGTAGAGTTTCCATCACCAAGTAATCTCATCAACCAGGTGATGAGAGCCAAGTTCCTCAGACTCATATCTAATCCATTACCAAGCCCCTACAATGAACCCTTCTAGCTGGGTAGGACCTGGTGGAGCTTGGGAATCCAGGTTCACCATCCTTCTGTGGAGAGGCATCTGAGAATTTCTGTGGACATGTCACTACCTACACACTCATACACGTATCTACATATGTGTGTATACATCCACACACATATATGTCAAGGGAAGAAATCACTGTTGACACCAATTTCTGTCCATCATAAGAGTCTGGGGATGAGGAGTAGATGCTAATTCAGAACCTTTCCTGGGCAGTGGCTAAATCAAGGGCAAAATGGCCTTAGATTAAAAGACTGTCTTCCTTTTCATTCCATTTCTTAGTTTTCCATTTTATTATACTTTTAGAGGAGACACAAATAGCTTTAGAAATGTTAAGCTTGACTTCCAATTCCTTGATGAAAGTTTTAGTGCTAAGGATATCCTGGAATAAAATATTGAAGTTTTTTTGGTGTGTGAAAAAGATACCTTTTATGTTACTGACTTTGGAAATATTTAACACTTAAGATGCTACAACAGTATTTTTTGAGTAACTCCAATTTTATGCTGTAATATCAATGATACTTATTTCTAGAGATGCAAGATATGTAACAAAACAGTAAATAAAGCAAAGCATTGTGGTACCCCCAGGGAGAATAAACAATGCAGATCCATGCAAACAAGTCTCAAAAGTTAAGGCATGTTAATAACTAGAATAGAGAGATGCATTTTTTGAAGTGAATTAGCATTAATTAAAGTCATCAGGGCTCATAACAGGCAAAGATGATTTATGCTTTCTGTACCTAGAACACAATCCCCTATCACAGCTCTTTTAGAATCTTTGGTTTTCAGGGGCAACTAGACGGTGCTGCACTGGCCCTGGATTCAGGAGGACCCAAGTTCAAACATGGCCTCAGACACTTGACGTGTCTGTGTGACTTTGGGCAAGTCACTTAACCTCAATTGCCCTCCAAAAAGAAAAAAAAACACCTTTGGTTTTCTTCAAGCTTGGCTCAAATGCCTTCTTCCATGGGAGGCTTTTTTGGATAACTTGTATTATTGTATGCATGTTTGTCTCCCCCAGTAAAATAAAAGCTAATGCATTTATTTCACTTTTATCCTTCTATCCACATAGTTATTAGCACCTTATGCTCGTTGACATCTTATCCAGCCACTGACAGGGGATATAAGGACCCAGGAGAATGGTGGCCCAGCCCTTATTAAAGCAAATGCCATGCTTGGTGGTCTAATATGATGCAGATATTGCTACAGAAAAGCTTGAACTACAGTCAACACTACCCAGGCCTCATAATGTTGTTTGATTTCTCCCTTGCTACTTTTATACATACA
>CM053597.1:41401294-41416550 GCA_028646575.1 Pseudocheirus occidentalis | reverse complement strand
TCAAAAATTAAGTGACGCGTGTATGACCACAATCTAATAGGGCAGACAACATGCAAACAAATGTATATGGGAAAAGCAGGAGGTAATTAAAGGAGGGGAGAAGTGCTGGAATCAACAGGGGCTGGAGAAGTCTTCTTGTAAAAGGTGGGATTTGAGTTGGGACTTAAAAAAATCTGTGGGGAGGAGGGAATGTTCCAGGCATGGAGGACAGCCAGAGAAAAGTGCCTGGATGTAAAAGTATGTGTCAGGGAGTAGTATATACGAAGCCTGGAAAGGCAGGAAACAGTTAGGTTATGGCTCGTATTTGTTCCTGGAGGAAATAGATAAGTCACTGGAGCTTGACTAGGGCGGTGACATGATTGGACTCCCATTGGAAGACGGATGGGTGTGAGGTGAATGGAGGCAAGGCAGACTCACCAGCAGGGTTTTGCAATAGTTCAAGCTCAAAGCCTGGGCTAGAGTCCCCTTTTTGTAAACTTTCTAAAATCCAGATGCTCTGCAGGTTTAATATCATCCCATCTGAATTCTCTTCCTAACTAAACATGCCTTCCTTTAATTTTTATTTTTACTAGCCTAACTTTCTTTGGGGGGGGGGGGGCGAGGATTGGATATGGAAAATACTTAAAAATTACATAATGCATCAAATATATGAAAAAGATATTGTTTTTGACATCTTTGTAGCAATAATGTTGAAAAGACTGAAAGCTAAATCTGTTGATGCAGCACACTTTTAGTATTGTAGTGATATTTCCGCTGGTAAGATTTTAAATGTGGCAGTTCTCAATGACATTTTTACAGGCAATAAAAAAAATTGTAAGTACATACAATGACTTAATTTTTATTGTTCTCTGAATTGCAGGTAAAGAAGATACTCCTTCTTTACTTGGTCTCTGTGGCTCTCTAACCTCAGTAGCAAGTTATAAATCTCTAACAAGCCTGAAATCAAGTGACTACCTTGCAAGTCCCACCACAGAGATGACTAGTCCAGGCTTGACTCCATCTTGAAAAGCAAACGTGAAAGATGGTGGCCAGAAGAGGTCTCTTATGTTGCGTACATTCAGTCTGCATTCCATGAGTCTGCTGGGAAGACATTAGTCTTAAGCAAATAGTTATGTGCTTTTTAAAAATTTAATTTATATTGTCTTATTTAAAACCCAGTTCATATACTCTCAAAGAAAAATATCTTCAGATTTTTCTTGTTTCTAGTTTCTCCAATGAATGTGCAATTTTTAAAGGCGAATTGATAAAGATTTTACCAAGAATTTAAACCAGCTCCCCAAGCAATTCAAAATGCACATACCATTCAAGGGGTTTTTCACATATTTATTTAAATATTTTTGAGCTACAAACTCCTGAGTTCAAGGGATTTTAACAAAGCATTTTCATGTATTGATGCAGATGGCGAGTTAAAGAAGAAATGACACCCAAAGATGGCCCAGACAAGGCAGTTGTATGCCTTAGACAAGGTCTGAATATACTGTGCCCTGTGTTACTGTTCACTGAAAACACTGGGCCTCCGTGTAACACATGTCTTTGCATACCACCAAATATATACCTACATGGCATGGAAAGTAAACTTTTCTGGCAGTGTTTTTTAAAAATGGTACTCCTTACCCTGGCCCCAACGGCCCAGTGTAATTAGGTACCTCTTACTTGCCTTTCCACAGTCTAGGCTCTGCTTCACAACTTCAGGTTTTCATTTGAGCTCCTGTTGTAATCCAGTGGTTAAATGTATTCTAATGTATGATTAAGATTGTCAGAACTGTTCAGATTTTGAAGTTTATTCATTTAATTTGAAAATACTTTTCTGTTTTTAACATTTACCGGTTGATACTGACATTCCACTTTACCTTTTGTAAATTTTATAGACATTTACCTTTTTAGACAGTTGATAATGTATTTGATAAGGTCCATGAAAAAGGGATTTGTAATAACCTAGATGCACTTTAGTGAAATGATTAAATTCCTTGGCCAGGTTTCCCTGTAATTTTCTAAAACCTTAGCTGGTAAGTTGCTATGTATGTGGAGACACACACACACAACACACAACACACCAAAAAGAAAAACTATAAAAATTTGGAGAAAATTTTAAAAAATCAGAAACAATTTAGATGGTTTAAATTTATGCATATCTGATAAAATGATATATACCACATTAAAAGTTTTTGGCTTCATTGTTAAATAGCAATAAAGTATATTTTTTCAGACTTTATAATTAATCACACTAGTCCATTAAAAATAATTAATGAAGTCAGCTTCATATTTCAAATGATATCAACCTATTACATGACATTGGACAAATTATATGACCTCTCTGAAAATCAGTATTCTCATCTATAAAATGAGTTTGGACTAAATCTACTGATTGATAATAAACTTTCACATTTTGGTGTGTAATGGGAGGGAGCTTATTCTAAATAATCCATGGATTATCTTTTAGGCTTCAGATTCCATAGCTGCAAATAATCATCTATTTATAAATCCCACTATACTAACTTAAGAGTAAAAAATAGATGATTTATTTTCTATAGCTAATTTTTTTTGGAGGGGAAGGGAAGTATAGACTATATTTTGTTGTGCCAAAGAAGTTTTTTAAATTGTTTACATGAAGTCACTGCATTACAACTGGGGACTTCATATCTTTGTTTTGAGATGGTATTGTTTATGACGGACATGAGTAATTAATATTTTAAAATACGGAGTAATGTAGGTCTTTTTAAGTACTTGGCACTATTTATTTACTTTATTTCCATGAAGAAGTAGTTGGAATAACAGATATTTAATCTAGTTATTCTTTGGAATATAAATTAAACAAACACAGGAATTCATTGAATTACTTAAGATGTTACCTGGCCATTCTAATAATTTACACTAAAAATAAATACTAGTACTTGTAAGTGGAATAAGTAGGCTTAAGTTGTATGATTTCAGGGAAAAAAGAAATCCCAATGACGTTTAAAAAATTTTTATCCCCCTTCCACCTTTCCCTTATAATGAGAGCTTACAATTTAAGCTACCTTGATACAAGGGAAAGATTAAGATTTTGATAATAGTCATAGGGGCAATGCAATTAAATGGCTGCCTACTTAATGTTTGCCTTGGTCCTTGATTAATAGTGCTACTTTCACAAGATCTGCCACTGAGAATGGTATCATTTATTGTTAACTATCAACCTACCTTTATGACATTCTATTTTTAGGTTATTTTTTAAATAACTAATTTGCATACATGTTTAGTAAACAGGAAAAAGGTGGAATCTTTAAAGTGTTCAGATTTTATTTGACAGATCCAGTCAATACCTTGTACATTCTTACATTTTACTGTGTGCAGAATTAAACATTTTTCTCAGCCCATAACATCAAAGACATGATCACAAATTTTTACTTCGGTCATGCTCCATTTCTTGGAGCTCTTGGAGTAAAATTCATTTGCTCTTGTGGAATTTCAGCTTTCTACATAGGTCATTTCATAATAGTCATAGAATTTATAGTTGTCTGTGCATGAGAAAACTGATTGTTATGTCTCAAGCCTCAGTTCTAAGTGGCAATGTTCACTGTTCAGGAAAAAAATATCATGAATGTTGAATTAATGCCAAAACTTGTATGGTGTATTTTGTTGCCTTGATATATATTTGTTGCATGTAAATTAAACATTTTATAACCATCAATAAGTGACTTTTCCTTTGCTTCTAACGAGCTAATTTTAAAAAGAGTATAAAATGTGGGAAGAATTTACTATTTCATATTTTTAATGGATACTTATTTGGAGAAATACATTTTAACACACGGAAAAACTCATCATCATCTATTTAAGAAAGATCTTAAGCTTTTATTGCCTAAGGGGGCCAGAGCTAAGGTTCTGGATTGATTCAAGTTTTCGTTTTCTCCATGCTTGCACTGAGTACATTAGATAAGGGGTGAATCTTGTTATTTACTGTCTACTGATTACTGAAGTAACTTAGCAAAGAGAACTTAGTCAAGTCACTAGGATTCTTCTAGTCCCAGCTTTGCCACTGCTCAGCTCTGTAACCCTAAGCAAGTCACTGAATGTCTATAACTTCAGTTTCTTGAATCTTAAAGAATAAAATATAAATATTCCTTGGAATAAAAACATTCTAAATATTAAATTTTCTTGCTTCCTAAACCAAAGTGATACAAGCAAGTTAAAATTTTTGTCCACTTTTATGATATCTATGGTTTCCAATTTGACAGCTACATTTGAAAGCAAGAACAAAATCAAAACCTTCCTGAACCTCAGTTCCCTCAGCCACAAAATAAGGATAATAATACCCAGAGTCTCCACCTCAGGGACAATATGAGGATTAAATGATAAGCATTCTGTGGAGTGACAGATTTTTAATAATAAATCTTACTTTTACAAGTGGGTGAAGATTTCTTAAATTTTCAATTGAACTATATATAAAAAGATATAAAAGTATACAGTGCCTATAACACTATAGACTCTTCAAATATGAACTGATGTGGGTTGGTTTATCTCTACCAAAACACTAAGAGCATAAGAATATTTATCTGGGAGTACCTCACTTGGCTTTCTTGAGAAGAGGAGGAAAAGCTTACTTTTGCAACATTTGTGTCTCTTGCAATATTAACTGTGAGAAATCGGGAACAAAAATTATTCAGCTGTCATAGTGGCATATTTCAGAATATATTTCATGCAAATTAAAGACTTTTAAAATAGGTATCCTATATAGATAAGAAAATTAAAAATTACTCAGAATTTGTCTTATTTATACCATTATGTAAACAGTTGAAAACTTTTAACACAACACTAAAACAAACTTAGGGTGGCCATCCTCCTCCCCATAGGGGGTAATTTAAAGCAGAAAAAGATTTCTATTAGGGTAAATAAACATAATAGATATAATCTAACAAGAAGGATTATTTTTAAGCCAATGTTTGTATAAAAGTCTTGTTTCACACTTAATAAAGCTATTCAATCTAATACTTGAGAAATTTATCCTGCTAGAAACAAAAATTTAAGAATATGCAGTTAACAAAAAGCGGTACATTCAGACTTTTCAACAAATATTATATTCCTTCTGGAACCACCAAATGACCAAGAAAATTAACATGTATGATGGATTTTAAGAAAGGAAAGCTGATGATTTTCCTGAACAACACTGTTGACCATCAATTCCTTGAAGTCATTAAAAGTAAAAAATCTGAACACAGCACTCCAATGATTATGTTTACGTAATATCTTCAAAAGAAGCTGATATTAAAGGGTTTTTTTTTGTTTATAATTTTTTTGGTTTATAAACATCCATATTTACCTCTGAACCATGACAGAAATACAATGTGGTCATACACTCACATGCAGCTAATCCTAACATGTTTTCAATTAAAAGATGATTTTTTAAAAACAAGTCTGAGATTTTTATCCCCATAAAGTTCCATCTTGCTCTCTGTGGACTGTCAGATGCTCTGTATCACTGTCCTTAGCTTTCTTCAGAACCTACTTTGAAATGAGGGCTGTTCTGTTACAACAAGGCACTAGTCCTCTCTATCTCTTGACATTATTTTGTATTTACTGACCTGTTTTCATGGTGTATTACCTCAGGAGGCCTGGGAGGCAAGGACTGTTTTACCTTTGTATCCCCAGCACTACCACATATAATAAGGGATTAATAAATAACTTGTTAAACCTACTTGAATTCAAGAAAATTGTCTATTTC
Source organism: Pseudocheirus occidentalis (assembly GCA_028646575.1). Taxonomy (NCBI): domain Eukaryota; kingdom Metazoa; phylum Chordata; class Mammalia; order Diprotodontia; family Pseudocheiridae; genus Pseudocheirus; species Pseudocheirus occidentalis. The sequence goes on along the minus strand of CM053597.1, from coordinate 41,410,855 downwards.
TTCTCTGTAAAAAATGGCTTATAATTGGAAAGTGCTTGAGTGCATATGGTCTTTATGAAGGACGAAACTGAGATCCAGAGATTCAGTAACTTAACCAAGGTCATACAGGAAGTATGGATCTGAAACCATGTCTGGACTTCAAAGACAGCATTCTTTTTACAAATGTGCAGAAAACTTCAATTCAGTTGCTTTTCACTGGTACATATCTTTGTACATAATCAAAGTAATTGTCAGTTATACCAAAAATAATTCAAGGTAAATAGGAAGATGAATTTTAATTAATCTTTGTTGTATTTACCCATGATGTTCAAGCTGAAATACACACAGCAGAAAAGACTACCACTGAAAAATAAAGATTTGTACATTTTCTTCATTTCACTATCAACACAAACAGAAATAATAAAACTAAGTGTGACAGGTACCAACAAGCATTTCAAGTTTGTTAAATAATTGGGAACCTAGATAAACTTACTGTGTATATGAATATCATTCACATAGCTAAATTTAATAAAATTTCAGAATATTGTCATTAAAAATGTCACTAGAGAAACCTTAAATTAAGAAAAGAAGCAAAATTTTTAATGAAAATTAATTAAAAACAAATATACATACATACTGTTTCCAAATCTAAGACAAATTAACATAGGATGAAATAAAATACACACATGGTTACATTCAAAATGTAAAGATACAAAATTATTTGTTAGTAAAATATGTGAATACTTTCTTAGTTTAAGTATAGATTGCATTAATTTTCTAAGTCTTACCATATAATAAATACCCATTTCCTTCAACTATTCCATTCTGAAAATTTTCAATTTCATGAAAAATATTTAGACCACAATAAAGTGCTTGTGTTATAACATGTACATTATTCTGAGGAAAAAGCAAAGATTAATTTTAAAAATTTATGCTATTTCCTATTTTGTCATTACATATCCCTTGACTTCATTTTGACACTATTGGCCTTTAAAGAAAAGTTTCTTTAAAATAAAAAACTGCCACCCCTGATGATTACTCGTTTTCATGGTCATTACACAAATACGAAATGTAGTAATATGTGAAATCTGGAAGCAACATGAAAATACTTATCCACTGATGATGTGACAATCTCTATCACATTAGAGCCTACAAAATGGAGCTGAGAAAACAATGAAAATAACAATGATACCTCTTAATCACAGAATAAAAAGCACAGCAACTCTCTGTGCCAAATCTTACCCATTTAAATTAGTGTTGTCCTTAATGCTAAAGTGAATGTATACAAACAGAAGCATCAGAAAGTAATGAAAAACTTCTTTTACTTCTAATACCTCAATAGCAATAGGATCTAAAGTACCCTACATAGCTCTTAGCAATTATCTTATCCATATCACAAACTAAGCTGCCTTTTCAAGTACTCAACTTATCTGAACTAAACACAAAGGAGTGGTTTTCTAAAGCAATACATTCTAGGCTGCTCCCCCAGCTAGGAGGAACCACAATTTGAAATGAGCATGAAGATTCCAAGAACAGTATCCAGATTCTTCAAAATTGGCAGAACACAGCAAAAGATGTATAATTTTTGTTTACAGTAGCAAAAAATTACTACTACTGGATATGAAGATAGAACAATTATGGCTTGTCAGAAGAAATGCTACTATGTATAGGGGCCCCAAACAAACATAAAACTAAGGAACATTACAATTAAAAATAAAAACACATGGGTAATATTTGGCAAGTTCTAGTATAACATTATTTGATAATTGTCTTCCATTTCCATTTCACTAAAAAATAAATACTTGTGTACATGATTAAGATAAGCACAAAAGGCTTATGAGTCTTTTCATTTTAAACATTCTCCTCCTATCATAGTTTATTTAGGTACAGCTGACAGACTCATAGGAGATAAGAGGTAACAAAGGAGAATTTAGAGTTTAATTTAAAAAAATTCTTGCTGTCATGTCAAGCTTTTCTCTTTTCCTTTCTAATATTCTTACAAGAGTTATGGATACTCAATGAAGAATTTTCTTAAATTTTTTTCCAAAGACAGGATAAAATAGAAAACTTTTTATTAAATTATAACTATAATTGTGAAATTAATACTTTTATAAATAAAAAAGATATTTAAAAATAGACCTGAAGTTTACACATATCTGAGAATCTTCCAGCTAATAATATGACCATGATAATTATTTCTAGTCCATACTGCCAGAAGCATAGAATTCCTGTTTTTTGAGGTTTTGCTGATGGAAAAAAGCTTTCCCAAATTCATATGTACTGACCATAATGGCACAAGCAGGAGCAACTTTAATTAAACGGGGAATAAGACCTAAAAAAAAGAATAAGAAAATCAAGAGCACAATTTTTATCTTTTTAAATGACAAATGATCTTTTATTTGGTTACAATCTAACAGGAAGTCATATTAAGTCACTTACCATGCATCATATGAAGAATTCTGAGCAAAGATGGAAATCTAATAATTAACAACTCCTTTACATTGTATGGTATTCTTTTTAATTTTAAATAACTCATTAAATATTTATAGAATAAATCCCCTGCCCAATTAGTTACTGGAAATATAATGTGACGTATATGTTGTCTACATTATTTATTTGAACATCAACCTCTAATATCTTAATTTATAAAAAACAAGAGGAAAAATATAGAAGATACTATTTCTGAAATTTAATAAACTTGGAATTTGAGAGATTTTAAATGAATATTCAAAACTTTTTCAGTGAATTTGAGATTTACCTGCAAATAGTCCAGAAATTCCATCTTTAGAAATAATCTGTTTCATAATGCCCCATGTTGATGTGGGTAGGGTCTGTAGACTCATATCTATAAACATTAAAATGAAAGAGAACACTGTTCTGTTATGATGTACTTAACTCCTATTTCTTCTGCTTTAACTATACTGTTCAATAAATACTTTTTGTGCCTACAATGAACAAAGCACAGAGAGAATGTAGGAAGACAGTCTGGAAAAACAGAAGTGATATGTAAATAAATAAAAAAGTATTTATTAAGCACTATGTGCAAAAAACCCCCCAACTTATTAGTATTTGTGTGCAAAGTAGAGAGATTAGGTGTTGTTGGAGAAAGCGCCAGGCCTGGAGACAGGAAAACTCATCTAAGTTCAAATCTGGCCTCAGACACTTACTAGCTGTGTGACCCATGGCCAGTCACTTCACCCTGTTTGCCTCAGTTCCTCATCTGTAAATTGAGCTGGAGAAGGAAATGGCAAACCACTACAGTATCTCTGCCAAGAAAACCCCAAATGGGGTCATAAAGAATCAGATGTGACTGAAAAACTGAACCACAATAAAATGTGCAAAGTACTGCGCCAGGCCCTAGAGATACAAAGAGAAAACCAAGACAATCTCTACTCTTTAGGTACTCACTTTCTAATAGAGGGAGACAATATATGTATGAAGGTTCCACCGTAGGGCAGATGGGAAAAGCTCAGGGATCCTTAGGGTATAGTGTTCTTTACATTAATAAAAATCAATTAACTGTACTCCAATCAATTAAGTTTGTTATTTCAAATAGCCATTTTAATTTTTTTGTAATTTAAAATTTAGAACCTCTAAAGTAAAAGTAAATAAGCTATAGAAAGATGCTAACTATGACATTAAAGAACTTCCAGTGCCAAATATGACTTGATTCATTTTCTATAACTTTCAACCTTAAAAATTATTCAGAACTGAGAAGGCACTAAGGGCCATCTAATAGGTATCCAAACAAGAATTCACTCTATTATCACTCCAGTATTTGTTCAGTCAGCTTTTGAAGAATTAAAGTGAAAGAAGCCCTCATAAGCCAGCCCACTGTACTTCTGGACAGCCTTAATCCTTAGGAAGTTATTTCCATATAACAGTGGAACGTTCTCTTCTGCATCCTTCATCCACTGCGGCCAAGCAGAGAAGTCTCATCTTTCTTCCACAAGACTGTTTTTCACAAGTTCTCTTCTGCAGTTCTAACTAACTCCTCCAGTTCTTCATCTAATCTCCATTTCCTAAAGCATCCTGATTGCCTTCTTGTGGTTGCTCTCAATCTTGTCAATGTTTTTCCTGAAATATGGTACCAAGCATATTAATCTTCTTTTGGACATGGCCAATGAAGGAATTTGTTTTGCTTTCTTACATATTTGTCACAAGAGTTTAGTTTGTCTTTTTCACTTGGGAGGAGGAAGTGTGGAGAGAGAAAAGATGGATTTTCATCACTGGGGAAAAATGTTGCTCCAAGAAATGAACACTTTAGATGTGATCTGACCAGGGCAGAATACAGCTCAGCAACTAAACTCCATGTTTTGGACTCCATGCTTCTTAATACAGCCCAGAATTCAATCAGTTTTTTGGCTGCCATGTTGACTCACATTGAGCAAACGCCATGATGCCCTTAAAAATGAATGCTGACTGACCATACTTCTCATCATAAATACTTCTAAAAGCTAATTTTTTGAATCCATATAAGATTTTATATTTTCCCTTATTCAATTTTCTCTTATTTGGCTCATCCTTCTAGTTTTTCCAAGATGTTTTTTAATCCTATGACCTAGCACATCCATTTCTTGGCTTTCTGTCTTCTGAAAATTTTGATAAGCATGCCATCTATACTTTCATTCAAATCACTGATAAAAATGTTGAAAAGAACAAGGCCAAATAGGCCCTCAGATAACTCTGAGAGGCCTCTCTTTAAAATGACATTACCCCATTAATGACTACTCCATGGGTCTTTTTATTCAACCAGTTAAAATCTCACTGACTACAATACTATCTAGCCCAAATACCTCTATTTGGTCCAGAAAGATATGAAAGACTTGCTTATCAAAGACCTATTATGTGCCAAGTATATAGTGAAAAGGACCATGAGTTTACCAACACAAAAATGAAATAGTTCCTACCTTCAAAAAACTTAAATTCAATTGAAGGAGACAACTCTTACACACAAACACATAAACAAAATAAATATAATTTGGAGGAGCGGGATCAGAAAAGTCCTAAGCACTGAAAGAAACAGAAGGGAGAACTATCTGGTCAAAATTTGGTTCCTCTGAAAACTGGATATGTCAAAAGCTAAATTTATACATAAATGATAAAGAACCTTTCAATCTGGAGGAGAGCACATATGCAGCACTCTGGGTATCGGGGACACGACAGATGGTGGTAGAGAAGGAGGTTAAGTCTCCTTCTTGGGACTTTCTTTTCTCTTTGTCCCCATTTTATGCTCTTCCTCCTCCACTGGCTGCAGCAGCAACCCCCCACGCCAGGATTTCAGACCCTGATCCTATGCCAGTCCCCTCTGGAGAAGACCCAGGGAGAGACCTTGTTAATTTACAAGAGCCCCCTCCTCACAGTCCTCTACTGAGGGAATTGAGAACTCTTAAAGGATCAGCAAAACCTCCCTTTGGAGCCAAAATCATCCATTGTACCACCTCTCTTGGCTCCAAGCTCCCACATTACAACCCAGGATGTTTCCCCTGCCACACCTACTTGTGCCCGGGGACTCACTATGTTCCCCCTAAGGGAAGTCCCTTTGACTCAGGGAGCCCTAAGATTTGTGAACACTCCTTTGAGCACTTCTGAGGCTAGAAATGTCAAAAAGGAAATGAAAATTTTGATGGAAGACCCAAGTGGCCTCTCAGAGTAATTAGATCAATTTTCAGGTCCAAGTACTTACAACTGGAATGAACTTATGTCCATTTTGAATATTTTGCTCTCTCATGAAGAGAGGAGGATGATAAGAAAGGCTGCTATGGTAGAGTGGGAACAGAGACACCCACCCGCGGCCAGGGTGATGCCCACAGACCAAAAATGCCCCACTCTTGACCCTAGATGGGACCATTATGATGCAGCTTATGGAGCTCATATGCAAGACCTTACAGACCTTATAGTTACAGGAATTAGAACTGCAGTTCCAAAGCTTCAAAGGAAGAATCACCAACAACCTTTTTAGAAAGGCTAAAAGAGAATATGGGAACATATTCAGGCTTAGATATGAATGATCCTGCCACTAAATTTTGTCACTAATGCATGGCCAGATATCAGTAGAAAAAATTCAGTAAATAGTGGAACACCAGAACCCTAGAAAGTTTATTAGAGGAGGCTACCAGAGTTTATGTGAGGAGAGATGAGGAACAGCAGAGACAGAAGGCTAAGCTTAATACCTGGCTCATGGTCCAGACAGTCCAGAATTTTGTCCAGACTATGGACTGCAAGAAAGGTCCTGAGGACTGGAAAAGGTCCCAGAGTAGGAGGGAGGTAGGGAACAAAGGGGAAGCACCCCAACAGTGGGAGAGTAAGGAAAAAGGGAAGAGTTCCCTTGTGTGTTGGAAGTGTAAAAAGGAGGGTCATATGGCTAGGAACTACCCACAATGGCAGATGAATCAGAAGATCTATTCCCTGATAGGGAAAGAAGATTAAGGGTGTCAGGTGTTCATCAAAGATACAGCCCACCCAAAATCCTTGATAAATTTAAGGATGGAACCCAATGGGGAAGAAATGATTTTTGCTTAATACCAGAGCTGCCAGATCATCCATAACTCATTTACCAAAAGGAATTAAATTATCCCAAGACCTCCTCAATATCTCAGGGGTCAAGGGTGAGGATTTTATTGTTCCCCTCTCAGTTCTTGTAAGTGGAATATCAAGGGGAAATTGCCCTAATCCAATTATTTCTGGTCCCAGAAGCAGGTATAAACCTATTAGGAAGAGATTTGATCACAAAATTGGGTATTCAATTGATGACCAGGGGAACCCAGATAATTCCAGTTAAAATGTTAAATTTGAGGGAAAAGGAAGAGCGCCCAATTTGTTGTGCGGTATGAATGGGCCCCTTCAATAGAGTAAGAGTTCATATAGAACCTCTTAAGATCAAAGGACCCTACAGTGGTAGTGAGGGTAAAGCATATCCTGTATCACTGGAGGGAAGGTGGGGACTCCAGCCAATCATCCAGGTTTGGTGGAGGGAGGTCTTCTTGAACCTTACATTTCCCCCTTTAATACTCCCATTCTGCCGGGTCAGAAGGGAGATGGTATATACCAACTGGTATAAAATAGTCCTTCCTTCCCATCCAGTGGTCCCTGACCCATATACCATCTTGGGGAGGGTAAAAGAAGACAGCAGATGGTTTAGTGTGATTGATTTGAAAGATGCTTTTTGGGCCTGCATCTTACACCCTGGCAGCACAGACCTTTTCGCATTTGAGTGGGAGAATCCGAAGACCAGAAGAAAATAACAGTGTGGATGGTACGTTCTTCCCCAGGGGTAGACTGAGTCCTCATATTTGTTTGGATAAACGTTAGAAAGAATATTGGAAAAATTCAAACCCCCTCCCAGAATTCAAGTTTTACAGTATGTGGATGACTTATTGGTAACAGGGAAAGAAAGGAGGTTAGTGAAGCTTCTGTTAAACTACTGAATTATTTGGGATCAGAGGGATTGAGAGCATCAAAGGATAAGAGAACGGTGAAATATTTGGGACATTTGATCAGTGAGGGACAAAGAGTTTTGAAGGTTCCTGGTATTGGTGGGGTATTGTAGGAAGTGGATAGATTCTTATGCCACCTTGACTAAACCTACGTACAAGTATTTATTGGAAAAGGAACCTGACAAAGTTAGTTGGGATTTAGAAGGCAAAGAGGGGTTTAAGAAACTGAAGCAGATCTTAAGCCTCTCCTCCTGTTCTTGCCCTTCCCTCCCTACAAGGAGCTTTTCACTTTTTTGTAAATGTGGACAAGGGGTGGCTCTAGGGGTTTTAACACAGAAAAGAGGAGGGCAAAGGAGACCAGAGGCTTTCCTTTCAAAGCTCCTGGATCCCATGGCCCAAGGATGGCCAACGTGTCCCTAGGCAGTAGCAGCTATAGCCACACTGGTAGAAGAAAGTAGAAAGCTGACTTTTGGGTCAAAGTTTGGTTGTGGGGGTTCCACATCAAGTAAGGACCATCCTAAATCATAGAGCAGGGAGGTGGCTTATGGATTCTAGAATCCTGAAATATGAGGCCATTTTACTAGAAAAGAATAATTTGGTCTTGTCTCAGGATAATAATTTGAATTCTGCCTCCTTCCTGACATATGGAGGTAAGGGCCATCTTGAGCTAGAACATCACTGTGTAGATTTCATAGACCTCCAAACAAGGGTTGGAGGAGATGCACAGGAATCTCCTATTCCTGAAAGAATAAATCTATTCATTGATGGTTCCTCTAGAGCAGTAGTTCTCAACCTTTCTAATGCTGCAACCCTTTAATACTCCTATGTGTGTATATCTGCATGTGGGTGGACCTAATTGGAAACGGAGAGAAGAGCAGTGTCTCGGTTCATAAGACCAACAGAAATATGTGTTTTCTGATGGTCTTAGGCGACTCCCAAAGGGGTTGCAACCTACAGGCTGAGAACCACTGCTCTAGAGTAATAGGGAGAAGGAATAGGTATGCCATAATTGATGGGGACTGAGAATCCTTGGTTGAAGCAGGACAATTGCCTAAGAATTGGTCAACTCAAACTTGTGAGCTTTATGCCCTAAAACAAGCTCTAAAACTATTCAAGGGAATTGAGGGTAATATCTATACTGACTAAAAGTATGCTTGGGGAATAGCACATGTGTTCGGGAAGATTTGGGAAGAAAAAGGGATGGTTAATAGCAAAGGGAAAAGGCTGGTACATACTACTCTTATCACCCAAATCTTAAAGAATATACTGTTACCTGAGGCTTAGCCATGGTATATGTAGGTGGCCATCAGGCCGTGCAGTCCTTTAAGACGAGGGGTCATGGCTTTGTGGATGAGGAGGCAAAGAGGGTGGGGGTCAGCAGAATCTGAGTCAAGCCAGTTGTTGGATTTAGCCCCCTCTTTCCCTCCTTTCTCCCTCCCTTACTGAAACAGAAAAGCAAAAGGCACTGGCTCTGAGAGCACAGGAGCAGGATGGAAGATGGCTCCTCCCGGATAGAAGAGAGGTACTAACCAAGGTAGTCATTGGGATGTCCCGAACCTGTGCGATGCCATCTTAACTTGGTATGTAACACCCGGCCTCTATACCTTAACATGTCAATTGGTGAGTGAGTGTCTTGTATGTCAAAGGACAAACAAGACAGCATTGCGCCAAGCTCCAACTGGAGGTGGGCCTCTGGGCCTTAGGCCTTTTCAGAGCATACGGGTGGACTTTATGGAACTTACCCCTGTAGGACACCTCAAATACTTGTTGGTCATAGTGGACTACCTGACCTCCTGAGTGGAAGCCTGGGTGGAACCCCATGCAACTGTCCCAGCTGTCAGTAAAATTTTGCTAGAACTTTGCTAGAATTATTCCAGGGAATGGGATGGAAGATTGACTCAGATCAGGGAACTCATTTTACTGCACAGATTCTGCAGTCCCTAGTCCAAGCCTGCAATGGTAATCAATTTATTTGATCAGATACTTAGGGCTAAGTATAGAGCTCTGTCCATTGGTGAAAAGATGTGAATTCCCAGAACTCTGTCCATTGGTGAAAAGGTGTGAATTCCCCTGCTGACGTGGAAGAAAGCTATTGGCTGAGATACTCCCCTGTGGACTTCGGAGAAGGCCAGTGTTTATAAGTAAT
>CM053597.1:41364738-41400794 GCA_028646575.1 Pseudocheirus occidentalis | reverse complement strand
AAAAAAAAAAAAGTCATTTCTCTAAAGGTAGTCTGGATTTGGACTAATACTGTTGTTATGTTATCAGTGCCAAAAGAAATGAAAAGACAAAAAAGGGCTCAAGGATTTCAGAGAAGGCAGAGATCAGCATGTGCTGGGATAGCTAGATAAGGCTTCCTGGAGGGGGCAAGCCTCAACCTTATCTCTGTAACGAAACCCAAGAGCCTTGAGAATAGCAATGTTTCCAATCCAGGGTCCCAAAGACATCATCTTGGGAAACAACCCTTGAGGAAATGCTACCTGGCAAATGCTTCTGTTGAGTGCTACAGTTACAGTGAGCTATTAAAGACCTGGAAAAGAAAGTCCTTGCCAACAAAGTCCTTAGCTAGCACAGTCAAATGGTTCAACATCAGAAACTGGGATGATGTTTATCAGTGGAAATGACAGAAAAGATACAGCATTACCATATAATTTACTACTCTGTCCTGAGGATCATGGGGCCAGGGCCTTTCCATCTGAACAGAAGCTGAACCCTTCCATATGAGTTATCTCCACCATTAAGATATGAGCTCCTTGAGAGTTGGAACTGCCTTACTTTTCTATTTGCATCCCTGGCACTTAGCACAGTGCTTTGCACACAGCAAGCACTTACAAATGTTTCTGTTTTCATTGATTCAAGACTAAATGCCTTGAATGCTAAATGCCTGCTTTGCTTTTTTTTATCTGTAAAGGAAAAATTACCTATAGGCTGGAAAGAACAGGAAAAGAATGGCTAATAGCCAGTTGATACTCAGGATAAACAAGACCATATAGTAATACAGAGAGAACTTAGCTCTCTTGATAAATTCAAGTCACTTGACCCGGATGAGCTATATCCTGGAAGAAGTTTAAAAAAAAATTACACTACGTGACCACTAAATCACTATCAATGATATTTGAAAAATCTTTCAGAACAGGAGAAAATCATGTCCTGATTTTCAGAAATTAGAAGAGAATGAAATCAGTATGTTATTGAGGTGAGATTTAATCAAAATTAGTCCATAGTGGACCATTTCTTTTCCGACAATTACTAAATTTATAGAAGGGAAAGCTAAGATATAATTTACCTATGTATTAACTAAAGTATCTCACGCCATTTTTGGTGGAAAAGATGGAGACGTGTGCTAGGTGACAATACAATTAGATAGACTGAGAAATGGTCTAATGTCCAGACTCAAAGAATAACCTTTAATAACTCCTTATTGACTTGGAAAGTCTTCCAGTGCCCCAGAGAGATGCAGCTGGCTCTGAATTATTTGACATTTTTATCAATGACTTAGACAAAGGTGTAGATGGCACATTTATCAAATTTTTTCAATGACATGCCAGTAGAGATAGCTAACACACTAGATAAGTTAAGATCCCAAAAATCTTGAGACTAGAAAATTGGGCTCAATCCACTGATATTAAATTTAATAGGAATAAATACAAGTCTTATACTTGGGCTCAACAAATCAATTTCAAAAGTATACAAGCAACAAAGGCATGGGAAGACAGCAGTTTGTCTAAAATAAATATTTAGGGGCTTCAATGAACTATAAGTTAAACAGCTCAGCCAAAAAAGCAAATACATTTAAGAAAGGCATTGCTTCTAGGAAAAAGGAGATAATAGTTTTGTTGTAATCTAGCCTGGTTAGACCAAAGCAGAGTATTATGTTCAGTTCGGGATATAATACTTAAGGAAAGACAGTCACATGAAAAAATTCTAAATTAATAGTGATTAAATTAATAGAGAAATGTAAATTAAAACAACTCTGAGGTACCTATCAGATTGGCTAATATGACAGAAAAGGAAAAAGATAAATGCTGGTGATGTGGAAAAATTTGTACACTAATGCACTCCTGGTGGAGTGGTGGACTAGGTCAAACATTCTGGAGAATAATTTGGAACTATGCCCAAAGGACTACCCTTTGACCCAGTAATACCACTACTAGGCCTGTATCTCAAAGAGATCAATGGGAAAAAGACCTATTTGTACAAAAATATTCATAACAGTTCTTTTTGTGGTGGTGAAGAATTGGAAAACAGAAATCCATCAATTGGAGAATGGCTGACCGAGTTGTGGTAGATGATTTTGATGGAATACTATTATGTTGTAAGAAATGACAATGAGGAAGCAAATGTTGAAAACTAAAAATAAATTAATAAAAAAAATGACAAACAAGATGGTTTCGGAAAAACCTGGTAAGACTTAAAAGAACCAATGCAGGGGGCAGCCAGGTGCTGTGGTGAATAGAGCACCGGCCCTGGAGTCAGGAGAACCTGAGTTCAAATCCGGCCTCAGACGCCTGACAAGACTTTGGGTAAATCATTTAACTCCCAATTGCTCTCCAAAAAGCAAAAAGAACTGCTGCAAAGAAAAATTAGCAGAACCAGAAGAACAATGTACACAGGAATAGTAATATTGTAAGGATGAACAACTGTGAAAGATTTAGCTACTCTAATCAAGACAATGATCCAAGACAATTCCAAAAGACCCATGAAGAGAGGGAACAAATGAACTCAGTGCAGCCTGAAGCATACTTCTTTATTATTTTTTTTTGCTTTTCTTTTTTTTTAATGTGTTTTCTATTTCAACATATCCAATATGGAAATGTTTTGTATGACTGTACAAGTATAATCAATTATCCTATTACTTGCCTTCTCAAGGAGTGATAAAGGGGCAGGAGGGAGAGAATTTAGAACTCAAAAAATGTTTAAATATTTTAAAAAATTTACATGTAATTGAGAAATATTAATGAAATATATGTATATATACACATATATTTTTTAAAGGAAGGACACTAATTTGCATCTCTAGAGGAGGGTGATTAGACAATGGCCTCAAATCCACATAGGGATTAATTGAAAGAACTAGTGATGACTGACATTAAGCCTGAAGGAGTCAGATGAACATGCTAGTTTGTCCAGTGCTTGAAAGGCTGTCACATGACAGAGTAAGGCTCAGATCTGTTCTCTTCGGTTCCAGAGGAAAGAACTAGTAAAAAACATACTGAAGTTGCAAAGAGATAAATTTAGATTTGATGAAAGGGAGGAAGGGGAAATCCACACAATTAAGAGTTACTGAAAAATAGCTGCTTTTGGAGGGGGAGCACAAGCAAAGATTGAATGGAGCACTTATTGAATGCGCTGAGGTGGGGAACCTTTCTGACATATAGGTTGCTCTAGATGGTTACAGGGATTTCTTCTGACTCTAAAATTCTTTTTTTTTTTTTTTTGGTGGTTGTTTTTAGCTGTTGTTAAACAGAACAAAATAACTGGAATATAAAGATAAAAGTTTTATGAGCATGCCACTAATGGAGACAAGGGGTATTTTCACAGAATCAGTTTGTTTTTCCCCCTCCCCATCTCCATTTGATGTTGATCAAAACAAATCATCGGACATTTAGTTAAAAAAAAAAAAGTCACATTATGCCTGTGCACATACACCAGTTACTTTATGTACAATAAAAGAATGGGGAAGAGAATCAAAGAAGAGAGAAAACTATACTGTTAGTAGTCAGGATGTGGAAGAACCAAACTTGGTTTTCTAACTGTAAATGTATTGTTTTCTCTTTTTCAGTAAGCTCCTCCTGTCTGCTGGTGGAATACATTAATTGTATCTTCACCCTCCATTTCCAACTCTGCAGGTGTGTCTGTTTCATTGATTGGTTGCCCATCAGATTGGAATCTTATCTGCCTCATTGACAAACCCTGTCATTCACAATAGGCTTTCATTTAAGCTTACTAAGTGGTGTGTGCCTCTTACTCTTAAACTGCACCACCAAACCATCTTGCCCTGTCACCTTCAAATTAATGTGGTTGTTGTTTTCAATTGTGACCCCTTCCTTTGACTTTTCTTCGGCCATGCCGAGTCCAAGGGTCTCCTCAGCTGCCACTTCACAAAAGAGGAACCAAGATGGTCGGCTTTAAGGGAACGGAGGGAGAAGCAGCAGGAGGAGGAAGATGATGGTGAGGAAGAGGAGGAGTCCAACTCTAAAATTCTTTGACATGGTTTTGAAAACTACTATTAATAATAACTAGGTAGCATTCACATTGTTTTAATATCTGAAAATGCTTTAAAAATTTTCATTTGATCTTCACAAGAACTTTTTTTTTGTCATTTTTGTTCAGTTGTTTCAACTGTGTCCAACTCTTTCTGACCCCATTTGAAGTATTCTTGACAAGGTTGTGGAGTGGTTTGCCATGGACTTCTCCAGCTCATTTTATAGATGGAAAAACTGAATCAAACAAGGTTAAATGACTTGGCCAGGGCCACATAACTATTGTCAGAGGCTTTATTTGAACTAATGACTTACTGACTCTGTCCACTGTGCATCTAGATAAAGGTAGGTACTGTTATTATGTCCATTTTAGACATAAGGAAATTAAGGCTGACAAAAGTGAGGTGACTGGGTCATACAGCTAGTTAGTATTTAAGTTGGAATGAACTTATGCCTTCTTTCTGACTCTAGGTCTAATACTTTCTTGTTGGACCTGGGCCTTATAAATACTAAAGCCCAGAGTAAGTATGGATATATGAATTGGGGGATGTGAAGGGTTTCTTATTGGTGATGTACAGTGGTGATGTTCAGAAAAAAAGACAGACATATTATTTCATACCTACAATAAAACAACATGGTCAATTACTAACAACAGTTTAATCTTTCTCTGCCAATCTGAGTCATGCCTCTTCCTCAGTTCTATACTCCAATATTTTATTATTTCTAATATCAGTAACTACTTGAATTGATGACAATGTTGTGTGCAAGTGTTTTTAATACTCCATTTGGGGCTTTCTTGGCAAAGATAATGGGGTGGTTTGTGATTTCCTTGTCATTTAAAAGCTGTTGAAACTGAGGCAAATAGACTTGCTCAGGGTCACACAGTAAGCGTCTGAGGCCACATCTGAACTCAGGTTCTCTTGACTCCAGGTCCTGTACCCTCTATCTCCTACACTACCTTAGCAGCCCATTGACTACCACCGTATGGATTCCATCATTAACACTGTTTTTGTATTTAATCACTTTTCCTGGTTATGCTGCTTTCAAAACCATTTGCTTGGAATCTGAAATATAGCTAACAAACAAGAAATTTATGGGGCAGTTGGCTGGCACAGTGAATAGAGCAGCTATACTGGAGTGAAAGGGACCTGAGTTCAAATCCAGTATCAGACATCTGACACCAGTTGTGTGATCTTGGGCAAGTCACTTAACCCCAATTGCCTTGCCTTCCCCCTCACAAAAAAAAAAAAAGCAATTTGTGAAAATATCTGTAAACTGTTTTAAAATACAATTCTTGAATGATGACAGATGGGGGGAACAGATGAAAAATCATAATATGGAATATTAAAATTCACAGCTCTTAGACCGTTTACAAATATTCATTGAACTACTGGTATTTTTAATGTGAGATCTTTGTCCAGATAGCAAGAGTTTGACCCACCATTGCTTAATTCCTTATGTGTTTCGAAAAGTTGGTATTTCCCAAAGTAACCAAAACAAACAAACAAAAAAATAGGTAGCTGTGTGGCACAGTGGAAAGAGTACAGGACCTAGAGTCAGGAGGACTAGAGTTAAAATCCAGCCTCAGACCCTTACTAGCTGTGTGACCTTATTTGTGTGACCTTAAGTAAGCCATTTAACCCTGCTTGCTTCAGTTTCTTCAACTGTAAAATGAGCTAGAAAAGGAAATGGCAAACTACTCCAGTATCTTTGCTAAGAAAACCCTAAAAAGGATCACAAAGGGTCAGACACAACTGAAACAAACCAAAAACACCAGTAAAAGATCACCATGAACATTATTCTACTTTTCAGATAGCTGTTATAAGTTTTCCTTGTATCACACAAATTTTTCTTTGCAATTTCCATCCTTTGTTTCTATTTCTGTCTTCTGGGGCCAAGGAGAACAAATCAAACTCTCTTCCAGCCCTTCAAGTATGATCTTGCCTCTGTTCCCACATTTCACAACCCCACACCCCCTTCTCCAAATAAAATAGCTGTTTTTTTCAGCTGATATATTCAGATAGCATGTTTCAAGTTCTCTCGCTCCTCTGATTGCTCTATAGGTATATATTCCAGTTTGCCAATGTTCTTTCTAAAATGTGGCACTCAGGACTGAATACAACAAACTCTATATAGGAAGTATCTAAAGCAGCAGTCTAAATCTGTAATCCTTTTTGGTTTTGCTTTTCCATGCTATTGACTCATACAACATTTGGGCCATCAAAACCTTCAGATCTTTTTCATGTAAACTGTTGTCTGGTTACCTATCTTATGGTCATACCATATCTTACATATATGGATGTTCTTTGAAGTGTAGTAGCATTTTAATATTTAATATATTTTAATTTCACCCACATTTTGGTATCCTGCGTGTCCTTCCATGCATGTCTTAGCTACCTCTATCAGACTGTTTTCTAATTAGTCTGATTAAGTATGCTACCTATACTTTCATAGATACTTATACACACACATATGTAGCACATTTATTAGGCATTTACTGTATGCCAGGCATCATCCTAAACATTGAGCATTACAAACATAAGCCAGTTCATTAAAAACAAAAATAAATTCAACACATTAGCTGCACAGCAGTCTTATCTGTCTATGTCTCCCTCTGAATACTGTTATCCTCTTCTGTGCATTTATGAAATGCTGCTCTTCCAAATGTTTATTTCCTGCTCTCTATTGTCTTTTCCTTTTTTATGGAGGGGGGTAGGCTGAGGGTAATCTTTTTTTGGAACTACCACAATACTCCCTACTCCCATTCCGACTCTCAAAAAAAGGCCTCCCTTTTAACAAGCATGGACAAGCAAAACAAATCCATTCATCACCCAAGTCTGAAAATATATGCTTCAGTCTCCATCTCTAGTCCATCACAAGTTTAGAAGTATGCACCATCATCAGTCTTCAGTAGTGGTAGCTGGTCATTGCATTAAATAGAATTCCTAAGTCTTGCAAAGTTGCTTTTCTTTATAATGCCTTACTGCATACATTATTCTCCTAGTCTGACCCACTTCTCTCTGCATCTGTTCAGTCTTTCCAAGTGTTCTGTGACAGTGCTCTAGCATAAGGGAGTCTCTCCTGGGAAGATACAGGGTTCCCCTGTGGAGTTTTGCTTTCTATGGCATCCCTTCTATTATTCTCTTGTGTTTTTGTGAGTTCTTCCTATTTGTGTTCACAGTTAAGATTTAGTGTCCTCCATCATAGCCTGCTATAATTTTCCTCTTTGTAAAGAGGGAAGTGGTTGGGGGGAGGGGAGGTGTGGCAGATGAGAATTTAAAAAAGGAGAAATGTAACCAAATCTATGAATATAAGCAGAGTATATGTACCTCATTGCCCCTCCAGTTTGGCTCATTTAGACTTTATTCAATGGTTCATACTTTCTTTCCTTCTAACCCTGTTACAATCCATCCTTTGAAACTGAACTTTGTTTTATGATTATTCCATCTCTGACCCTCTCCTTTCTGCCTATAGCTTAATGGATTTCTACATCCAACTCTTTGTGCATATCAGGGTAGTTCCTCACCATTCTAGTTCATTCCCTACTATATTCCTTTCCCACTTCAGAGCCTTTTCTAAAGAATAAAACCAAAACAAATCTCACCCCCTCAAATCCCCCCCCATCCTGTTTCATTTAACTCTATAACCTTGAAGACACAAGTGTTTTTAAGGGCAGTTGCCACTTTTCCCCAATCAGAACTATTTCATTATTTAGCCTCTTCCAAATGCTCAAATACATTTACATTTCTAAACTTTTCTTCATGCCCACCTCTTCATTTCAGAGTTTTTATAAAGCTACGTTAAATATGTGTAGATTAACAAAGGCGGTTTCAAAGTACTCTAAAAATCCAGTTTTTATCTCCCCATGGGAGTATACTTAATCTAACAGAGTAAGTTATAATTATAAAATTTCAGAATATTTATATTCCAAGATTTTGTTTCCTTCGTAGTAGCTGCAGTCAAGCCTTATGTGATCCGAACTCTTGTTCTGGAGTATCTGAAGTCTCTCCTCCTGACTGCTTGCATTATTTTTTGTTTAATGTGGCTGCTTTGGATTTTGGCTATGACAGTCTGGGAAGTTTTCAATTTGGGATTTCATTAAGGAGATGACTAATAGAGTCTTTTAGTTTTCACTTTACCCTAGGGTTCTAATAGATATAAGCAGTTTTGACTTATGATTCTTTGAAATACGTTACCTGGGTTTTTTTGTTCATCATTTTTAGAAAGTCAGTCAATAAAAGCATTTATTAGGTACCTACCACAATCCAGGAACCTTACTAAGCTCTGGGGATACAAAGAAAGACAAAAAGTTGCCTCTGCTTTCAGAGGTCAAAGTCTAATAGGCGAGACAACAACAAAACATGATGTTCAAACAACATCTATACAGGACCAATTGGGAATAATTTCAAAGGGAGGCACTAAGACTGAGGAATGAGAAAGAGAATGTTGGCCAAAAAAGACAAAAGTTTGACGATTCTTAAATTCTTCTTGATCTCTCTTCCAGGCCAGTTATTTTTTATATTAGATGCATTCCCTTTTTTCTTATTTTTTTTTCAGTCTTTCATCATAATATGTGTTTTCTTTTGTGGTTAGTGATTTGTTTGCTTTATTCAAATGTCCATGGAGTTTGCTACTTGGCTAAATTTGTCAGTTTTCCTCTGTTTATTACTACCTGCAGTCGAGGGTCCTGCTGTTTCAGAACTTTGTTCCAAGGTCAGAGTCTACCGGTCCCTGCTTTATTGGGTAGGGTGGTCAGGGCTTCCTTCACCCTGATCTCAATTTACTTAAAACTCCTACTGACACTTTCCCTTTTCTCCTACTGACACTCCCCTTGGTGTGTTTGTAATCCAGAGTCCCAAGCAGGTTCCAGTCCTCCCCTTGGACTGTTCTGGATCTCAGCATAGTAGTCTTCAGTCTTCTTCCTTCCATGCCCCAGGTGTCCAAGATCAGTTATGACAGGTTCTCACTTGGCACTTGACTACCACCAACCCTCAAGCCCCATCCCACTTTTTTCCCCCTTGATTATTCTTGGTCAAAGCACTGGGAGGAAAAAATGGGCTCAAGGTTAGAGCACAAATGGCCAAGGGTCTAAAGGACACTGCTAGGACCTAAGTCCAAAATCCTTCAGACCTTTGGAAACTCAAGTCTTCCTGTGGCCAGGGGAAGAGAGAGAATAAGAGTGAGACTAAAGCCAGGGCTCTCCTCCTCTCCCCTCCCCTACAAGCACAAAAGATCCTCCTCACAAGTTTGACTAGAGACTTATTTTATGCTGTTGTTATTCAGTTGTGTCCAACTCTTAAGAGATCCCATGGGTCATACTGTCCAGGGGGTTTTCTTGGCAAAGGTACTGGAGTGGTTTGCCCTTTCCTTCTCCAGTGGATTAATAAATGACTTGCCAAGATCACACAGCTACTAAGTGTTGGAGGATTCAAATGTTCCATTCCAAATCGACTCACTGAGTTTATATAATCCCCACAGAGTCTGACCAGTCCTCAACCAATTCAAATCTATTTCTTACCCAGTGTCAACCCAACAGAATTCAAGGACTTCAGAAATGATTTAAGGATTTTTCATCTTTAACAGCTCTTACTTAGTGAAGATAAATACTCTTAAGTGGGGTCGCTGATTCAGTGGATCCCTACTTTTACATGTAGTTGTTCAGTTATTTCAGTATCTGACTATGACCCTATTTAGGGTTTTCTTGAAGGATACTAAAGGGATTTGCCATTTCCTTCTCCAGCTCATTTGACAGATGGGGAAACTGAAGCAAAAAGGGTTAAAAGACTTTCCCTAGGTCACACAGCTAGTGTCTGAGATCGCATTTGAATTCAGGTCTTACAGACTCTAGGCTTGGCGCTCTTTCTACTTTACCATCTAGCTGCCCTTCTTTAGCGTTTACAAAGTGCTTTCTTCACAACAATCTTGTGAAACAGTTTGTGCAAGTATTAATGATCTCCATTTTACAAATAAGGAAACTAAAGCTCAAAGGTGTTAAATAACTTACCCATGAAGCTGGGAGTTTCAAAGCTAAGGACAGACCTCCAACCCTGAAAACAACTCTTTCTCTTTGCCTTTCTTAAGTTTCTACTTCAAACCGTCATCTGGCTTTAATAAAACTTTAAAAACAAATTATGAAGGAGTTACAAACATCCAGTAGCCCAATTTTATTAATACTTCATATATTAGATTGTTTAGAAAGTGTAGCTAAGAGGACTGTCAGTTAACAGGTTTACAACCAAGTTGGCACTATCTAATTGAGCAGACTTTATCACCCTCAGTGCAGCAAAGGGTGTGTCTAAAAGAAAAGGGTATGTTTATCCTCTCCACATCAGTGGAAATAAAGTAACTTTAGTCTATCACTCAGGCCAAGGTATGCATACACATCCATATCTTTTAGTGTCTTTTTTATTTATATAGAGGCAACATAGACTAATCGTCCCCTGATCACTGCCTTGTTGTGGCAGAGAGACTTAATCAAACTATGAGTTTAGACATAGATGCTTATGGAAAAAGGTCACAGTGGAGAGTTCTGATAAAAGGTGACCCTATGGAGAAAGAAATGGTAAACTACTACTCCAGCATCTTTACCAAGAAACCCCAGTGGAAAGAGGCCTGGCCTGCTATGGTCCATGAGGTCAGAAATAGCTGAGCAACAACAATGGAGAAAAAAAGCACAAAACTTGTACTTCAGAGTCTGGATAATGTTATTTAATATCTGAGACTCAGTTTCCTCTTATGTAAAAGGTGGGACAATAATGCTTGCATTACCTATCTCAGCGTCATGGGTATCAAATCAGATAAAGGGTTGGTCAACTAGCATTTATCAAACACCTACTTACTATGTAAGCCAGGCATTGTGCTTTCTAAGCTCTGGGGACACAAAGTAAGGTAAAAGTTCCTGCCCTTAAGAAGCTCACAATCTAATGGGAGAGAAAACAAACAATGTACAAAGAAGATATATACAAGATGAACTGGGAATATAGTCTGACCCATTAGGGAGGATTAGGAAAAGTGCTTTGCAGAGAAGGACCAGAGAAGCTAGGAGGCAAAGGCATATGGGATGGTGGCCAAAGACAATCCCGGTTAGAGGGGCCAGGTTAAAGAGGATTTTAGAAGTCAAACACATTTTTAT
Organism: Pseudocheirus occidentalis; assembly: GCA_028646575.1. Taxonomy (NCBI): domain Eukaryota; kingdom Metazoa; phylum Chordata; class Mammalia; order Diprotodontia; family Pseudocheiridae; genus Pseudocheirus; species Pseudocheirus occidentalis. Next base: position 41,389,660 of record CM053597.1, on the reverse strand, counting down.
ATTTATTCTTGGAGATAACAGGTAGCAGGGGAAGGGAGGGAGGATTTGTTAGGTACCCACCAAGTGTTTAGACCTCACAACTCTGGGAGATAGGTGCTAGGATTATGCCCCATTTTACAGTGAAGAAATCACACTGCTAGTCTGTTTCTCAGACCCCATCTGAACTCCCTTCCGCCAGTGGGTAGATCCACTTCACCGCGGTCAGATTTGCACTGAGGAAGATTAATTTGATATTTAAGTGGAAGACTGATTGGAGTAGGGAGACTTGAGGCTGACCAACGCTACTGCAATAGTTCAGGGATAAAATGATTGGGGACTAAAGGTGTCCTATAAATGGAAGCTACTGTTTTATAGATCTGTATTTTTTGGTCAGAAATATGTAATTTTTCTATATAGTGAACTGCTTAGGTATAAACTCCTTCTATGCAGATCTGAAACTTTTCTACAACTTTTGACCTTAAGAGAGTAACCTGGAGCACTGCAAGGTTAAGGGACTTTCACTCACGGTCACAGTTTTCATAAGAAGTAGGACAAGAACACAATTTGTTCCTACCTGGAAACAGGCTCTCCATCCGCTACACTATTCTCCCCTTTAACCTACTGTTTGTGTCATATAATGGGCATAAGGATAATAATTATAATTTTGAAAGAAAGACTGTGGCATCAGGGAACTAGAAAAACAGGTAACTCAAGTCCCCGACTTCACCGGACTGCCGAATCACCCTAAGATGCAGAGAGTCACACCCCGAACTCCACCAGCACTGTAGGGGAGCAGCCCCGCGGGGGGAAAAGAGGGCACAAAAAAGGCCGGGCAGCCCCGGGGGGGATTCCAGACTCCGCCTTGGAGCACTCAGACGTCCATGTAGGGCAGCCCCTTCTTTCTGGGTCTCCTTTTCCTCCCCCAGGACCACAGCTCTTAGGATGGATTCCGGTAGGTCCCTCGTCGCTCTACAGCAGCCCGGGGACACAAAGTTTAGGACCCCCGCTGGCCCACAGGCGGCAGCTCCTCCCTCGAACTGCCCGAAGCGAGTTTTCGATTTCGAACTAGAACAGACGTGTGTGGTCATCTGGGTGGCCCGGACTGGAACTCGGGCCCTGGGCCGGAGGTGACTGGGGCACATCCGTGACTTCAAGAGGAGCTGCGCTCGCAGACTTCAGACCGGGGTCCAAAGCCCACCCCGCACCCAGAAAGAAGGTACGGGCCGGTGAGCACTTCCTGAACTCCCCCTGCCCCGGTGACGTCACCCGCCCAGGGGCGGGGAGAGGCGCGAGATCAAACCAGCAGGTTCCAAGTCGCGGGTGGGGGAAGGTGGGCCAAATTTAAAGAATCACCTTCACGGTCTGGAAGGCCGGGATGAACTAGGGCCTGGAGGCCAGGGGGCGGGGAAGCTGCTCAGGGGCCCTACCCCGCCCCCAGGCCCGTGCGGGGCCTTTCACCCACTCAAGTACTCCGGAGTCTCCTGGATCTGGCCTGCCTCCCGCAGGGCGCAGCCTGAGGTCCAGGCAGCGAGCCCGGTCCACGGTCCGCCTCGGTCCGCACGGCTGGCTCACGCCCCAAAAGCCCCAGCCTTCCCTCAAGCTGGCCCTGTCAGGTGCGGAGCGCGGGCACTCACCTTACGGTCCAGTCCAGACAGTCCGGCCTCACTGACCGCCCCGGGCAGCCCTCAGAGGAGGAAAGGGCCCAGTTGGTGGGGGAGGCCGCCCCCTACAACTAACGGCATAAAAGCTCCCGGTGAGTCTGCGACCCGCAGTCCGGCTGCCTCCTAGGGGCAGAGCCTCAGGGTCCGCGAGGGCAGTGCAGCCAATGAAGGGATAGAGGGGGCGGGGCTATAGGCGGGGCAACTTGGGAGGGGCGGGGCCAGGCGGAGGGGGCGGGGCGGCACATATCAGAACCCAGGTGAGGAGACCAGGCGCGAGGCTTGGGGCGGCACCGTGAGGGCAAGAGAAAGGGGGTGAGGCATTAAGCGGGAGGGGGCGCGGCGGACGACCGAGGAAAGGCTAGGAGCTGGGCCCGCCGGGAGGGGCGGGGCTGCGGAAGGACTGCGCGAGGTTGCCGCTCTCAGGAGTCACAGGTTTTCAAATCTTCAACCGCCAGCGGCCTCCGAGGTCCCGCCCTTCCCTTACCCTTCTCAAATCCCTCCTCCTCCCCGCTCTCGCGCGTACTCGACCCTCCCCCCCCCCTCGCCCCCAGCCTGCCCCGGAAACGGAGGCGGCCGAGTCGGCCCGCTCCCTTCCCGCCCCGGCAGGCGGCCCGGCCAGAGCAGCGGCGGGCCCCGCGGGAGCAGTCCGCAGCATGTGGACCGCGGCGCGGCGGCCATGAAAGCCGGCACCATGAGGATCCGCAGCAAAGGCCATCACCCGGGTAGATTTCACTTCTGGTCCCTTTCAAACCCCTCCTCCACCCTGCTCCTCTCCCTCTCTTCGGGAAAGGGGTTCTTCCCTGCTTCTGCCGCCCCACGGGGGGTCCTCCCCCGGTGCCTCTAGGACCTTGACCCCCTCCCCGCCCCCATTCAGAATGGCCTTTGCGCCCTGGGCCTGGGCCCTTCTTCACTGCTCTGGGGGCAGGGGGAGGGGGGGCCTTGGTGCTCTCCTAAGAGGTGTGAAGAGGCTTGCTGGGGTTCCTCTCCTGTGAGAAGGGACGAGTAAGTTTTGCATTAGCAGCACTTCCTTAGGGCGGCTTTGGGAAAGTTTCCTTGTACCCCCCTCCTGTCTGGAGTTAGTGATGTTAGCCGCTCCATGGGCCTGCATCTTAGGCAAAGATGCAAAGAGTAAGGCGGACGCAGGGGCCCTCACGTGGAGTTCGTGACCCGTGACAGTGTGAACGTCAGTGGGGACTCGAGGTGGCTTCTGGTCCCCCGCGTTCCACACGTGAACTTGCAGAGGGCAGTGGCCCGGATTCTGCCCCTTTTTTTGTATCCTCGGTGATTAAGCCCAGCCAGAACGTCCTAAACCCCTCTCTGCTGGTTGCCTGGCTTTGTAGGCAATGAGATGCCTCAGTTTCCCTTATTTTAAGTTCTGGGTAGAGCCCCTTAACCCGCTCTGCTCAGAAGGAAGTAGGCGTCACTTCCTAGGGGTAAAGTTGTAGTTGTTACTCGGTAACTCTGTAGCTCTCTGTTCCCCACTGGTGTGCTTCTATTTGCATGTGCACTACATTTCAATCATCTCTTCACTCTGGCGCATAACATGAACTGTAATTATGTAACCCCCTCCCCACCGACCCCAGTATACAGGGCAGTCTTGGAAAGAGTGAGCTTAAAGGTAAGTAGGGAAGGGAATAAGCATTTGTCTAACACTTACCCACCAGTCAACTGTCACCAGAGCAGAAACAGGACAACAGAAAAGGGTAGTAGAGAGACTGGAGGTTATGGTGAAGGCAGAGAATTGGTTTAGAAATGTTCAAAGTTCAGGACCATGAAAAAGATCCCCAAAACAGAGTTTTGGATGATTATGAAACCCCAGCCCTCATAAGTGCTGAGAAAGAGAACTATGACTTAAGCAGTTAGAAGACAAAATCAATTCGTTTTAAATAGGATCATGAGAAAATTACACGGCATCAGTTTGAATTTCAATTTAATTTTAGACAAATTTTACCGGTGACAGGTTCCCACAAAAGCCCATTCAACATTTTGAGCTGCAAGCCATACAGAATGCCGGGTCCATTGGAGCTGATTCTGTAGGCCTGGAGGACATTTCAGCTGAAGGCCCACTGGGCAAGAAAGGTAGGCCTGCCAGTAAGGCAGGCACTTCTGGCACCTGACCCTAAGAGGTGTTGCACTTTCTCTAGGACAGTAGTTCTTACACTTTTGGTCTCAGAATCCCTTTATTGAGGACCCCCAAAGAACTTTTTTATTTATAATAAACATATTAATCAATATGTGCCATATAAGAAATTACGGGTTTTTAAAAATTAAGGCTTTCTAAAAATTGTAAATTCATTTCGAAATAATGATAAACCCAATGCATATTAATATAAATAACATTTTATGAAAAATAATTCATATTTTCCAAAACAAGGAAAGAAGGGTGTTTCGATTTCTACATTTTTGTAAATCTTTCATATGTCTGGCTTAATAGAAAATAGCTGTATTCTGTTACCTGCTTCTGCCTTCATTCTGTTGCAGTATCTTGCTTTGGTTAAAGTAGATGAACAAAATACAATCTCACAGATAAGTAGTCGGAAAGAGAAACGTGTTTTAGTAATTGTCTTTTCAGATCACTGTGGATGCTTTGAGAACTGCAACAAATTGATAAGTGGCAATTTCTTAGTTTACTTGCAATGTAGAATCTGAAGCCATATCAATGAACTTTTAGCACTGTTACATCAAACCCATTGATCTGCCTTGTTCTTTGAACATATCTTCTCCCCAAGTTATGCAGATCTTCCAAATGTTGGAACGTTTAACTGTAGAATATTTTTTAAAGTCACATTTGTTAACATCACCACTGATCTGGTTAGATAAGTGTTGGTAACCTGCCAAGCTCATGCTGCCAAGTTCTCCAAAATTCTAATTTACTTGAAAGCTCAGATTTTTATCATTGACAACAAATACTGTCAGTTAACTTCCTTGAAGAGACAGGATCATTTCATTCCTTTTTTGTCCTAAGTCCAAGTAACCATAGTTCTTAGTCTTTTGAGTAAAAATAGTGTTCAGTGAAAAAGGCAACTAGTTCAGCTCTCAGCTGCATCCCCTGGAGATCCCCTTTGTACTGATTAGGCAGAAGTGCTCTCGACATCTTTTCATGTTGTCACAGAAAAAAAAAAATCTCAAAAAGTGCTGATTCAGGATTTCAGAAGATGTTATTGCTTAGTCAAAGACATTCTCAAATGAAATTGATGTTTTATTTGTATTGTGAGTGCTGGTGATGAATAACACATCATGACTAGAACAGGTTGGTGCTCTGCCTCAGTGCCTTCTAAGGTGCCAGGAGTTTGACCCACCATTAGTGCACATGTCAGCACATTCTTGTTCCAAGATAGACCATGTATTTCAGTAACACTTAAACTTGTTGCCAAGCATTTCCATATTATCTCTTAGAAAATGTCCCCTTCTCTTTTCCTGTCAAGTGCTGGGGATGCAGCAGTGAGAGTCCTTGCCCTTGAGGAGCTTATAATACAGCATTTATTGAAGTATGTATGTATCTAAAAGGCATATACAAAATTTTTACAAGAGTGAATTGGTTTAAGAGATCATTGTCTGTAAAGGGCACCAAGGAAGGCTTTTTTGTATGGGGAGGGGGGCCTTGAAGGAAACTAGCTATTCAGAGAAACAAAGGTGTGGACAGTGGGTAAACATTTATTAATCTCCTGTAGTATGCCAGGCTCTATGTTAGGGACACAAGAAGACGAATGATATTCTCTGCCTTCAAGGAGACTACAGTGTAGGTGGTGCAGTGGATAAAATCTGGGCCTAGAGTTGGTGAGGTTTGGGGATACTTGGGACCCAAAAATACCAAGGCACTGGGTCTTGCATAATGCTGGACTCAAGCCTTCTCTCAACCAAAGAAAAGCGAAATTTATTTAAGATTCATCATATTGGGTAGACTCTTAAGGAGCCGCTAAGCGTTTGTGACACTTGTATTGACAAACTAGCTAGATTGAATCTGGAGGCATTATGTATACAGGAAGACTGTGAGAGGGATCTAAGGGTGATCTAGTAGTCTGGAGTTGATGGAAGGAGGTCAGATTCCCAGGAATTGGTGAAGGGGTACCTGGAGATGGCTAACTAACTTTAGACGGCTAGGCTAGTTTAAGAGTAACAGATTTGGGTATAGATATTTTAATAGGATCTAGGGTGGGAAGGACCTAGCTTTAATTGAAAACTTATGGCCTCAGGCAAATGCCTCTTTCTGTGGGAAGATTCTAGGAGAGTTCTAGGGGGTTCCTAGAGCCTGAATCTTTCCAAGTTCAATTTCACCCTCAGATACTAGCTGTGTGACTCTGGGCAAGTTACTTAAACCTGTTTGCCTCAGTTTCCTTGTCTGTCAAATGAACTGGAGCAATATCTTAGCCAAGAAAACCCCCAAATGGGGTCATGAAGTCACACATGATTGAAAATGACTGGACAACAAATTCACATAAAAAATCTAAGATGAATTGGTGATAATACTGAACTAAAGTAAATAAAATGCAGAGTGTAGTCAAATCTGTAGATGTATCCCATTTGTAAGTCAGAAATACAGTTCTGCAGACTCAGTTTTCATGTTTGAAGCTCAGTCTTTAGGCCAAGTAGCCTCTGGAAAACTGTATTATACACTGACAAAATGAGAATTAGGAAGGCAGCTAAACATCTTAGTAATATTCTGAATGGTCGTGTCCTCTTATTCCCTGAAAAAAAGATCTTAAAAATCCCCACGGGTTTACAGACCATACTTTGTAAACGGCCACTCTTTTTTGTAAAATGTACACACGTGTTGCTATACTAATCACTTACACAAAAAGGAGAAAATTTTTAAAGATGAGATAAAAATGAATTTGATCCAAGAATCATTATAGGACCCCTGAAGTTTAAGCAATAGGAGTAAAATGGTTAGGTCTGTCTTGGCAGGATGGGTTAGAAAAGAGGTTATTTTTGTTTGTCCATGGTTCTGAAAGAAGACCATGATATCAAGGGGCTGATGGCCATGATTTGCAAGTGGAATCGGATTTGAGTGAGGGAGGGCTCTGCGAAGTAACTGGACTCAGTTTCTCCTGTGCATCTGGAGCCAATACTACTGTTGATGGCCCTGGATGCAGTGGGGAACCTTGACCTTTTCAAAGCTAAGGTCTTTTTAACTGGTCTCTTTTTGACTGAGGCAAATTGATTAAGGTAGAGAATGGCCTCTTAATCTAGTAAAAAGCTGGGGGAAATTGATCTGGGAGGGGAAGACCCTCAGGGTTTCTGGCCTAAACTGAAACAATTGCTATTCATTCTGAGCCAATCAGGGCCAAAACAATGACCAAGTAGGGCTTGGCCTGTATGGAAAGGAGAGTGATTTGAAGTAGGAAGTCTTTTTGGAGGGCCTGTATTGCCACTTTGGAAAGGGGTGGTGATTAGCCTCTCCGATGTTGGGTTGTTGACTGCCTGATTTGAGATTGTTGGAACAGAAATGACAAGGTTTGGTAAGTGATTGGATTTGTGGGGTGAAGAAGATAGAGGTGACACCAGATTCACAAATCTGGATTGCTGAAGTGATAGTGCTGTCCTGGATGGTTTTGGGGAAGTTTGGAAGAGATATGGATGTGGGGGAGGTAGAGAAAATGTCATCTGAGATCCAGATCCCATCTCATTCATACCTGCTCATGCTGGTATGAAGAGAGAGGAAGTGGGGGTCTTTCTCAAACACTAGTACCCCAGCAGAGACATCACTGTAAGTGGGATGTCAGGGGATGGTTATGTTGGCTGGAGGGCTGCTCTATGGTGCCTGCCCAGCTTCTTAGAAGTTAGGGTATGACTGTCCAGAGTAGCCAATATGGACTCCCAAGGGGGGTGGGTAGTGTTGGGAGTTTTCATTAGGGATGGAATGGATCCCAGTCCTGGACCCCAGAAAAATGGGTGTGGTCATGTTGGAAACAGGCCCCGGTGATTGTCTATCTTGGGAAAGATGGGGTGTAAACCATCTTCTCACTCTCTTATTGGTTGGTCTCACATTCCTTAGAATAGATTGGGGTAGGCTCTTTTGGAGACCACTGCCACTGCATGTAAATAGGTTACAAGGAAGTTACGGGCAGGAGACTTTGTAATTTTGCTCTACTTCTAAGTAACTGATTCTAGCCAGGTATCACTGACTTTCACGTGCCAGTTGATATATTGGAGGGACTTTTGGACTCAATGAGGGAGGATAAAGATGGATGTTTCAGGGACCCCGCTGACCAGAGACTCTGGGTGGGCAGTCTGCAATGAATTTTTAGCCATCTAACACATCTGCTTGACTTGAGTCACTGTCCATTGGCCGACTTCTCCTTTCCTTGCATTTGCATCATGATATGCCTCAGGCTAAAGCTCTGGAATCTAACTTTGGACCCCTGCAGCTTTCCCCTCCTCTGAGCCCCTTTATCTTCTGTCTCCATTTTTCTTGCTCCTTCCCTGCTACTGACAAGTGTGCTCATATCTTCTCCATCCTTAAGAACTATTCACCTTAAACATAGCCAAACTCTTTCTTAAAAGCTATCTCTCCTGTTTGTCTCAACTTTCTTTACTCCTCCCTATTCACTTCTGAAACCCTTGATTCTGATTTCCAGCCTCATCTTTTCCTGAGTCTGATAACTTTTTTTTTTTAAGTCTTCATCCTTTCTCTGCAGCTTTTGAGACTATTGCCAGCTCCCTCTTGGATATTATCTTTATTGTCTTTCTCCTGCTTGTCTGGCTGCTACTTCTTATCCTTTGTTAGATCGTCTTCTGCTCTGCTCTCATCAATCCTCCTCAAGGCTCTATCCTGGGTCTTCACAGGACTCTAAAGGTGATTCACATCTATTATCCAGACCTAGTCTTTCTTCTGAGCTCCAATCTATTATATATCTTTAACCAAATGGCCATTATGCATCTCAAACTCAACATGTCCAAAGCAAAACTCATGATTTTCCCTCCTAAACTACCCTTATGCCAAACTGGCATATTTCTCACCACTCTTCCAGCCACTCAGATTCACAACTTGAGGCTCATTCCAGATTTCCTTTTCCCATACTGTCCCTAATTGGTTATCGAATCTTGGATATTATTTCCATGATAATTCTTAGAAAATGTCCCTTTCTCTCCATTCACACAGCCACCACCCTAGTACATGCTCTTATCACCAGTAGTTCTATTGGCCTCCTGTTTCAAGTCTCACCCCCGCTCTGGCCCAACTTCCACATAGCCCCAAAGTAACTTTTCTAAGGGGCAAGTCCAGTCATGTCACTTCCATATTCAGTACACTTCTGTGGTTCCCTGTTACCTCTGGTAACAAATATTTCCTATTTATCTCTTTTTAAGTTTTACATATGTCATAATACAGCAGTACATTATATAATTTATAAAATAAAAAATGGTAAGTGGCACTATTGCCAATAAAATGAATGTGTCCGTTCCCTGTGACTTCCATTTACCACGCCTATTACTTTGCAAGACAAAGTACCCAGTCTTGCAAATACTCCTCTATATGTATTGTCTTCTTTTATTTATGATCTGCTCCTTGAGGGCAGGGACCTTCTCTCTTTTTGTATTAGTATTCCAGCCCTTAGCATAATGATTGGCCCCCAGTAGGTGCTTTTTCTTTCTTTGATTCATTCTGGTCCCTTTCTCTTCACTGAAACAGCCACTCTGCTAGTTTTGGCCCTGATCTCCTCTGCCTGGTCTCTTGAAATAGGCCCCCACTTAGTCTTGCCCCAAAACAGCCTCCACTTAGCTGTCAAAAGAATTTTCCTAAAGTGCAAATCTGACCACCGACACTCCCCTACTCAGTAAATTCCCTTGTCTCCTTCTTCTCTCTTTAGTATAAAGTAGTAAGTTGTTGGTGGGGTTTGTTGGTTTGGTTTTTGTTTGGGGGTTTTGATTTGATTTTGGTTTTTGGTCATTTAAAGCCCTTTACACGAAAGTCCCCTTCACAGTCTGGTCTAGCCACATTGACTTCCACCTTCACTGCTTTATACTGGCTGTCCCCCCTGCCTTGACTGCTGACCTCCCTGGTGTTGTATAGTCCCAAATAAAATCCTGTTTCTACTGGAAACCTTCTCCAGCCCCTCTTCATTCTAATGCCTTTTCTGAACTATTTCCTTAATTATTATTCCATCTCATTTATACATATTTGTTAGTCTCCTCCATTAGATTGTAATCTCCTTAAAGGCAGACACTGTCTTTTGCTTCTTTTTGTATCCCCAGCATTTAGCCCGATGCCTGGCACATAGTAGCAACTTAATACATGTTTACTGAGTGGCTGAAACTGTACCTTTGCTTAGAATCAACAGCTTCCTTCAAAGCTCAACTCAAGGGTACCTCCCTCTACAGGAAGCCTTCCCTAGATGCCCTTAATAACTGTTTATTGATTTAGATGCTTTTCCTCCCCAAGGACTTTGAGTGGCTTCCCATTGCCTTTTAAAGTCCTTCAAAATATGCTTTAGGACTATGGTTTCCTACTTTTATTTCATATTATTACCTTCACATACTCTGTGTTCTAGTAAACTTACCCTCTTGGTTACTCCATAGACCACATACCATTTTCGACCTGCCTGGCAGGCTGTCCCCCTGTGCCTGGATGGTGTCTTCCTACCCCTCTCCCTCCCTGGCATGGCCTACAAGAAGCCTTTTCTGATTTCTTGATTGTTAACGCTCTCTTCAAATTAGGGTATATACTCTTCTGTGTGTATGTTATATTCCCCCCTTTCCTTCTGATAGAGTGTCCTTGAAGAGTGGAAACTATTCTTAGTTTTGTCTTCATAATTATGCCTAGAGCTTAGTTCACAACCTTGTAGGCTCTTGAAATTCTTGTTAATTTGTATCAGAAACTATTGAGTGAGCTAGTACTAATACTGCCCCCCCCAAAAAAAAATCATCTAAAAATCTTGAGGGATTCCATCATTCTGGGTAGCCAAATTTTCTAGATTGTTTAACCATTTTAGGTGGAAATCTTTGGAAAATGTAGGTTTTTTAACTCCATGATCTAAGTTCTTTTTCTAGCTCTAAAATGATTTCATATGTGTAATACTAGTTTTGATCATTCTTAGTGAAATTTTCCTTAATAAAAATAAGGTGTATGGCCAGCAAAATAATGAAAGAAAAACCCTTGAAAATAAATTAACATGTAGAAAGATTTAAAGGGAACTTTTGTCTTCTATTTATTTGGCATTGTGTTTAGAATACATTGAAATTGTCAGTGGTTCTCAAAATAACATCTAAAGTAGAATTATTATTGATAACTTTGTAAAATATTCTTAATTGTACATAAGATTGCCATTGAGCTGCAATGGAAATACAGTCTGTTTCCTCATTGGCTAGTTTAATATGGTTTGGAGATTGTACATTCTAACCCCAAAGGAAATTTAACAGCCATCTCTTCTGAGTGACATACACCAAAGACCATAACAGATGTGCCATAGTAAGTTTCTACCTCAGTTCTCCCTCCATTCTGGGTTAAAGAAGTGACAATTTCCTTGATGAGCTGATCAGGGAAGGGAATGTTCTCCAGAGCCCTGGGTAGTAATTCAGCCACCTGGAGTTACCAAAGGGAGAGTTGTTACTGGGCAGACAACAAGTGGTAGGACACACCTGCCTTTTGAATAAGCTCCTACTTCTCTTCAAAACCTCACCTTGCAATTTGATTCAATTTTTTTTTTTTTTTATGCTATGGGTTATCATCTTCTGGATTAGGCATTTATTTCTCAGAAGGTAAGAGGATAAAGCAGAGCTCTCCTCTAATTTTACTGAAACTCAGTTAAAATAATTATGTAAAATTTGACCTTTTTGTAAAACATAATCTAATTATAAAACTTTTTTTGTAGCAGGTGGTATCCAAATAAAAAATGAAAAAAATAGACCATCTTTGAAAACTGTGAAAAATGATAACAAATCAGAAAAGTCTAAATATAAGCCACTCTGGGGAAAAGTCTTTTATCTTGATTTGCCATCTATTGTGATCTCTGAAAGACTGGAAAAGGACCTCAAGGAACTAGGAGGGGTAAGTTAAAATTCTGTGTTTTAACAAAAAGTTTTCCCACAAATTTATGTTATATGATTTTTAACTTGGGCCCTCACTGCAGCAGAGCAATACATTTTCATGTCCCTAATAGATTCACTTTTCCACTCATTTCAGTGACTGTTCCAGACTTTTCCATCCTTTCTCAAATCTCTTGGTACTCTCTCAGCTAAGGACCTCTCCTCCTCCTCCCTCCCCCCCAAAATGAGGCCAGTCAATAAGCACTCCCTCTTTTCCTAGCCTCTTTTTGTTTCATGCAGACATCTTGTCTTCATCTTCCTTTTAGCCCTGATGAAGAGGTGCCCCTTCTGCACGCACCTCCAGTTCCATCCTTCCCCCTTTTCTCTGGGAGATTGTCCCACTATCCTCTTCACACACTAATTTTCAATCAGTCCTATCCCTGACTTGTTGCTATCATCTACTCATAAGATATCTCTTCTATACTTCTTGGCTAAACTCCTTGAGGAAGGGGTTGCACTAGGTGCCTCCACAATTTCTCACTTGCTTCTGAATCCATCTGTAATCTTACTTCTGACCCCACACAGTTGATCTGCCATCTCCAGAATGATCATTGATCTCTTTGCCAGAATTATTCTCAGTCCTCACAGTTCTTGAACTCTCTGTAATCTCTTACATTACATTGATAACCTTCTCCTTTAGGCTTCTCAAATGCAACATTTCCAAAACAGAAATCATTCTCTTTCCCCTACAATCCTCCCTTCCCAGCTTCACAGTTACTGTCAAGGGCACCAGACACAGTCTCTGTGACACCCTCAATTCTTTGTGTGCACCCACCACACAGCCAGTCTGTGGTGAAATCTTGTTGTTTCAACCTTTTTTTCTCTCGTGTAATCGCCTTCATGGGCTGTGCCATCCCATTGCACGCAGCACCTTCCTCCTGTACTGTTATAGCAACTTCCGCTGCCTCAGGTGTCTCCCCACTCCATACAACTCTTCATTCAGCTGCCAAAATGATTTCTGGAAAGCACAGATTGTGACAGCATCATCCCCCAGGCCCCAGTGGAGTCCAGTGGCTCCCTGTTACTTCCAGGATCAAATATAAAATCCTCTGTTTGGCGTTTAAAACTCTTCCCAACCTGAACCTTCCCCCCTTTCCCGTCTTCTTACACTTCGTTTCCTCCGTGTGCCCTTAGGATCCTGCTACATTGACCTTCTTGCTTTTCCTCACATGGGACTCCTTTTCCTGTCTCTGAATTTGTACTGACGGTCCCCTCATGCCTGGAAGGCCCTCCCTCCTTGTCTTGGGCTCCCAGCTTCCTCAGCTTCCCTTAGGCTCAGCTCACATACTTCAGAAGGGATCTTTCTTGATCCTCCACCCCAACAGAGCCTCTCCTCTGTTCCTTGTATGGACCTAGTTATTGTACACATCTCTCACATTAGAATGGAAGAAGCTACCTGAGAGCAGGGGCAATGGTTCTGCTTTTCTGTGTATCCATCCCTAACTCTTAGCTCAGTGTCTTAGCCTGTGGGAAATACACATCAAATGTATTCTTATTGACTTTGTCAGAGTAGAACTTGGAATTCTCTTTGGGCAGAGAACAGGGTGGTTTGAAGAAAGTTTTCCTTTTGAAAATTATTCCCTTGAAGAGACAGCATGCCTTATTGAAAATAGATAGGAAGGTTTGGGTCAGGAAGACTTGGATTGGATGCCTGGCCTCAGTGTGACTGTGTCAGCACCACAGGCAGCTTGTTAAGCCAGGAGCTGCAGGTGAGTTGAATAGTCAGTTATGGGGGTAATTTCCACTTTGGGAATTCCCTAGACCTGTGAAATCTATTTGGGGGATATATATATGTATGTGTATACATACATATACGTGTGTGTGTGTGTGTGTGTGTGTGTGTGTGTGTTTATAATCACATGCAACTGGGAATTAAGATATACAGGCACTGGAGTAGGGAGATACTTCTTGCCCTATGGAAAGTCAGCAGGGCAATGGGGGAGGACATAGGAGAGAGCAGATTTGGAGCAGTGGTTATACAGTGGGATGGCTTTTTTGGGATGGTGGGTGGAAAGAGGGGGAGATAATTTGTAACTCAATCTCGTGGAAATGAATGATGTAAACAAGAAAATAAGTAAATGAGTTAAAAAAAATAAAGTTGATTATGAGATTGAGGGGAGACACTTAGAATGTTCTCAAGGAGTTAAAAGTCACTATTCTAGGACAAGTATTACAGTGTAATGGAGAGAACTCCAGATGGAGAATCAGTGATACTAGTTCACATCTCACCACTGACAAGAACTTTGTGACCATGGTCAAGTCTCTCTGGGCCTCAGTTTCCCTGACTGTAAAATAGCCATAATAATACACACACACAACCTAACTCATAGTGTGGGGATGGAGAAAAAAAAAACACTTGGGAAATAATTTGTGCCAAGCCAAGCTTGTTCTTAATTCTGGGCTTGGGCAGGAGCTCTTTAGTTTATTATTCATTGATGCTATACATCAGAAATCTGGGAGAAAAGGCATTAATAGTCAAAAGTGGGCCCCCAAAAAAGAATATGGTTTTGTGTGAAATGCTACAATTCTCCTGATTGGTTACACATATGCGTGTATGGAAATGCCAATCATATATTGGATTTTATATATGTGCTTAAAATTGTAATCCCTGTAAGAATGTCTTTGTTATAGAAAATGTCCTGCGTTTTCCCTACTTATATTTTCACACAGAACTGAGAAGGTTAACTAATGTCTAGGATGATGGAATTAGATCTAAAAGAACTAAGCCCATTTCATAGAGCTGAATGATATGTAAACCTAGTAAGGTGAGACTTAATAGGATTTGTTCTGCCTGTAGAGTAAAACTTCTTCTGGTCTTATACATGAAATAAAAAATTACATCGAAACAGGATGGTTTGCCTCTGGCTGCTTAGACAACAAAGTTAAATGGAAAGAGTTGGAGGGTGAATTGACTCACAAGCCTAGTGTGAGTCAGCATTGGGAGACCAGTAGGCCAGAGTGGCCTTGCACTGCCTGAGGCTGCAGAAATTAGATTGTCCTACCAAGTCTTTTTCTTTACCTAGTTTGTGTCTTTTCCTAAACTAGTGGCTGAGAGATCGAGGGACTCTTTTATAACATATCTGTGTGATATAGTAATGATAAAAGATGTTGGAGAGAAATGGCTTACATCATCAAAAATAGCTGGGGAGACAGTGAATAACCTGAAGCCAAAAAGAAAGGGAAATGAAGGAATGAGGAAAGTGAAAGTCAATCCATACATAGGTGTAGTTTTGTGGACAGGTGTGGTTGGATTCTGCCCTGGTCATACCATAGTCTGAGTGTCCCCTGTTCACCACTGATTTCATCTAGGACATGGCATTGACATTCTGGAATACATGTAAAGAAAGGATGATGAGGCAACTCACCTATAGGACTAGTTGAAGGAACTGGAGATGACTTTCTTTGGGTATATGATTACTTTCTTTGAAATTTTGATGGGATGATAAATGGATGAAAAATTAAATGTTCTGCTTGAGAAGACAGAAGTAAAGCCAGTTCATAGAGAAACAAATTTTAGCTCAAAATAATGGAAAACTTTGTACAATTAAAAGTGTCCAAAATTGGATGTAGGTTCTTTAGGAGGGTGTGAATTTCCATTCTCTCCAGGGTTTTAAGAGGATCCTCCTCAGTGACACACCCCTCCCCACCCTTCATTGTGGGGACAATACCTGCTTCAGGCATAGGTTTGGACCTGAGTGATGACCCTTGAGGTACCTTAACTTTTGCTAAGCAATTGACCTGTAATCTCTACTCTGTATGTTTGCACATAATTGTAAACTTGCTATATGATTTTGCAGAATCTGGTATCTAGGGCCAGCCAGTGAATGGAGTAGGCCGAGTGAACTAATTTGACCTTACTCAGTCACTATTTAACTGGGATTAAATAGGGTGGGAGCTATGGCATTCCCAAGAACCTCATTTGACCGAAACCCCAAAAAGTTAACACAACAGTACACTTACTTCAAATCAGCGCTTACATGGATCATTGATCTCATTTTGGCATTTCCTTTCAGTGATGCTGGCCGAAAATTCCCTTGTTCTTTGCCCCAGGAGTCCCACCCAAAGTTCTAGAGGCTCTCACTTTCTCCTGCCACCTCAGCAGTACCAGGAAAAGAGTAACCAGGCTGTCGGTTATCCTTCTCCCTCCCAGCATCTCTTCTAGTCCTATAATTCCTTGATGATGTCTTCCTATTTGACTCTGTAGTTTTATGTTAGCATCTACTCACACCTACTGTACATTCAGTGCCATTATAGCACTACTGGTGAAAGTGTGGACATTAACAGCTAGAGGTATAGATTCAGGAAGACCTGCATATCCATAGGGATAGTTGGACCCTAGGTTCACATCCCAATCAGCCATCCACCCAGTCTACTTGCTGTACTCTGGGTGTGTATTACAGTTAAGTGAGACGGTTTAAAATAAACAAATTTGGACAAATTGTCCAAAAAACTTTAATTGGAGGAAACAATAAATTCACATGGAAAGAATTTACGTTTATTTTTTTGAAGGAAAAAGAATCTGAGCAGTAACCAAAAGTGCAGTGTTTCTCTCAGTGTCTGATCTTTGAGGGGTTCAGAATGCTTTCCAAGTATAGGAAAGCCAGGGTTCCCCAGTGTCTTGTGCTGCCTTCCCTGCCGATTTGCAGGCACTTTGACCTGCTTTACCAGAATGTCTTTTCAAACTATCCTCACTCTCTCCTGGGACCATCTTGAGGGATGGTGAGGGGAGGAATGTAAGTGTAATTTCTCAGTTTGTCTCATCCACCGCTTCAGTGACTTAGGCGGTCCTCCAGGGTTCCTGTGGCTGACAAATGTAACACCCAACCTAATGGTAAGCTTCTCTTAATTTTGCTAAGCTGTTCTTTAGACAGCTGACATCATCAGGGTTTAAATAGCACTTTCATGAAGCATTTACTTCATTTTATTCTCACAATGCCTCTGGGAGGTAAGCAGTATTATCTACATTTTAGAGATTGAGGGAACTGGGGCAGACAGTGATTTGTACTGAGCTACACAGTGTCTGAGGTAGGATTTGAACTCAGGTCTTCTGGATTTCAAGTCCTATGTTCTGTCCCACCAAGTCATCTAACCTCCTTTTATAGACTATCACCAGCCCCTGCTTCCATCATTCTAACAATAACTTTTTATTAAAAGGGGAATTTAAAATATTAATAGTATAGAAGACTGCCTGGGATTTTATGGGTCTTCTGTAAGGCAGTATTGCCTAGTGCAGAGTACTGGACTTGGTCACCTAGTTCCAGCAGGAGTACCTGTTCCTTGGGGCCTTTATGAGGCCCTGATTGGAGAACTTGTATAAAGCACTTGGCACACCTCAGAGCTTGAGATAAATATCAGTAGTCACTATGGTTATTCCAGTACAGCCAGCTTCCCGTTTTAGGAAGAGCCAGGAGGACTTCCAGTGGCAACATCCCATCTCAGTGTCTTGGATCATCTCATTCTGCCTTCTCCTTTGTTCTACAAATGGTATAAATATAGAGAACACCAAGAGGAGAATGCTCCATCACAGAAGTTAGTGTCAGCTTGCAGACCCTGTGTGTGCAGGACATTTGCAGTCATGTAGGAGTCTCGTGACCCCTGGCTCAAGCAAAAACCCCTTGAAGACCAACCAGCTTTAAAAAACCCGTGGCATCCGAAGAGACCCAGGCTCAAGTAGCTTCTAATCCCTAATGACTTTGCTGCTTTGGACCAGCCATTTAACCAGGCTCCCAAGCTTCCCTTCTCTATAAAAGCAGGATGGTGCCAAACACCTCGTAGTATTGTGAGGATCAGATACAGGAAGCAAGAGAGATGCCTGTTAATAAGTCTCCTTTGAAATGGGGGTTTTCATACTTGCATCACAGATTTCCTCCTGATCTATAAGGTTGGGAATAGCCTATTTCATTTAACGAACCACAGTCTCCTTTCGTGTAGTAACATCTCCATCTGCTGGAACTCTGAAATATTACTACAAGATGTTTTCCGGAGTTTGAGTGGTGGTGTGGTTTTGTATCTGTCAGCATGACTAAATATTCTTCTTACCTTAGCTTTTATCTGGTTATGGTGTGTTCTACGCCTCATTTTGAAATGATTGTGAGCCGTTACTTCTACTATAAAAGAAAGAAGGTGGTGTCATTTTGAGTCTGGTATACCACTGGACTCAAGAGGAAATATTCTTTTTAATGTTGTTCAGGTATTTGCTAATCTCCAAGTCATGTAACCTTATTTTTAATTTTTCCTGTTTACATTATAAAGCCCTGGAGGAGTTAATACGGTTTGCCATTTTTCTTCAGTTTCATGTTCATAGCTGTCTGAATTCCTTTTCAGAAGCCATTATGTTTTTTTCAGAGAACTAAGCAGTGAATGGCATTATTTTCATATTTATTTTGTGTTTGTTAACTTTTTTGATGATTATCGTAATAATCTATAAGATGTGACTTTAACTGAAGGCAGGTAAAATTTTAGTGAATTTTCAAATTCACGTTTTCATTTCATTTTTGTTAATAAGTCCTTCTTGATTTAATGGTTGAATGATAAATTGATGTTTGTGTAGAATCAGTATTAGCAGTGATGTTCTGTAAACCATACATCTCATTACTATAATTAAGACTATAGAAAAATATTTCTTTGATAAACATTGCTGGATTTATCATTTGTAAACTAGAGGGCATTAAACCGATTCTGTTTGGCTTATTTTGAGTAGCACAAGCATCACATTCTTGATATTTTTTACTTTTTTCAAAAATATTTTTTTTTAGAGAGTTGAAGAATTTCTCAGCAAAGATATAAGTTATCTAATTTCCAATAAAAAGGAAGCAAAATATGCTCAGACATTAGGGTGTATTTCTCCCATCCCAAGTCCAGAATCAACATGTACAGGAGGAAATACTTCACCTCACCCTAGCTGTGATGGAAGTTCATTCAAGACTCCAGATCCAGTAAGTTTCTTCTACAACATATCTGAAAACCTTATGATTCTCTATTAATTAACTTTGTTGCTTCTCTTAATATGTGCGAATCCATTTTGCTTTTCCTATCACTTTCAAGGACAAGGTCATTTCATAGTGTCTCCTCAACTTAGATGCTTATGCAATCCTTACAATATAAATGAACATAACAAATTAATATGTAGATATACATTGTTTATGCCTTTAGTATTTATAGAATATTGTCCAGGCTTTCCAGATGCACTTTGTTTTTCAAATACCAGCAAAAGGGGATGAGAATAGGGATTAATTCTGTTATATTAGTATAAGGTGCTTCCAGTGAAGAATGCCCTGTTCCGGTGCAGGTTGTTACCTTCTTTGGGACTAAAATAATCCTAGATTTGCCCTGTAGAGTTCAGTGATGTCCTCCAGCTCCTCAAGCTAGTGTCAGAAACTGGAATGACCAGCTCTGTATCTGTAATGTTACTAGGATATAAGGTCTTCCCCACCCATTAATAGACCTCACATGGAGTCCATTAAGGCAAGCTTGCTTAGGGGAGGCTTGCTTGTAAGAAAAACTTTCTCACCTTTTGTTACTTTATATTAGGCAGCGGGTCACAAAGGTTGTGATCACCTCTGAGCCTGAAGAAGGGAATATATATTCTGAGGTTAGCATTTTGCTTCGGGGGTCACTCATTGATACAGTGTTCTTGTGATCTGACCAGATGAGACTCTGGGTAGCCCTTAAGGAGTGGGGTCCTCCCCCTTTTTGAAAAACTCAGATGTTGGTGCTTCTCTCTCTGGTAACTATGTATGTATTGCCTTGGGTAGATGGATCTGTCTGTTGTTCTGTGCAAATTTCTCAGACAGAAGCCCTGTCTTTTGGTCTTTATTTCTCTGCTTGTATTTTTTCTGAAATTCAGGGTGCTGACTTTTCCCCTGAATTAATGAATGAAATTAATAAAATTGTTGACTCCTTGAACTGCTGTCTTTCCTAGTAAAGGGTAGTACCATAAAGGAAGCTAGCCTAAAATCACCATAGCACAAAGTGACCAGACTGAGGTGTGAGGGGCTTTATAGTGGGAGAAATAGAAGACCCAGCCAGCTTGAAATTTTAAAAATAAGAAGACGAAACACAGATTCCATTCAGTAAATACAAGAAATGTGTTTCAAATGTGCTTCAGTTACATTTTATGGCCAGTTTGAGGAACTGAGAAAGGTGAGGGAATGTGTGGAAGGATGGGAATGTGGGAGAAGGGGAGAAGGACAGAGAAAATCAAACCAGACTCCGCTTTCAGGAAGGAAGGAAATAAGGAAGGTGACACGCACACACTAATGATGATAGCACTTTAAAGATTGCTGAGCATCTTGCATATAGTCTCTCATTTGATCCTCACAACTACCCTGTAAGGAAAGTGCTGTTATTATCCCCATTTTACTGGTGAGGAAATGAGGCAGAAACAATGCCCTTCAACAACCTTCCTTAGGGTCATACAGCTAGAAAGTATCTGAAGCAGGATTTGAACTCATCCCTTCCCGACACCAAATCTATCCTCTCTGGCCCCTCACTGCCTCAAACAAGAGGAATGGTTTAGTAGACTCCACAGGAACTGTCTAAGAATTGACGCCCTTACTATCTGTATGGGCTCTTAGTGGAAAAGTCATTGGACCTTTTGTATTAGGAACTAGAACTATGCAACAAGTTCACTTCTGTTTTAAAGTATTGTTTCAGGGAGACAAAGCAAAGCTAGGAAAGTGCTCAGAGAAACATTGTCAGTGCTATTTAACTGAGTTGTGTACTGAAGAGACCAATGCACAGCACTGGTTCAAGTTCATCATCATTAAATGCTATATATGTATGTATTTTGTTAAAAGGTTATATTTTTCTTTTACTTCAGTTTGCAAATAACCATTTTTCCCCCATAGGTATGTATGAGCAGAGGAAAACTATTAGTTGAAAAAGCTATCAAGGAACATGTAAGTTGGTAAATTTTTAATAATAATCAAATGAAAATTTCACTGTATAATTATGTTAGTGTTTTAATTTCTTCTTAATGTTTGGAATACTAGCTTCTCATGGTGTCCTTCATTTTAAAATTTTTTGTGTAGAAATTCCATAACTTTCTTGTTTCTAGCTCTTCAAAGTGAGTGTCACATATCTCTTTTTTTAGAACACAGCATCTACTTTACAATGCACGTTTTGTGATCTTTTTAAAGACTTGACACCTCATTGTATTTTTGTAACTAAAAACAGAGTTTTTGGTAAAGATTCCATCTATGGTTTTAGACATTCTTTTGCTATCTTCCCTTTGAGGTATCTTGAAAATCTCTCCTTGATTATCCAGTTAATGTTATCTGCAGTCTGGGTTTTTTCTGTTTGTAGTTTTATTAGGTTCCATTTCCTTTCCAGATTTCTTCCTGAACACCATTTTCCTTTTTTCATGCAAAACACTGGGTGCTGAAGTGATGGCATCCAAATGCATTATTTGAAGAAGCATAATAAAGGCATTGGCTCTGGAGTCAGAGAACCCCAGATTCAAATTCTATGTCTTAGTGTGACCTTTGGAAATCACTGAAGCACTCCAGGCAAATGGAGAGACTGGACCTGGTCTTTAAGATCCTTTCCTATTCTGGAGCTACAATTTCCATCACCAGTAGTGATGAAAAGAGACACTCTAGAAACAGTTGTAAATCTCTCAGTCTCATTTTACATCTCCATCTTGGACTCCTGCCTCCTCTTACCCTTAGCCCTGTGATCTGAGGTCAGCATTGGCTCTCATGCTATTATCACCCAACTGAAGTTCCTCTCCTTCAGGAGAAAGGTTAGGTTTAGAGCTCTGGAATAAGTAGAGGAGTGTGACGAGTTAGCTACAGAGAGGCCCCACTCTGGCACACTGATTGGTGACCGTGGGCAGGTCAGTGCTGCTGTAACTGCACAGGACTGAACTGTGCTGGAGAGGAACTTCTTCACAGAGGCCTCTACGCAGGTGACACTGTAGTGGAGATCTGCCCATGTCCTAGTCTTCCTTGTCACAGGCTCAGCCTCATCCACCTCTCCCAGTTCTAGCCATTTATCAGCTCTGTTCTGGCTTCCTTTTCTTCCTTGTCTTATAGCTAGTCAGGCCTTCATAGACGCCAGCCTGCAGCTGCGCTTACTGCCCTCCCATACTCATAGTTACTTAATAATAGAACGTAGAAGTTGCATAATAAATGCTTATTGATGGACTGACCAATTGATTGAAGAAGTTGATTGAAGTTGATTAGTACAGTCAGCTGTACTAATTGCTTCCACTGTATTAATACTATCTAATCAGAACTAGACTCTCACTGCAAGTGCAATCCTTTTATTCTTCCCCAGGTGGCTATTCCTACTCTCCAAATAGCTATTTCAGACCTCCTCATCTTGAGCCCCCTTTTCTCAAGCCTCTCCCATCATCAGCCTCAGTAGAGGATCTTGCCACCTAATTTTTTTTTTCCTTTTGGAAGGGGGAAGGCAGGGAAGTTGGGGTTAAATGACTTGCCCAAGGTCACATGGCTAGTGTTAGGTGTGTCTGAGGCTGAATTTGAACTCCAGTCCTCCTGACTCCAGGGCTGGTGCTCTATTCACTGTGGCACCTAGCCATCCCCTCACCACCTATTTCACAAAGGAAAAAAGAGACCCTTGTCTATGATGGTCAAAACTTTCCACCCCCACATTTCTCCTTTATTGCTCTAGTCTCTGAGCAAAAGATGGCTTTTCTCCTGGCCATGTCAGCCTGTCTAATCTTTTCTAATCTAATGTCTCATAATTGATCCAATCCCTAGCACATCTCTTGGAGGTTGAACTCATGATCATTTCCTACCCCATATTTTCATTCTTTACTTTGTCTCCTGACTCCTTCATATCACTTGTGCATACTGGGCCGCCTCTCTTCCTTAAAAAAAAGTCTTCTCTAGTTTTTTCCATCCTCTTGGGCATCTTATAGGGCATAAGCTATCTATATGCCAAAGGAATCAAAACATTGTGGCTGACCTAAGTGTGGTAAACTTCTCAGTACTAAACCTGTCTTCAGTACTACAGCTACTGATGCTGTACTCAAAACCTTTCCAGGTTATTAGGCCTTCATCTGGCTTACATTACAATCGGGTCACTGTAACTTTGTAGGACTTTCTTTAGTGACCATCTGCTCCTTAAGACACTTCTAACTGAGTGTGTCTCGTAGGTGTCTCAAACTGAAATGTTCAAAATGGACCTGATATCTTTTCCCCACCCCCTCGCTGCATCACCAGACCTTCACATTGAGTTTCCTCCTTGACTTTCTCTTCCTCACCTTCCCCCCCATCAGTCAGTTGTCAGGCTGCTCCCTTTGCACTATTCCTGTAAGCACCACCCTAGTTTAGATCTTCATCGACTTTCACCTAAGCTCTTATGTCAGCTTCCTGATTATTACTGCAGGCTTCCATTCTCTCACATATGTCCTTTACATTTACAGGGTAAAAGTCTGATCGTGCCGCTACACTGTTCAGAAATTACTTGCTTCCTGTTACCTCTAGAATAAAATAGACTTAGCTTGGCTCAGTAAGGCCCTTCACGGACTGGTTGCAGCCTACTTTTCTAGGCTGATTTCACGTTCTATTTTATGCGGGTTTTTTGTTCCAGTCAAATTGACCTAGTTGCTGACACTTGATATCCCAGTCTATTCCCCACGCCTGAAAGGCAAAGCCCACCCCCACCCCCACCCCATGGTTAGTGTTCCCTATCTCCTCAAGTAATTACACATGCTTATATTTATATGTGGCATCCCCCCATTGTAAAATATAAGCTCCTTGAGATGGGGCGGTTTTTTTTTTTTTTTTCATTTTGTTCATGTGTCTCTGGTATTAACATAGTACTTTCATGTAATAAATTTTTGCTAGATGCTTGGGGTACTGGACTGGATTTAGATGGCTAACCAAAAATTCATTTTGAGCAAAGCCATGGATTTAGTGACCTTTCAAAGACATGAACTGTCTGGGAGTACTGACTTTTTAACAGGACTGTAGTGTCTAGAATAGCTTTAACTCTCTTTATCAAAGACTTTTTTAAAGGACAGAAAACAAATAGATTTTAAAATGATGTTCTGACAGTCAAAAAAAAAAGCAAGTACCTTGTTTCTTCTGCCTCATTCAGTTGCAGTAGTATTTAGCACTTTAAATAAACTTTTACAAAAAGTATTGATTGTTTTGTTTTTACTTTTTACAGGAATTGATCCCTTCAAACAGTATCCTGTCAAATGCTTTATCCTGGGGAGTGAAAATTCTTCATATTGATGGTATTATGGTTTTCCCCCCTTTGGTTGTCTCAGCTTATCTGTGAAAATCTTGGAACCAATCATAGAAAAAACAGCAGTATTTATGTTGCTTAGAATCTTTCTGTTTGTAGCTTTTTCACATCCAATTTCCTTTTTGGACTTTTTCTCACTAAGTATCATTTCTACTTTATTTTTTAACTCTGGAAATTTAAAACAAAGCCTTAAACCCCTTTTTCTTTTATTAAAGATATTAAATACTATATTGAACAAAAGAAAAAAGAATTGTATCTGATCAAGAAGTCAAGCACGTCACTAAGAGAGGTGGTGAGTATTTTTCTAAATATTCTATAATATTCTAAATATTAACTGAAGTCATTGAAGAATGAAAATATCCTAGCAAAATCACATTTTTTGCATCCTGCTTTTAGTTCCAACAATATGCCTTCTCCTGGATCTTTCTAATGCAAGCAAATAAGTGTGAGGGAACGCCCTCCTCTAAAAGAAAGCCTGAAGGGTGGGCCTGGGGAGAATTTGGGCCTCTGGGAGCTTGTCCTCTTTTTGTTATCTCAACTTATTGTAGATACTATGGGGAGGAAACCAGCCTGGCTATTGAAGGCCTTCCAGCCCTGCTGCCTGCTCTGACAGCCTGTGGAGCAGGGCTGGACAAGGTCTCAGCCGCCTAGCACCTAGCACTTTACATGCTGCTGCTCAGGCATGTAAAGGATTACACCTGTAATGGAGGCCATTGGAGGCTTACCTATTTTGTTTTTTGTTGTTGTTGTTGTTTTTCTTTTTTTTTAATTTATCTCAATTAGATGAATGCTGTCTTGTTGCTTTCCCCTTTCTCATGCACAGTAATAGCTGTAAGGGTGGTGGCTCACATGTGTCAATCACAGCCTCACATAGCTAACTGACTGGAGGGAGGATTAGGAGCAGAATCCTACGGGCACCTCCTCCCTCCCCACCCCAGGGCAGGTCTCATGGCCTCTCAGTGGCTCAGTTTCTTCATTTGTAAAATGAAAGAATTGGATTCGATTGTTCTTGGTCTAAAGTCCTCATATGTGAC
>CM053597.1:41330198-41364638 GCA_028646575.1 Pseudocheirus occidentalis | reverse complement strand
TGACTGCACCATCTATCCACCCCTGAAAATGTAAAAATTTCCAACAGGACTTAATTTATTTTTTTTTTAATGCATTTTATTCCTTATCTCTTTTTTCACTGTAGCCTCTCACACATCTTCCACATTACACCCTCCCTTGTGACAAAGAAAGAATTAAGCAATACCATCAGATACTGTACTGACTTTGTGCCCAATATTCTGCCATCCTGGTGCCCCACTCTGGTGTGAGGGAGCAGGTGTGTTTAACCGTCTTATTTCCAAGGCCTCAGTGGGTTTTTACTTCTCTAAGAAAGAGTTCATCTTGAATTTAACGAACTTTTCATGTGCATGTTCAGTCATTTCTTGCTTAGTTCTACATTTTTCACTCTGGACTATTTCTGGAAATCATCACACATTTTTCTTCCTGTTTATTGTTTCTTACTACTCAAGAGTATCCCCTTGTTCTCAGAAATCAAAACTATTTGGTGGGCACTCACTTTTTGTCCACTTCTTTTGCTGCTGCCAAGATGGCTGCCAAGACCCTTCCGTCACACATTGGGACTCTTTGGGGTATATGACCAGTAAAGTTCTCAGTCAAAGAGTGAATGAATACACAATCATTTCTAGAAGTGGGGAGTGCACAAACCACTTAAGGAGGCACAATTTGGACCAGGAAAGGTTATATGCAAGTGATACCCAAAGAAGCTGGTATGAATCCTCAAGTATGGAAGAGAGTGACACCGACAGATAAAACCCAGTGCCATTCCCCTATAGATGAGTGGTCAGACACAAGATCACACAATTTCTATAGATGCCTGCAAATCAGAAATGGTGACAGGACAGGTACACAGTGCAGA
The DNA here is from genome assembly GCA_028646575.1 of Pseudocheirus occidentalis. NCBI lineage: Eukaryota > Metazoa > Chordata > Mammalia > Diprotodontia > Pseudocheiridae > Pseudocheirus > Pseudocheirus occidentalis. The sequence continues at coordinate 41,363,802 of CM053597.1, read as the reverse complement.
GACTCAAGTTCAAATCCAGCCTTAGCTACTGACTAGTTGTGTGACCCTGGGCAAGTCACTTCATTTCTTTGCCAGTTTCTTCCTCTGTAAAACAGGGATAAAAAGAGCCCTTCCTTACCTCTGTAATGCCAATCAACAGTAGATTACCAAAAGAATGCTACTGTGAACAGCTTTTTAAGATTCGGATTACACAGTAGTAGTGAACACTCTGTTTATTCCATTATAAATCAAGATTCAGTACAATATTCACAGTATCAACAATTCACAATATTATATACAATATTTAGAACAAGGAAAGTCTCAATATTGTATCTTATTACAGGAAGTAACAAGGATTCAATCAGTCAATTCACCTGGTTTCCCTAAGAAGGAAATCAGCTTAGCACTTAAAGAACAAAAGAAGCATTTAAAGATTCAATCAACAATTCACAATATACTGATCTGCACTCATGGGGTTGCACTCATGGGGCAACCATTAACTTTAGTCTCCAATACAACCCTTAGAAAACCACACAAACTTTCCACTCCTTGATTTCCAACAAACCTCAGTTTAGTCCAAGGGGAGGCCTTTTCTTCATTTTGACCCAGGGTTGTCTCTCTGATTCCCTGGATCCTCTTCCCTGGTGCCAGCTCCCTCCTGAGTCTGCCAGACAATCACCTAGATTCAGGAGCAGAAAGCTGGCAGGTTCTCATCTAGTCCTCAGAGGAAAACAGCTCCCAGGTCCTTGTTCTCAGCAAACATCAGTTTAGTCCAAGGGGAGGCCTTTTCTTCATTTTGACTCTGGGTGGTCTCTCTGATTCCCTGGATCCTCTTCCCTGGTCCCAGCTCCCTCCTGAGTCTGCTGGACAATCACCTAGATTCAAGAGCTGCCAACTGCCAGGCTCTTGTCCAGTCCTCAAAGATGAACAGCTCCCAGGTCCTTGTCCAGTCCTCAGGGCAATCCCCGGCATACACTGAAGTTCACAGGGTTCAGCATACCTCAAACCCTTCAGGACTTCACCAACAAACAAAGTCCTATCCTGTTCATGTCTTCAGTCAGCTTTCAGATACTGGGAGAGGAACACTGTCTCTTTCTCTCTCCCTCTCAGCTGACTTCAGTCTTCATGAATCCTCCTTCACTGAGGAGCCAACTCCAAAATCTGTCTTGTCCTCTAAAATTCTTCCTTATATACAGCAGTGGCCCCCTGTCTCAGCCAGTAGCCTTCTCCCAAGTCATCAGGGGAATTCACACCTTTACACCAATGGAGGAGTTCTGTACTTAGCCCTAAGTTACTAGGTGCTACTTAGCCCTAAGTATCTAATAAATTGATTACTATTACAACCTCCCAGGGTTGTAAGGATTGAATGAGGTAATATTTGTAAAAGCATTTAATACACTGACTGGCACATAGCAGGCACTTAATCAATGGTTATGCTTCATGCACGCTTTTTTTTTTCTCTTATTTATTTGTGTTTATTTATTTATTGGCTGTTTGGAGGCTAGTTGGGGTTAAGTGACTTGCCGAAAGTCACATGGCTAGTATTGTATCAAGTGTCTGAGGCTGGATTTGAAATCGGGTCCTCCTGACTCCAGAGCCTGTGCTCTCTTCACTGCACCACTCAGCCGCCCCCGTGCATGTTTTTATGGGGGGCCCCATCTGTTTCTTTTTTGTCTCCTAGCACAGGGTTCCATAGATGCTTATTAAATTGACAGATAGTAAGTTTGATTTATAAGTTTCTTTGTACTTGGTTAAAATAAGTGCTTTTCTTCTTGATGTGTCTATTCCATTCCTCTTACAATTTGATTAAATAAATCCTACCCTATAATTCATTATCTTTAAAATTTTTGTTTTCACTTAGCTTGTATAAAGGGAAAAGCAGTACGGTGTATGTTGAATGGGGTGTTTTCTAAACTAACTTTTTAGTTGCTTCATTATCACTCAGTTTTATTTTCTTCTATCTTGTACTCAGAATGAGTGGAGTGAATTTAAAGTGACTGTCTTGATTTCCTACATATATAGTTTTTGACAATTCTTGACAAATTATTGTAAGTTGATATTTAAAATTGTTAGGTATTTCACAGGTTATAGTGTTTGTCTTAAATGATAATAGTATCCTTCTGTTAATACATTAAATAATTACAGTGGAATGTCAAGTGAGCTTGGCTATGTTCTAAAAGGAAATTCCTATCACTGATTTCTTCAGTAGGTAATGAGGTTTGTTCATGATTGTTGTTTCCTTCAAACTCCTCGTTGACAATACTTATAAAAACCATTCTAATTAGTTGAAAAAAGGTAATTCAGTGCAAGTTATTTGACCTCAGGAAGACAATGTGGGATTAAAAACAAGCAAGAAAGACAAAAATCTCTAAATCTGGAACTGCCTTGAATGACGGGGAGTTTGCGTTTTTCCTGTCAGTGTGAAGATCACATTACTCCTGCCTCCCTCATAGACTTGAAGAGACAGCTCTTTATAAGCCCTAATGTTCTGTGTCATTGGAAACTATTATTTTTATCCAGAAGACTCTAACAAAGTCTTACACTGGCAGTGTAAAAGGGCATGGCAGTGTCCTTGGAACCTCAGGGGCTGTGTGGAATTTGAGTTCTGCCGTGTCCTACCAAATTGGGAAAGACACCCCGCCTTTAGACCGTCTGAAGATTCAGTTTGGAGAAAGTTGGCTGACATAGTAAAGCATGGGAAGGTTGTGGGTTGCATTGGTACCCACAGTGAGAAGGCAATACTTAAGTGAATCATCCCTGTTTTATACAGTACTTTTCTATGTTTAGAATTCCTGATTAGTGAAAGGAATTGACAGTGCAGTTACACTACAAGATCTTGTTCTTAAATTGAGTATTCACACTAGCCATCTTTTCTTTCTTTCAGGGGAAACGATTTGGTATTCAGAAAACAAAAAGTAAGTATTTTGACATCTTTAGAAGTGTTTTCTTTTTTAAAACAAAACTAAGATACATCAGCGGGCCTTTTATGGTACTCTGTGGTTCTCTGGCAGCAAAATTCAAGCCTGGAAGTCAGAAAATTAGACTATTTACAGTGCTACCACATACTAGCAATATGATAATGGATTAATTACTTAATATCTGTAAGACTGAGTTTCCTCAGCTGTAAGTGGGACTTTATTCGTCCTTTTCTTCTGAGTTATTGTAAGAATTAAATTCGTGTCTGTATAAGTGTTCTTTAAACTGGTGGTGGAGGGTAGGTTAGGAGTGATGAATAGAAGAACCTGTAGACTGGCTATAAAGAGATCAAAATGCCATCAGGATTATTTTGCAAAGATCTTTGCCTGTGAAATTTATTTGTATTTAATAATAAAGAAATGTTTTGTGTGTTTCCCAGCAGGAAGACTCAAAAAGCCATTTGTAAAGGTGGAAGATTCAAGTCAGTAAGTATAACGTGTAAGACTGTTTTAAGGTTTCTTCTACTCTCCAGATTTAAAGGAAAAAAACAAAGGTTTGTGTGGTTATATTCCATAAAGTACATTTAATTAGAGAAAAGACAAGTTTCAAAATAGGATTTGATTCCGGATAAATGCTTTTATGAAGCTAGATTTGATATAGCAAATATAAAGATGGCTTATTTGATTACCTTGCAGTGATTACAAACTAGACCTGATAAAACTGTATGGATGATGTTTTGTATGTTTATATGAAAAGTCAGGAGATTGTCTTTCCTGTACCACTGGAAGACCAGCCCATCTTCCCCCTCATCTAGAGCTGTGAGATGTGCAAGAGACTGCTTGGAGCCTCATCTTGCCAGATGCCTGTTCCATCTGGGGTTTTTTATTTTATTATTTTAAACTACAATTTTTCCACCTGTAGTTTTATAGGACCTATCACCTAGAACTGTCACTTTCATCATCATGAGATAGGAATTGTTTTGAAGTAGAATTAGAGATAGAGGCATCAGGTCCTAGTCGTCAAGAATCAGGATGACTACTGTCTGTGTGGCCTTGGGCATGTCACAAGCTCTTGGTGCCCCAGCAACTCTATAGGAATAAAAACTGTAAAGTGAGTCATGCTTTGGTAGATTTTCCTCCCTTGAGAGTTCTCCAGGACAGTCTAAAAAAGGCCACATTTCCAGTTGCCCGAGAGCAGGCGGAGCAGGCGTCTGTTAAAGCTGATCTTGGCAGAAGACCCCGGGAACTGGCCGCACTTTTACTCGTTAATCAAGGAGCATGGCTTGCGGTGCGGCAGGTAGAGCGGGGAGTCAGGAAGACCCGATTTCAAAGCCAGCATCAGACACTCAGTCATCTTTGTGACTCTGGGCAAGTCACTTAACCCTGTCTTCCTCAGTTTCCTCATCTATACAATGAGCTTGGACAAAGAAATCACAACCAAGGAAACCACCCACGGGGTCATGAAGCGTCAGACTGAAAACAACTTACCGGCAGCAACACATGTAGTGCACGTGTGCTGAGCGCAGCGTGCGTGCTGTGACTTTGTTATTGGAGACCAGAGTTCCTAAGAAAAACTTTTGACCTGGGACGAGTTTTTCCAGTTGCTCTTCATTGAGAAAATATCCTCGTCCTTTTTTTGCATCTGGTGAATGTCCCTCTGGGACTAGCAGCCCCTTACACCAAGGATCTGCTGATTTTAACCCTGGTGGGAAGGATTATGATGTGAATTGTATTATTCTCATAGATCGGAGAAGACTGGATGGGACGGCGTGAAGGTCAGAGCGTTTTCAGATAACCGTTGGCGTAGTCTCAGGCAGCGTGATGTAGCAGCAGGGGCTGGCCTCGGGGCCAGGAAAGCCTGGTCGCTTCAGGTTGCGTCAGCTCCTTTACCCCAGGCTTATTGTGGAGAAGGTGCCCCCTGCAGTGGCTGAGGGAAGCCCCCTATGGCCCTGTGTGTACTCAAGGACCAGTCCTTGTCTCTTTAGGCCTTCCTGGTAGCCGATCGGCTCTGACCTTGCCGTGTGTTAGCTTGGATATTTTTAAGAACTCAGCAAGTATATGATGTGTTAAATAGGTTATTTATAGCCAAATAAAATACTTGGTTCTGAAATATAGAGCTTCTGTTTATAAAGCAGTTTTATTTGTTTCATCTTAAAATGTCTTTTTTCCCTATCTGTCTTCCAGCCATTACAGACCATTTTACCTTCAGCTGTCCAATATACCTCTTATAAACTATTCCCTTCCTAAGCCCTGCAGCCCTTTTGATTCGGATAAAACATCTAGTCTGCAGAAACAAACACAAGCTAAACAAAGGTTGGTTTGAATCTTTAATTGTAATAATGATTCTGTTAATCTCCGTCGTGTTCATTATCTTATTTGGTCTTTATAGCACTCCACTGAAGTGAGTTAGGCACATTTTATAGATGAGGGCCTACAGGAACTTGGGCCCATTGCAGATGCTCTTCAGGAATGAGGCAAGAGCCCAGGTCTCTGGGTGACTTAGAGGCATCTGCCTTCTTCCCACTTCCCCAGCCATTCCCCATGCTCAGGCTATTAAAAAAGTACAGAAAAGACAATTTCCTTGGTAGGAATTTATGGCTGTGGCAAGGCCAAAATGCTGCCAGATAATCCTTTCTTTTCCAAATTGCTCCATGGACATTTAGCACATGGAAAGCAATAGCTTTTCAACAACAGGCAACAACTCCCAGAGCCTCCATCATTAAAGAGAGTAAAGGTTTTTTCCTAGATTGGGTAAAGCTGGAATGGTGGTCAGTTTAGTTTTCAAAGTCTCAAAAGCTTTCACCTGTTCTGGGCCTCACCCTCCGACAGTGATACAGGGCCTTGAATAGCCATTAATGGTTGCAGTCTCTCATAGGACTTGGGTTTAATTGGATATAGACCACAGTGGGGGGACACTTTAGGACCTAGGAGTCAAAAACAAATGCTGGGATGGCAGAAATGGCTCACCCAGGAATTTCCTGATCCCGAACAATTGACTCAACTATCTCCCACACTCCTGAGGGAGCATGGGAAGATCTTGTAGGCTTAACTAGAGAAAATTGGCTTCCCAATTTCACCAACAGGTCCCTTCCCAATAAGGGGACAGGACAAGAGGAGAGCATAAGGAAGAAGTGTTCAAACATCAGATCCTCAAATAGTCAAGGGACTGGGTATGTCTGGAAACATCCCTTAGTTTCCCTTTCCATGCCTCTGACCTGACTGGTCAAAGGGAGGGTAGAACCAATTGGTTAGAACAGAGAACTTAGCCATAATAAAGTGGGTAACTTTACCTTAAGCCGTGATGCTTGCCCAGAGTTCAGTGAGATGGAGAAAGTGGGAGCGCTGCCAAGCCCCATGCTTCCCCGTCACTCCAAGTCTTGAAGACTGGAGGACAGGATACTGGGAGGTAGCTCTGCCACTTTTCCAACCTTGGGGACAATCCTGCCTCCAGTGCCCCTCCTGATCAGATGGGCACAGTTCTAGAGGCATCAGTTCCTGGGGCTCCCTCTGGCGGGGTGCCCTGGAGGGGCACTCCTTGGACCAGGATTTCCTGGTGTCATTTTTGTAAAGATTTACTTATTAACATATCTACTTGCTTATTATATCTACTTAACTTACTTGAGCTTACTTACCTACTACTTAACTACTTAACATATCTACTTACTTATTAACATATCTAAATATAAATGTCTGTATGAATACATTCTATAGCAAAAAATATTGATTAATTATATTCCTTGATTGATTAATTATGCTCCTTGTGGCATCGAAAGCAGGTTTTCCCACTGCCCAAGTGACTGGGCTTCTTCCAAGGAGATTCTTTGGGGAGGTTTTCCTGGCCCTGGCAGCAGCCAAGAATTGAGCATGTTCTCTGTCTCTGGTTCATTCCCTGCGTTCTTTCTCCTCTGCTGCAACCAGGTCTCTGTTATTAAAGACTCCAAAGGCCATCTCTAGTAATTGGGCTTGAGGTGTTTGGGGTCCCATTGCCAATTTCTGCAGTGATTGCTGTCCCTTCTGTAGAGTCAGGATCTAAATTCCTGTACCTTTTAATAGTTTCTACCAGTTCGTCTTAGGAAATGGCAGGATTTTCCCTTTCTCTCTGACCCTGATGATAATTTACTTGCTTTTGAAATGCAGTTCTTAGATCCAACTGGCAAGGGGAAAGGTCAACTGGCACCTGAAGAGGGGAAGGGGTCAGAAGAGGAGATGTCCCTAATACTGCCGTGGGGGTAGGGCCTGAGGCCTGACTGGGTGTTACCTCAGGGGGAGGGGCCACAGAGGGAGGCACCTCAGCAAGTCAGGTGGTTGGCACCTGAGCAGGAGTCCCTGACGGGGCAAGGGCTGAGGTGAAGCCATAAGAAGGGGGTCATTTAACTGGTCCCTGTTGCCCCTTTGTGGAGAGGCTCTAGCTTTAAGTATCTCACAATCTTTAATGAGCTGATAAAGTTCAATGAAGGCCATTAAGCAGGCAACTTCTATCCATTTTAAAAGACAACCCAAAGGCAAACTTTTGGGAGCTTCAGACATAGGGCCTGGAAGTCCCTTCTGCCATAAAGAAAGGTTTGGGAGTAAACCTTGAAAAACAAACAAAACAGGACAAAAAGCCTACAGTAAAATACCTTGAGTTTCCCCAATTCCAGAGTGCTGAGAGAATTGAAAGAAGCTGCACCCATGTTCTCCAACATAACCAAACCGGACTGAGAACCTCAGAGTATGAGGCTGAGTATGAGACAGCCTCCTAGCTGTCTCACCTAATGGGACCTGAGCAGTCAAGCCTATAAAAAGAAAAAAAAATACACTTACAAGGTGCTTGGAGAACAAGAAGGCAGTGCCATAGGGAAAGAGAGAGGCTTATGTACCTTGCCATCCTAGCTGGAGAAGAACTTGAGATTAGCAGTGTTTCCCAGTCAGGGAACCATAAAAATGAAGAGGTTACCCATAAAGAGGGTTAGGATTGCTCTAGACATCCCAAAATACCAACTCACTGGATCCTGCTGAAAGAATTCGACTCAGGTCTTCTCTCAGGCAAAGAAAAACAAAATTTATTAAAAGTTCGCCACATTGGGAAGACGCTTAAGGAGTCTAGGTATCTGTGATGCTTGCGTTGGGCAAGCCGGACAGAGTTATGACAGAGTAAGTCTGTGCTAAGCCATTCTATAGCACTCTCACACCCACAACTTCTGAATATATTTCAAAAGTATTACACTGATATTTTCTTGAGCTTTTAATGCCCATGATATTTAATGTTCATAGTTGGTTTGAAACATTTCTTTAAATTTTATTTACATTATTAGCTTGCTTTGTGAAAGAAGGTTTTGCTAAGCAAGAGGAGTCTTAAATCCTTTGTTGAATGGGCTACCAAAATGGGCATTTTCAGTGAAAATAACTCGGATTTTCTTTCCTCTCTTACTTAAGATACAGAACCACCATCTTAATGATAATTATAATAACCATATTTTTATTTTCCATTTGCAAATAGCAAGTTGTGTCGTGAAAGTTGAACATTGACCCTAAGTACAGATGTGTGTGGGGATTTTGGCCCATGTCCATTGAAAAAACTTGTCTTCTAACAGGAACAGAACAGGCTGTGAAACTGATGAAGGGCGCTGCCCACCCATACAGCCCCGCCTCAGAGAGAACAGGAAGAAGGGCTACTGTGAGTGCTGCTCCCAGAGATATGAGGCGCTGCACACCGTAAGCTCACTTTGGGGTTTGAAGGGTGGTCACTTTGGACGATTGACACACAGCAGTAACACAGCTAGATTTCACAAGAAGACAAATAGAAGCACTTCTAAAAGTTCTTATTAGATAAATAAGTATATTTCCATGCGGATTTTCAGTTTTTCCATGATATAGACAAAATAATTGAAACAAGATATTTTAGAGGCAGAATCAACTGTCAGATTTATTACTTATTTTTAAAAAGCCTACATTTTAAAATTTTCTTGAAAATTTTTTGTCCAGTGGCTCTGGATCCCATGTGACATTCCATAACAATTATAACTTTTATATTAATTTGCTTACCTTTTTATTTAAATTGTATAATTCGTTTGAATTGAAAAATATTGCTGCTGTTACAAAAATGATCCTGTTCCATTATTCCTGGCATCCCTGCATAACCACTGATAGTGAGTCTGATTCTGCTGCTCTAGAAAGATGCCAGTACTTGGTGCTAGGAGAAAGGAATACAGACCTTCCCTAACAGAAACTGACAGGGTCTGGAACTGGTTCTTCTGAGAACTTGTTAGTAAATACAGTGTCACCTGTTTGTTTCCTTTGTTCTGGAAAATATTTATAGATGTGGCCGTGAACTTGAGTTTGTGCCACTGAATTAGCTGTCAGCACAGATGAGCCCATGGGCTGCAGCAGAGAACAGGACCAAAGGCGCTCAGCTTTACTCCCTCTCCCATTTCTGAAATGTTTCTCTGAACACCTGATGGAGCCCCTAAGAGAACTGGGAGAGTAGTCCTTGACATAGAAGAAGACACAATCCACTCTTGGTGCCCCCTTCCCCTTCTCTTCTGGCCGTTAGCGTGTGTATACAAGCACACAGAATTCAGACAGTCTGGACCTTTTCTGTTCATCCTTATCACATGTATCTCCAGCCCCCTGCTCCATACTAGGATGAGCTGGAGGCCCTGGTGTCTGTGCCCTGCTGCCCACAGGTGTCTGTCTCTGTCTCAGCCTCCTGGCTCCCCTGGATTCCTTCTGGTCTCAGCTCAAATCTCACTTTATGCCAGACACCTTTCCTGGTTCCTTCCTCTTTCTCAAGCCTGTGCCTTCCCACAGGTTTCCTTCCCATTAAAAGAGGAGCTCCTTTGGGACATAGATCTGGCTTTATATTTTGTGCTTTCTCTGTATCCCTGCTGTTAAGCACACAGGAAGTGCTTCATCAGTGCTATTTACTTGAGATAGTCTGATTCAGCTTGCTTACTTTAAACAAGAAAGGACTGAAGCCAAGTCCAGGGGAAGTGACTCACCTAAGGTCATCCATCTGACAGGCGGCAGCCACTATACAAGCTCAGGCTCCAATCTGTAGGGGGAATCTGAGGGAATACATTTTTATGCTCTAAAGTGTCCCTGTAAGGTATCTTTAAAAAAAAAAATTCCCCTAACTCATCAAGTAAAACTATTAAGCAAAAGCATTACATAAAAGTGGAGCAGCACAGGACCCTGCATCCTGTGTGGAATTTCCCTTATCTGATGCAAGAAAATGAGATTTCAGATGTTCTGGAAAAGCCTCCAAGATGACAGCTCTTCTCTTCTAGAGTTTCCTGAGTGGTTGATTCCGGACACAATTCTCTTGATATCCTCTGGGGTGAACTTCAGCTCTTTTCACCTCCCTCTTAGAAAAGTAATTGATTATGTTGTAGATGAGCTCTGTTGTCCCCTTATGACAGCTTTAATATATTTGATAGGTCACATCTATTTGTTCAACATTAAACATCTTTAATCTTAAATGTGCCTTCATTTCTAATATTTTGGGAGATTTAAGCATTTTATTTTTTAATTTTTTTCTCTTCTGGGTCTTTCACTTCTCATATTTATTGTAGGGTCCAGAATTGGATGAAGTATGACCTCTGGAATTAATTCTGGATCAGAATTACCCCTCCTTGAAGTACTTGTGTTAACACTGACCTGGGAGGTTTAAAACCAAACCAAACCACCTCCTACCCCCTACATTCAGACCCTTCCTGACTACAAAACTGTCATCTTTGGCTTCTTAGTGACTCATTTTATTTCTGTAAAATTAGTACAAATTCTAGACTTTCTCTACTTAAGGAAATGTCATAAAAGGAATAATAGAGGAGAAAAGTGTTTTTTAAAATGGTCCCCAATACTAAGCCCTGCCTTGTCTGCAGTATCTTCTCAGTTACCTGGTGGTAATGCCTGGCTCTTAAGTCACTTGCACTGAAAGAACACAGACTTCAGGAAGAGATGATCTCTTCTCTCAGACACTCCACTTATGCTAAACTTGCTATGATTCTTGTGGCCCTTCCTTTTTCGAAATATAGAACCTTCTTGTTGTGAAACATGTTAAGGCAAGGTGACGTTAGGAAAACGGCCTGAGCAGAGAGGTTTTCTTACTTGTTTTATACTGTGCTGTGCTGAATCCCTCATGTGCTTCTGTCTAATTTTAGCATCTTCTGAGTGAACAACACAGAAACTTTGCACAAAGTACTCAGTATCAAGTTGTTGATGATATCACATCCAAGTTGGTGTATGACTTTGTAGAAAACAAAAGCAATATATCCAGAAGGTAATTTTTTGTTTAGATGCTTCAATTTTAAAAATCAGTTGATAATAAACATTGTTGTTTGTATTTTAGGGGGGAAAACATTACAAATATTCATCTTTGGAATTTTTATCCACACTAGACTTTCAAAGAATTCCAGATTTCTGGTATCTTAAGGCTTTAGAAATGCACGTTTTGCTAAGATATATTTTCAGGAAGTAACATTTCTTAAACACTACATAGTGAAGGGTATTGAGCTCTGAAGGTTCAGGGGATTTTTGTTTTTTTCTGGTTAGAATATCCTATGGAATTTTCTAATCAGTTCCTTGAAAAAGATGCTTTTCCAGACTCACCTGTTATTTCATTGATATAGTGAGCTCCTGTGTGGAAGCTGCCTCAGTGCAGGTCAGCACCTTCTCTGTGTCTTGGAGAATTGTCTAGCTCCCTGAGAGGTTAAAGGATTACTGTAGGTCACAATGCCTGGCTTCCAGACTGTATTTCCTCTCTTTATTAAAGTACAGAATCATCAACCTTAGATTTCTAGGTGACAAAAAGATATCCATACACAGAATAAAATGGGCTTAATGGCACCTGTTTAAAAATTAAAACAAAAGAAAGTTAGTGCATTTATTTAGGGTGATGATGTTAAGCCAGCTGGGAATGAAATGCCTAGATTTTCCATAATGCAGTCTTTCTGCTGCCTGGTTTATATAAGATAGTTCCAAAGATATGTCTTCACTCCTCAGTACCTGGTCTAATGTTTTTTCTCTTTTTTTTTTCTTGTTTAAAGAGTAAAATACAGTATTGGATCTTTTACCCCCATCACTGGAAATACTTTTAAAAGGAATGAACCTGAAAAACAGCTGGAATTGCACCATGTTTCCCCAAGTGATTCTCAGGGAAATACTACCAAACAGGTGATAAAACAGGATTTCCAATATCAAGAAAGCAGGGCTCCTTCACAGAAGGCTGCCTTCAGTTCAGAGCCCATAGATTCATTTGCTTCATGCAATCCATGTCCTTACAACTCAACAAGCAAACCCAGAGAGCATTTGGATTGTAGAAAATCTTATATAATAAATCCAGTGAAGAAGGACATCAAGCTGGATTTGGTACAACTACCTCTAAATAAAGACATGCAGGGATACACTCCTGAAGGTTCTGACCATGAAGGAACTGTAGATGAAAAGGACTTAAAAGAACTAAAAGCAGAATGCTGCCCATATAGTCTAGGGACATTTACGCACGTTTTTTATTTTGACAAAACAGACAAAAACGTGTCTCAACTAAAACGAAAGTCAGATTGTACAATTTTTCCAGATAAAAGTCAGAAGAAAAAAGGTACTAGTTCCCCACATGATAATGATTCTAGTTCTAGAGTCATTAGCAATTCACCAGAGCAACCTACTGGTCAAGCCAAGGTAATATCCCATAATGATCCTGGTGAAGAACCCCAAGAAGCAAACTTTGAAAGCACAGACAGTTTGCCTTCAGGGAAGTTACACCGAAAAGTAAAAATAGTATTAGGGAAAAACAAAAAAAGAAGTCAGCAGAACATCACTGAATTACATGTAAAGAACAAAGTAGAATTTCCTGCTACAAAAGAAGAAAACAGTATTTGTAGTTCACCAGTACAGTCTTTAGTGGAATTATTTCAAACCAGTGAAGACAATTCTGAGTTTCTGGGTTTTACAAGCTATTCTGAAAACCACAGTTCACATGACACGTTAAAGGTTTGGGAGGAAGAAAATGGAAATAGCTTGTTGTCCATGTTTCGTTCTTCACCATCTTCAACCTCCACGTTTACTGGGTTTTAGAGTTCTGATTTTAATGTGTATTTTTCACAAATGGCAAGGATTGTATACGTGAAAATATTTTTATATATATGTAAAATTTCTTGTTTTATTATTTGTTTGTCATCTGTACATTTTAATAACCAAATGTAAATATTGAAAATAAAGGTGATTATTAGTATTTTCCTAAGAATTAAGTACTTTTATATAAGTCAATGCAACTGAAGTTAAGGTGTCTGCTACCTCTTACATGTTGTGCACATAATTTCTCAATAAAACTTTCTGAATGAGCAGTTAAATACAACTTGCACTACAAGGAAAAAGACTTGCATTGGAGAAGGCAATTTTGAGTAACTAGAATTTTTTTTTAAACTTAGTGTCTCAATTCTGGGTGCTACAGTTAAATTTATTTAAATATTAGATCAAAATTTGTTTAAAAACTTAGTGTCTCTAATTTGACTGCTACAATTTATGTAAATATTAGATCTGGGATAATATGCATACCACTGGAAACTATGAATCACAGTAAAGGAGCGTGTTTACAAATTACAGCGTAAATGCAAGAGTGCTGCCTCAGGAGCTGTTTGGTGTCAGCAGAGCAATGTTCTAAGGTATATCACATCCATCTGTCCTTTGATTTTCTTAAACTGAATATGTGCCAATACAATAAAAAAAAAAGACTCATTAGTGGATCTGATCTTTCGGTTCTTTGGAATGCTTGTGCAATTTGGCAAACTTTTCATCTCTCAGTGACCTTAGCGGAGAGAGTGGTGGTGATTGGGAGGAATTATGGGAAGATAGTGATGAACAGTAGAGTCCAGATACCTTACAACATCGCAGTAAAAATTCTAAAAATGTACAGAAGGAACAATGAGGGAGGGGGAGGAATAAACATATATATATATATATGCCGTGCATAAAACCAAAGAGACATCTCCAGGTTGTGCCCATCTGTTTGAGGATTGCCCAAAAAGACAGCCAGTGTCCTGCAGAAATGTGTAGCAGAGCCCAGCCAGGGTAGACAGAAGATGAAACAAGAGTTCCAAAGCAGGAAAATGGACCAGATGGGCACACAGAAAGGTAACTTGGCCCCAACATGGGTCAGTGCAGTGCCCCAGTCCAGTGGCAGGAGACAGAGCCAAACTAGCTTCCAGGCTTCTGTGCCTGGACCTCAGTCAGGATTCACAGGGTTAAAATAAGGGGATGGAGTAAAATCTTATGCTTTAAACCAGCAGTTTTCGACCTGTGGGTTGTGACCCCTTTGGGGGTCAAATGATGAGACACGACTCCTCTGTCCATCTCCAGGTGGGTCTGCCCACATGCAGATATGCCCACATAGGAGTACTAAAGAGTTGTGGCATTAAACTCAAAACGATGGTTTTAGGCAAAGCCATGATTAAAATAGACTAGATAGAAAGAGTAGGGAAACTATGATGCTTAAACTCGCCATTCAGTAAGATGTGTCAACTGAACTGCATAAAGTCTTAACTATTTAAAGGAAGCTGTCAATTGCAAGGGAAAATAGACTCATGGGGATTTAATGCACTTTCAGATTTGGACGATTTTAGAAAAAAAAATGAAGCGGAATAGAACTTGAGAAAAATGGGAGATAGCAAAAGTATAAAGATCAAGCGTGACATGATAAGTTTTGCTATTTTTCTCACTTTTGACTTAAAAAATACTATTATATGGGATTGCTGTCAGAAGGAGAAAAATGATACTGAGGAAAGCTATGAGTATGTAAAAATGAGAGAAGTACAGAATGTATTAAATATTTGGGACTCATTGACCAAAAACACATTGGAAACTAGGAATACAACTACAGAACATTATTTAGAGGGAAAAGGAGTCTAGAAGTACCAACTCTCAAATTGTATACAGAACAATTATCAAAATGCTTTGGTATTGGTTTTTGTCCATCAGTACAAGTCAGGCATGTAGCATACAGAAGCAGACAAATAGCACAGTATATGATAAACCCAAAGGCCTCAGTCACCAGGACTAGGACTTAGTATTTGACCAAAAAAAGAACTCCTAAAATTAGGGAGTAGTCTTAACAGAAATTGGGTACTAACCAATATCTTGCAACATGGAGCAAGAAATTCTATGAATAGGGGAAAAGTTCCTGACCAAACAATGGATAGAAAGTATCGTAGTAGATAAAATGGATGGCTAATTATATAAACTGAAAGGTTTGCACGAGACCAAGGTAGTTGAAATTAGGTTACTTAGTCAAAAGTT
The DNA here is from genome assembly GCA_028646575.1 of Pseudocheirus occidentalis. Classification (NCBI taxonomy): domain Eukaryota; kingdom Metazoa; phylum Chordata; class Mammalia; order Diprotodontia; family Pseudocheiridae; genus Pseudocheirus; species Pseudocheirus occidentalis. The sequence goes on along the minus strand of CM053597.1, from coordinate 41,348,638 downwards.
TATTCTGCTTTGCAGTTGACACTGTATTAAGCAGTGCCCTACCATCAAGGAGCTCACAATCTAAAGTGTGAAGATATACCATAAAAATGCTGAGAAAGAATAAGAACCAGAATGGGGATGGAGGCTGCCAAAGTACGTGTTTCAGGGTTGATGAGATGACCTTTCAGAAGCTGAGTTTCTGGATACTGATGTAGTTCAGGACAGCAACCAGGAGGGAAAACAAGAAAGGGAGGTAACAGAAAAAAAAAAATCTGCAAGCTCCTCTGATAAATGTCTCATTTCCAAGATATATAAGAGACTGATTCAGATTTATAAATGACTCTTACCCGATAAATAAATGGTCAAAACATAGGGACTGTTTTCAGAGGAAGTCCTGGCAACAGTACTATGAAAAAAGGCCCCAAATCACTAGATAATTAGATAATTGAAAAATTAAATCTGATATTCTACTTCACTCATTGGGGAGTGGCTAAACAAATTATATGGATGCAGTAGAATATTACTGCTTCATAACAAAAGACCAGATGTTTGGTTTCAGAGAAACCTAAGAAGATTTGTATAAATTGATGCAAGTTAAAGCGATCAGAACCAGGGGAATAATTTATACAATAATGTTACAAAGTGAAAACATTAAAACACTTGGGGACTCAGTGAAATTGTTAACTATGATTCTAGAAGGCTGATGATGAAGCTGCCATTGACGCTTTATAGAGGTGATGGACATAGGTTATTAAGACATGAGTTTTCAGACACGGCCAATGTGGGATTTTTAAAATTTTGTGCTCATCTACATGTTGCAGGAGCTCTACTTTTCCCAGTTGGGGAGGAAGTTGTAAAAGTGATGAGGAAAAATAAACAAAACAGGGAGAAAGAGGAGAGACAGAAGGGATGGGGGCACGAAAGACAGCATCATTGAGACTTTTTGAAAGAGAACAGAAGGGGGGCAGCTAGGTGGTACAGTGAATAGAGGAGAACCCTGAAGTCAGGAGGACCTAAGTTCAAATCCAGTGACCTAACACTTAACATGTGTGACCTTGGGCAAATCACTTAACCCCAATTACCCTGCTCTCCCCCTCCAAAAAGCAAAAAAAAAAAAAAAAAAAAAAAAAAAAAAAAAAAAAAAGAACAAGTCCATAAACAAGCATAGACAAATAGACAACTTTGAAAACTACAGGTTGATTTAGAAAAACAAGTATCTGTTAAGATTTGCTGTTTCATATTCTAGTCTACTATATGTCTGGAAATGTACATTTTATTTGTTTAAATTCACAATAAATTTTTTTAAATTAGTAGTAGGTGTAGATATTGATTGGTTTATCAGGGGTTGGGGAAGTCCTCAAATTTTATTGTAAGACCTACATTTATCGCAATCACCTAGTAATATTTTGTTAATGATGTTTTACCATATGGATAATGTCTTGCATAGGGTACAGAAGAGTTAAAGAAACATAATGTTTTATATTTTAAAATTTGTTTTGCAAATTTTGCCTCTTGCAAATAGTAAATAGAAACTCTGGAAAGAATTTCTTTTGATTATTTTCTCAAAGTGAATTGAGGTCAGATAGATATACTTCAATGTTTTCTCATTGGTATGGAGCAGTATATATGGAGGGAAAATTGTAATACTAGAAAAGTTGTAAGATTTTTTTTTTAATACCTGGAACTTGATAATAAAATTGTTGCGGGGACAAAGGGAAGAGGCATTTGCAGATAAAAGTAAAGAAATGATCAAAATATTTTCTTTAATAGTATATACAAATAAGAGATGACTCTGAAAGCAATTGAGTCGGTTTTATGTTTAACTGAACAGAAATGAGTTGCCTCTGTTTTAGGCACTGGGTATACAAATGTAGCCATGATTGCTCTGACCCCCATTGCCTGAAATTCAAGTGTGTTACATTTCACCTCTCTGGCAGGTTTATTCATTATCTGTAGTGGGGTGGGAGAAGAGCTCCTGTATTATCTCTGCCATTTGCTTAAGCCCCCACTGATCACGTTCCTCCCCAATGTTAGGAAAATCCAAGCACCCCAATTCCATTTAACCTCTTAGATATGCTTTTACAAAGGAGTATTTACTTCCAAAGTATGACAAAAACAAACATTCAGATATTCTCAGAATAGCATCAAGGCAGATAAGGTTAGGTTTCTAGGGAGCAGAGAGGGGTTAGTTTAGTTCATTTACTACATTAGTCTTACAAAGTTCTGAGTCCAGCTTCTCCAGCTCTGCCCATGCATCCCTGGCTCCTATATCCTAAGAGCTTAACTGCAGTAACATTGGTCCTGGAATCCTAGATCCCACAATGCCTGAGGTATAAGCTCTCAGTTCAAGAATGCCTTGCACCTATAATTCAAAAGGGAAAATGAAACAAGACCAAGAGCCCAAGCCCACTTCTTGGACACCATGGCCTAAGGGGAGAGAAAAGTGTAGCCTGCAGACTCTTCCTTTTTACTACATAGTGTCCATGAAGTGCCTGATATGAGTAAACAAATATGGCACCCAAAAGATAAGAGATTGGGCCTTGGTCAGGTAAATTAGACAGTCTCAGCTATACAACCAGTAAAAAGGCTGCTCCCACCCTGATGGGAATGAACCAACACAATGTCTTATCCTTGAAGTAGGTCCCTTGATATCTCCCATGTGGGTATTCCCATCTTGTTACACACCAAAACCCTGTTATCCAAACAGGAAAAATGGTACAGCCTTGTGCCCTCAAGGAACTTACAGTCTAATAGGGAAGAAATGCAATGTTAATAATAAGCATAGTACAAGATACCATGATAGGAGCAAAGGAGACCTCTGTAAAAGTCCCATGAGCTACTTAAGGATAGAATTGTGACTTTTACCTGGGAGACCAAAAAGGTAATACCTGAGTTTGGCCTCAATAGGAGGAAATTCAACAGATAAATGGGAGAATCTCATTTAGGTTAGGACCAAACAGACTGGACACCTCAGATTCAATCTTGGAACAAAGTGAAACACCTAGAAGACTTTATTGTTAACAAGTGATTTACTTGGCCGCATTAAGGAGAAGGGTTTTGTACGCTGATCCTGCTGAGCACAGCTCCCCTGTCTTTTGGTTGAGTATCAAGCATCAGGCCCGTGCTTAGATAATCAGAAAGTGTTGACTACTGTCTGAACCTTCAATGCCTGGATCCCTCAAAATCTTTTTTTTTTTTAAGAGCAATTTTATTAAGGTCCCTCAGCAAAGTACAGTAGAACCTCAGTTTACAAACTTAATTTGTTTTGAGATTCTGTTTGTCATGCAATTTGTTTGTATTGCAAAGCAAATTTTCCCAAAGGAAACAATGTAAAGTTGGATGGTCAGTACCACATCCCCAAAAATATTCATAAAAGTAAAAATAATTATTTATATTTTTAAGTAAGTTTTTTGTCCCTAACACACTTGAAATACAATAACCATGATTAGTACCACTATAAACCAAAAATAAGACAAATTTACCTGCACTTTACCTTTGAGAATAGTAGTACCTAGCATGAGGGAAATGAGAGGGAGGAGGGAGAAGGGTTATTGCTTGGAAGGAGAATCTCCTGATTTTTTTTTCTTTACATTCACTTCTGACTAGGAGTCTATCTAAAGACACTTGTTTTTGACATTTTTTTCAGAATGTCATGGAAATGTGACATTGCATTATCATTAAAAAAAATTGTAGCTTTCATTGCTATAGCCTTATTTGGGTGATGTTTTTCAACAAAATTTGCCCTTTTTCCTACATCTGATACCTCCCTTCTCTCACTTGACGTGAGGGATTCCTCCCATCTCTCAATTTCCTCCTCAGATGAAATATCCTCTGCAACTTCTCACTGTTGCTCCTCATGCAGATCCATCAGTTTGTCCATCATCAGCTCTTGGCTGTATTCCTCCACCAGCTCTTGTTGTAGGTCACAGTCACCACCATACACTTTTATGCAAAGTACTACCATACATACACAAACACACATGAACATGCTTGTAATGGTACTGTTAAGAGCAAGCAATACTGCCTTCACAAAGGGTCAACACCAAAATGAGGCCAATTAGGCAGTATACTGGCCTGAGATTCCTTTGTTTGACATATGAAAGTAAAAAAAACCATTGCCCTAGTTGAGTGTCATCCCTTCACGAACTGTTCAAGTCCAAACATCATGTTCATACTGTGAATTTTTGTTCATCCTGCAAGACGAATTTTGCGAAAAAGATTTTCCTCATTCAACAAAGCATACCTAAACCAGGTTACTTTTAAACTGAGGTTCTACTGTACATTAGTAACTTGCAACCAAGTATTAAAATTTTGAGTATATGTCCTAAAGAGAGAATCAGTTTTCTTCAGTTTATGCATTACTGTTTTACATTTTTTAAATTTCTTTTAGATTGTCATTTTGCAGAATTCTCTTACGGAAGGGCTACTCCCTTCTATCAAACATTTAAAGAACAACTAATTCCAATACTTTAAAAACTGTTGGGGAAAACGTGAAGAAAGAATCTTACCAAATTCTTTTTATGATACACATATGGTACTAATACCTTAACTGGGAAGAGTCAAAATAGAAAAAGAAAATTATAGAACAATTTCCCTAATGAATATAGATGCAAAATTTTAAATAAATCATTAGAAGAAAGATGATAACTTAGAATAATACCCTTCGATCACGTAGGGTTTATACCAGGATTGTAGGGTTGGTTCAATACTAAAAACTATCAGCATAACTGATTATATCAACAACAAAACTAACAGAAGCCATATGATTATCTCAAAAGATGCAGAAAAAAAAGCTTTTGACAAAATATAACACCCATTCCTATTAAAAACACTAAAGAGCATAGGAATAAATGGAACCTTTCTTAAAATGATAAGTAGCATCTACCTAAAACCATCAGCAAGTATTATATGTAATGGTAATGAGCTAGACGCATTTCCAGTAAGATCAAGTTGAACCAAGGATGGCCATTATCAGCAGTGGTACTAGAGACATTAGCTTTAGCAATAAAAGAAGAAAAAAATTGAAGGAATTAGAACAAGCAAAGAAGAAACTAATGTTATCACTCTTTGCAGATGATATGATGCTATACTTACAGAATCAAGTAAAAAACTACTTGAAATAATAAACAACTTTAGCAAAGTTGCTGGATATAAAATGAACCCACACAAATCATCAGCATTTCTATATATCACAAGGGCCACTCCCAACCTTGGTAAACACTCTTTTGGCCTCAATGCTTGCGTTCACTTTTTAATTTAATAACAGCCTATCTGCTCAAACTAGTTTCTTTGAACCAGCCTTCTCCATGGCAACATGCACCAATGTGCTCTCTTCCAAATACAAAAGCTTTTGAGTTAGAAAGTTGTATAATATGGTATATTTTCTTAACTACATCCACTCCTGAATACATAGAATAACTGTTCTCGCCTTTATGTTCACAGATGGGAAGACAAACATCTCAATCACAATACAAAACTTCCATTGTTAAGATAAACATATCATGATATAGTAGTCTTATTAATTTTTGTTTTCATTCAAGCTTACATTTTTAAAAAATGCAACTAGAAATAATGGTTCCAGAATCTAGAAGCATCCTTAACTGAAATGTAAGTGTTCTCAGACTAGTATCATTTAATCAGGTTGAAAAACAAAAACAAAAACCCAACATTCCCATAGCATGTAACAGTCCTCCCTCACTCAAATCAAAGTCAATTGCATGCAAGTCATGTCATCGTTTCCCTGATGCCATCCATGGTCCTCTTCAAAAATGGACAATCACAACCTGTGAGTAGAATGAGGTCTGAATGGGGACCCAGCTAGTTGGTTAACTCGGCTCATCTTCTTCCTCTTTGTCACCTTCTCCTCTCCAAAGGAAGGTAAATTTTGATGGTCATGATATCAATGTTATAATAAGTAAATACATTTGAATGAACAGGAAATATCTGTAATTCACAGGAGAGTGAAGAAAATAGATAGGATGGTGGGAGCAGCATAAGCCACTCTATATACTTAGTGCATGGCCTTGAACTCACTGAGGGCCTGCACAGGATTCACATGCTTCTTCTGAGATGCCAGTTTGATTTTCATTTGGATTTTGTCCTGCCTCTATTCACCAAGGACTTCTTTTCTGGGGGCCTTCAATTTTAGGATACATCAGGAAGGTTGAGGGAAGCCATTTCCTGTGATTTCTGGTATTTGGTAGAGGCCACATAAGAGGAGCCCTTCGCAGGTTGTATATCACAGTGTTCATCAGGTTCCTGGCTACCAGCGACTCCCTGCTCAGGGTCTTAACCTCTGCTCTGTATGGAGCAATGCACTAGAGGTGCACAAAGAGGTTCTATTTGTAGGCTGAGTTTAGACAAAGGTCAGCAATGATTCTTCCCAACTTAGCCATCCTTGATCTTGCCTCAGCAATTTTCTTAGCTGCTCAAATTACACCAGATCTATTTTTAAGTGGTCCTTTTTATCTCTGGTGAAATCTGTCATCAGAATCATGATCACATATATATGTTTTTCCAGGACAATCATTATTGCCACTCATCACATTTGTGGATACTTGGGCATCCAGTTTGCTCTTTTCTTCTTGAAAGCTTTCTATTCTTGGGGAAGCTGAACCCTGATAACTTATACACTTTGACCAACAATAAGTTAATTATCCAGTACTACCAAGTTTTCAGTTTCAAAGTCAGAATTGCCAGCTCCTCAGGAGTCCTTATCATCAATGCAGCTTTTCTGATGTCCCAAATGATGTCATAACCAATTTTGAGACATTCATCAATTGAAAGTAGAAAGTTTAAGAAACACTGGTCTATACCGTCAACATCTTTTTCTCTGAGAGCAATTGTTTTGAGACATCCAGGTAATAATCTGTGGAAGTTATCATCAATGGCATTAGAACCCAGACTTGTTTCTTCTTCTTGTTCTTTAAAAAGATCCATGTTTTCCTGGACCAGTTTTATTTTGTGGCTTTTCAGCCAAAGATGATATAGTATTGATAACCTGAGGACAGAGGGCTTCCCTGACATGAGAACCAGCTCCACACCTTCTTCTTTGTTTGAAATAGAACAGTCTAAATTACCAACCTCAATCAGTTTGTTAGCATGCTCATGGAAAACTTGAGCATACTCTTACTTTTTTCCCATTTCCATTCTTTGTAACTTTAATCAGCACCAAAAGCAGCTCATTAGTTTAAAAATAATTTTTAAATTCATGGAATTTCTGCAGAGTGATTTTTTTTGTTATTTTGTCTATTGCAAAATTAAGTGCATCTTTTCTTTTTTATATACATCATTCTGTATGGACTCCCAAAGTAGATCCTGTAAGGCTTGTCATATTGCATCGCCGTCTGCAATATGACGTTCCCACTGGTCATCATGACTAGAACATGAATTGGCCATTAGGGATGTTCCACTGATGATGCTGTCCTGGTGTTCTTCAAGAGAAGGCCTGACATGATATTCACTATAGCTCAGAGGGTCAACAATTATTTATTTATCAAAGTTGTTAAGTACATAAGCCAGTTCCTCTCTTTTCCATCCCTGCTGTTAGGAGGCAGCATTAGAAGTTGTCCTCTAGGCTGCATTGGAGATGCCATTAATACCTTGTTGCAATCGTTTGTCCCTTCTGCTGTAGTTATTTAATTACAATGACCCACATCTTTCAGTTCCTCTTGTCTTAGCTGCCATATTGTTCAGCTAATCCACTTGAGATTTTAGGGTTTTATACTTTATGTCTTAATCTTGCTCATTGCCTGCATTTCTAAGTTTCAGTATGCCATGTTCCACAGCTTTCAGCTGAAGAAATTAATTTGTAGATATCTGTCACGTTGACAAAAATAAGCAACCAGGTAACAGCTGAGAGCAAAGAAGGTCCTCACACCATATTACCATGCTTTGAAGAGGAACATGGGTCATCTGCAAATTCTCTGGAGGCATTCTTCATCAAATCACCTTGTTTGTGAGCCACAAATTCCTGCGTGAGAAACTGGCTCTCCTTAGCAGTTTTATCTCCCTTCTCCAAGAAATTCTCAGTTTCTTGTTCAACTGATATGGACAATGCATGAGCCTTCTTAGAGCAACCTCTTTTCTTTTGGGGTGCTATTTGAAGTTTATGTTGCCTGCATGTACAGCAGTCATTTCTGTGGTGCAGGGTGTGTGAGTGGAGGAGGAGGATCCCAAGTCCCCAATGCTACCAACATCAATATCACCTTGTCTGCCAATTAAGTCTTTAAAATAGTTTTAGTAACTTTTAAGGAAAACATCTCTCAAAGCCTGCCTGATGAAGATCTCTGGTAGGTATTCCTCCTATCACAGAGTCTATTTACCTGGGCAAGTGACTTAATTTCTCTCAGCCTCAGTTTACTTATCTGCAAAATGGGTACAATAATAGCACTTACCTCCCACAATTGTTGTATGAGTCAATATATGTAAATTTCTCTGTAAATCTTAAAGCACAATGTAAATGCCAGCTATCATCATCAATCGTTGTCACCTTTATTTTTATTTCAAACACAGGGACTAGAACAAATCAGAGATTTCTGGATCAGAATGGGAAACAGAGTAGTTCACTTTGGAAGGAATGTAGAATTATAGAATTTGAGAGCTGGGAGTGACTGAGCAGGCAGTCATCCACTCCACGTGCTAAGTAAAATGGCTGGACACAAATCAGGAAGGGCTTCTGATACCAGGCTCAGAGCTTAAACTTCATTTGGTAAGTCCTGTTGAACCACTGAAGTTGTTATTGTTCTTCAAAGAGAAGCAGATTTAGAGAAGTTAAGAGACTTAAACTAGTCTAGGAGAGAAAAGTTAACTGTCTAAAATATAGAGGCTCCAGTGGGACTGGAGAAGAATCTGGACATTGGAGTGAGGTTGTGAACATTGAAGACTGACAACTGATTAAATATGCGGAATGAGGTAAAGAAAAAGTGTTGATGTCAATTAACTTCAAGATTTTAGACTTGGGTGACTGAAAGATGATGTCACCATTAACATGGTCTGTGGGAAAGGGACGTGAATTCAGTTTTAGAAATGTTGAGTTTGAAGTGTCAATGGACAATAAATGGAAATATAAAAATAAAATAATAAGCCAGGAGTATGGGATGAACACCCTGAGAAGTTAGAAGTAGAAGCATAGACATTGCAATCATCTTTATAGAGATTATAGGCTGAGGCCATTGGAGTAGATGAGATCACCAGGGGATAGAGTGTAGAGAGAGAAGAGAATGTGGAATCAGCAAAAGAAAAACTAAAGAAGCAGTCAGAGAAAGTGAAAGGAAGTGTAGTGTGATAAAAGACAGCAAGAAGAGAGGGTATCAAGAAAGGACAAAGTGGATTTCAGGTGATCCATAACATCAAATAGAGTAACTAGGTGGCATAGTGCACAGAGTGTCAGGCCTGGAGCCAGGAAGACTCATCTTCCTGAGTCCAAATATGGCCTCCGAGACTTATGAGCTGTGTGACCCTGGGCAAGTCACTTAACCTTGTTTGCCTTAGTTTCCTTATCTGTAAAATGAGGTGGAGACAAAAATGGCAAACCTCTTCAGTATCTTCACCAAGAAAACCCCAAATGGGGGCTGTATATGACTGAAAATGTCTCATAAGCTCATAAATAACACAGCAGCAACCCCAGAAGGCTTTAGGCAAGGAGTTTGCACAGCTGCAGAAAAAGTTGGGAGTCAAGTCTGGTGATACAAAGGCATCAGAACTGTCCTAAGAAATAGACTTCCACAAAGAACAGCCCCCCTTAGGCAGTGGCTGAACTATTTGGAAAACTGGAATGAGATGGAGTGGAGAGACAGACATTTGGGAGTTCATGGATTACACCGAACATGTTCTTTCACTTAGAAGGCAGCACATGAGGGATACGCATTTAGTATATGTGATGCCTACAAGTAATTCCCTAAAGCAACAACTTGTTTATGTAGAGAAATTGGTATTCTCAATGTCCAAATTATTTAAAAAGTAATAACTTTTGGACCTTTGTATGCATAATTCTTGAAAAGATGTTTATAACTTAGAACCTAAAGAAAAACAATTTTTCCTTAGAAAAGAAGAAACATTTTTTTAAATATATCTTGGAAATCTGTAACTAAACCCCACCCCACCCATGTTACTTATCTACTTTCTCTAATATTTGTAGAATTATATTTATGCCATAGAAGTACGATTTTAAAACTTTCTGTCCTCATCTTCCTTGACTCTTTCTGCAGCATTTGACACTGTGGACAGAAGCCGACTATAAATTCTCCTAGAAGGTAGAAATGGTTTCCCTTTTGTATCTGTATTTACATCACCTGGTTCAGTGCCTGTCGCAGAGTTAGTGAGTGCTTGATAAACAATTACTGACTGATTTTCAGAATTAATGTGTGGTGTTTATAAAATTGGCCTTGTTTCCATTTTTGCCTCCTAATTCCAATTCTAGAGATCATCTGTACAATGTGTTGTGACTAACTACATATTTTTATTTTTAAAAGGACAGTTCAGGAGTAAACCATGATCATTATCTTGCAAATAATGTCTTGTTTTATATAATTATTTGATTCTTATAACAACCTTGTGAATACTTTTATCTCCATTTTATGAATGAGAAAACTAAGCATGAGAGGCTAAGTGACTTGCCAGAGTCACACAGCTTGTTAGGTAGAATCCAAACTCAGGTCTTTATTCCAAACCCACCAGTTTATACACGACTGGAAACTAAAACTCAGAGAAGCTTGGCAGCTTGCCCATGGTGCCCCAGCTCATATACATTAGAGAAGGGAATGAAACTCATGTCTTCTTACTCCAATTTCAACACACTTTCCACTGTTACCTATTAAAGTCCTCTTCCAGTGCCTTTTATTTCCTGATTCTTGGTTTCTCTGTTTGCAGTCTTCTTGAAAAAGATACTGGAGTGGTTTGCCATTTCCTTCTTCAGCTCAATTTACAGATGGGGAAACTGAGACAAACAAGGTTAAATGACTTGCCCAGGGTCACACAGCTAGTAACTGTCTGAGGCCAAATTTGAACTCTTGATTCTGAGTCTAGTAATCTATCCACTGAGCCACCCAACTGCCAAAACCCTATTCTTACTCTCTTATTAAGGTAATAAAGCCTATTCTCAGTACAACAAGATATGGTATCATGGAACTAGCACTTATTTGGAGTCTGATGTGGGTTGTTGTTACAGTTGTATCTTTCAGTAGTGACCAACTCTTTGTGACCCCATGGGCCACAGCACACCAGACCTTCTATCCTTCACTGTCTCTTGGAGTTCATATTCATTGATACTTCCTCTCCATCTCATGCTCTGTTATCCCCTTTTCCTTTTTCCTTCAATCTTTTCCAACATTAGGGTCCTTACCAATGTATGACTTACATTACAGATTCCTGCCCAACATTGATCTTTATAGCATCAGACTTTCCTTTCTCTACCAGATGTAACTAGGGCTCAGCTTCCTTTCGGCTTTCACCTGTTCTTTAATTAGTACTGGAGCCACTTACAGTTAACCTCTGCTCTTGCCTGTTTGACAGCTTCTGACCTGAAGGGCTCATCTTCTGATTTCATCTCTTTTATCATTTTAGTTCTGTACACAGGGTTTTCTTGGCAAACATTCCAGAGTGGTTTGTCATTTTCGCCTTTTGTCAAAATTCTCCATTATGACCTTTCTTGGGTAACCCTGCACAGCATAGCTCATAGTTTCATTGAGCCCCTCTACCTTGACAAGGCAGTGAGGAGGGATGGGGGCCTGGGGATAAATCCTTGTTGCTTCTCACTGTATATGGGACCTTGGGCAAAATTGTTCTCTGAATTCCATTTTTCTCACATGTAAAAAGAGGGTAGTCACATGAAGTGATATCTAATATCTCTTCCAAATTTAGATCCTATGGAATGAGAGGTGAAAGGAGACTATTTTATAGGTATTATAGGCAGAGTTGAACCCAACAAATTCAGCCACGGTGAGAGGGGGCAGCTCTGACTTGGCTCCTTTACTCTTTTATCTTTATAATGGTTATCAGTTCTTATTGGTTAGATTATCTCTATGTTGTTGATTCCCAGATCCATACATACAGTCCTAGTCTTTCTCCTGAGCTCAGATCTTTATCACCAGATGCCTTTTAGACTTTTTAAAGTGGATGTCGTATACATATATCAAACACAGCATGTCCATAATAGACCTCATTCCCCAACCTCCACCCCAGCAAACCAGTCCTCTTTTGAACTCTCCCATTGCTGTAGAGGGCTACCTTTCTCCTAATCAAATAGGGTTGAAACCTTGGTATCATTCTTTTATTTTTTGGTGGGGGGTTAGTTGTTTGTCCTTTAAAAATTTTTTTTAATTTATTTACTATTAGCTTACAACGTTCAGTTGCATAAGTTTTTGAGTTCCAAATTTTCTCTCCCTCCTTCTCTTCCCTCCACCATGGTGGCATGTGATCTGATCTAGGTTCTACATACAGCTTTACATTAGACATTAGTCAAGTTGTAAAGAAAAATTATAACCAATGGTATGAACAACAAGGAAGAAGAAACAAAACAAGACAAAACAAAAAAGGGAGAGCTGATAGTTTGCTACAATATTCATTCAGACTCTGTAATTCTTTCTCGGGATGTGAATAGCCTTTTCCATCATGAGTCCTTTGGAGTTGTCTTATAACCTTATATTGCTGAGAAGAGTTTAGTCTGTCAAAGTTAGTCATCACAGATACGATGTGTCTGTAATTGTGTACAATGTTCTGGTTCTACTCCCTTCACTCAGTATCAGTTTATACAAGTCTCTTCAAGTTATTATGAAGTTCATCTGTTCCTCATTTCTTACTGCACAATAGTATTCTATCACATTCATCACAGTTTGTTTAGCCATTCCCCAATGGATGGGTATCCCTTTGATTCCCAATTCTTTGCCACCACAAAAACAGCTGCTAGCAATATTTTTGTACATACAGGTCCTTTTCCTGTTTGTATGATCTCTTTGGGATACAGTCCTAGAAGCGGTATTTCTGGGTGAAAGCATATGCACATTTCTGTAGCCCTTTGAGCATAGTTCCAAATTGCTCTCCAGAATGGCTGGATCAAATCACAACTCCAACAACAATGCATTAATGTTCTAATTTTCCCACATGTGCTCTAGTATTTGTCATTTTCTGGTTTTGTCATATTAGCCAATCTGATAGGTAAAATGTGGTACCTAAGAGTTGTTTTAATTTGCTCTAGTCAATAGAGATTTAGAGCATTTTTTCATATGATTATAGATATCGAATTTTTTCCTCTGAAAATTGCCTGTTCACATCCTTTGACCATTTATCAATTGGGGAATGACTTGTATTCTTATAAATTTGACTCAGTTCTCTGTATATTTTAGAAATGAGGTCTTTTATCAGAGACAAAATTCTCTCCCTATTTTCCACTTCCTTCCTAACCTTAGTTACATTAGCTTTGTTTGTACAAAAATTTTTCAATTTAATGTAATCAAAATTATCCATTTTGTATTTCATAATGCTCTCTATCTCTTGTTTGGTCACAAATTTTTCCCTTTTCCATAAATCTGACAGGTAAACACTATTCCTTGCTTATAGTATCAACCTTTATACCTAAATTGTGAAACCATTTTGATTTTATTTTGGTATATGGTGTCAGATATTGGTCTATGCCCAGTTTCTGTTACACTATTTTCCATTTTTCCCAACATTTTCTGTCAAATAATGAGTCCTTATCCCAGAAACTGGAGTCTTTGAGGTTTTGTACAGGCTGTGCTCCATACCTAGAATTTACCCCTTCTTCAGCTCCTCTCTTAGTAGCCCTGGTCTCCTTCAAAATAGCTCACACGACATGTCCTGTAGGAAGCCTTCCCCACTCCACCAGCTACTAGAGCCTTCCTTTCTAAGGTTACTTCCATTCATTCTGAAAATGTCACGTATGTGTCTATGTGTGTATGTTGTCTCCCTCATTAAAATAGAAACTCTTTGAGGCACAAGATTCTTTTTACTTTTTTATTCCCAGAGTTTAGTACAGTTCCAGGCAGAGAGTAAGCACTTAATAAATGCATAGTGATTGATTTTTTTTTAACTTTTTTTTTGGGGGGGGAGGGCAGTTGGGGCTAAGTGACTTGCCCAAGGTCACACGGCTAGTTTTTTGTGTTAAGTGCCTGAGGCTGGATTTGAACCCAGGTACTCCTGACTCCAGGGCTGGTGCTCTATTCACTGCGCCACCTAGCCGCCACCTAGCTGCCCCCTATAGTGATTGATTTTGAAGAGTGATTAAAGACTTTTTTAGCTATCCTCTCCACCTCCTCTCCCTTGGAACCTTGGATTCCAGGTCCTAGAAACAACCTGGGCTCTGACTTGTGTGTTTTCACCTTAGCTTGCCTGGATCTAGGCCTTGGCCTGATGTATCCCCATGTTTCTCCCACTCCCCACCCCCTTCCATCTCCTTTTAATGTAGTCTTCCCCCATTAGAGTGTAACCTCCTTGGGGACAGGGACTGTTTTGCATTGACTTATTTACTTGATATATATATATAGTGCTTAATAAATGCTTTCAATCATCTCTCTATCCATCTATTTATCCATCTGCCATCTTTCCATCCATCATCTTACTTGCAGGGAAGTAGAAGGGTTTATATACCTCTTCTATTCTTTGTACACAAGCCTTCAGAATGATGCCTACTACACATGGAAATGTCAACAATCTTTCAAGAGAGAAACAAAGGAAAATATGCCTATTTTTCTCAAAATTTGTGTTACAGAGTGAAGAGAATATAAATCACTGTCTTTTTTTTTTTTAGCATTGTCTTACATACAGGAAACATTCACATGTATTTTTAACTAGATTTAAGAGTACGTGCCATTCAGTTTAATACAAATAAAGTGTATTTAGAAATACAATTTTGTCACATCCGTACTGATGTAATGTTTATTTGAAAACCCATGAAGGCCTGTGTATTTTCCCAATTAGAAATTAGAAAGCACCTCTTCTACTTAGCTATTTGTGTATGTGTAGATTCTAAATGTTTTTTACTAAGTGATGAAGAAATACTTCTATGTAAATATCCAAAAAGGAAATATTTTTAACAATCCCTTTGTCAGTGTGAATACAAAGACAGAGTGAGATGTTTTGGGTTAAATATCCATCAATATGTTGGCCATCATTAGCTACATCTCTTTTTTTTGTCTAACCCAGACATATGTGCCTGGCAAAGGGGGACCAAAAGGGATGGTATTGTATAATATAAATTATGGTCACGCGATACTCATGAAGTTAAAGAGAAGTAACAGACAGGAGATTCACAATAGCAATTTCTAGCCTCTCAAATATTCTTTTTAGAAATCTAATTTAATGAATTTTTTGTGACATTTTAAGTTCTGAACTATCTCCCTCCCCTCCCCACTTGAAAAGTCTACCATATATATATGTATATATACACACACACACACAAATTTATATATGATATATGTAAAACCATATTACATGTACTATTTATTAGCTCTTTCTCTAGAAGTGGATAGCATCTTCTTTTTAGGTACTTTGTGGTTGATCTGAGTATTCATAATACTCAAACAGTTGTTCTCAGTAACTGTTACTATATACAGTGTTCTCTTGGTTCTGCTTATTTTACTCTTTATCAAATATGCTCTAAAGGAAAACAAATCAGAAATATATAATATATAGAATCTGTAGCTCTTCAGTGCTTCCTATGTAGACCTTGAAGCAATAATGAAAAAAAAATCCATTACAATTACATTGTTACTAAGAGCGATATTATGTCTTATGATGATAGAGTTTGCCCTTGAAGAAGAGAGAAGAAAATGCATGTCCCTCCCTTGGGTCAGACTTGGTTAGTTACTTGACTGCTTTTTTTTAACCCTCTCTTCTTCAGAAAACCTTTTTTGTTACAAGGGCTAGAGCTCTGCCCAGGGGAAGGTGAGAAATACATTTTATATATTTATTTATATTTATTTATTTCCTGATTAAGTACCTGATTTTTTTTTCTTTTTAACCTAAGTACAGGTTATATTTATGAGATGTAGACTTCATCTTGTTAGGTTTTTGACTCTCAAGATCTTTTTGAATACTGATTTTTATCATCAGTCTAATCAACAAACAAGCACTAATTCATACATTTAATTAAAGTATTTAATTAATCACTTACTAATTAAGAAAAAGACAAGTAGGGTTAATTGATGTAAAAATTTGTTTTGTTGTTGATTTTTTTTTTTTTGGCCATATTATTGGGCAATTGGGGTTAAGTGATTTGTCCAGGGTCATATGGGTAGTAAGTGTTAAATGTCTGAGGTCAAATTTGAACTCAGGTCCTCCTTGACTCCAGGGCCTGTGCTCTATTCACTGCGCCCCCTAGCTGCCCCAATGTAAAAATTTGCTTGGTCTTTCTGGGTATTCTTAAATTCTGGTCCTTGTATTAAGCCCATACTATGTATTGGGCATTTGGGATACAAAGACAAAAGTGAAACAACTCCTGCCATCAAGGAACTTACATTCTCTCAGAGGAAACAGCATATAGACAGATCAGAAGATACAAAATTATATGTTTTGACCAAAGTATTTTTAAACTATATCCCCAACTTTAAGTCTTCTGTAACTTTTACAAGTATGCCTGCCACCTATGTTATTTAAATTATTGATAGAACTTTTCATCAGAGGGCAGTACTCCAACAAGAGAATTCTCTCTGGGCTGGCATTAATCCTTTCATTAATATTGTGTGAGTACAATTGGTCAGCCCATTTAATATATCAACACAATTATACTATCACCCGACTAATATTTCCTCATCTCCTTAAGGAAACCATTAGAGACTTTTTGAAATGATTTCTTGTAGTAGAGCTATAACTATGTCTGTAGACAGTAAGAGTTCAGACAAAAAAGAAAGAAAGAAAAATAGGATGAATGATTTTACCAACAAATCAAGATCAACAAGCATGGAGCAGCCATTCTGTACAATGTACTGTGTCAGAGCAGGGGAGATAAAAAAAAAAATAAATGAGACATAATCCTGACCTCAGGGAGGTTCCACTTTAATGAAAAAAATGGTTAGGGGAAATATAAAATACATATGGAGATAAATATAATGCATGGGAAAACTTTTTTAATGTACCCCTGCAGCCTTTAGATTAGGTGCTCGCGACTCCCATTCTTAAGTGTTCCTGGAAGACCCTTCAATACTCTGTTCTAGAACTTTGCCCGGGATTCCCATCAATCTTATAGACCTTTAGTTTTGTGGAACCCACTTTCTTCCCCTTTTGGAAAATAAAGTTATTTCTTCTTTCTAATCAATACAGTCCAGAACTGCCAGTAAACTTTTTGGAAGAAAATCTTTTTTTGGCACCTTATTAGTGATCCTGGCAAATTCTGGGCAATTTTCTCAGTCCCTCCGCCGTTACGGCGGCTGTAAGCTCTTCCAGTGGCTGACACAGAAGAGAACAGACTGAACTCGGAACTACATTTCCCAGTTTACTCTCCTCCGGTGTCTCCCCCCTCCTAGAGCCGAGGTGGGCGATTCCATAGGGCACTAGCTCACTCTCCCTACTGAGCCGTCCTAACCAGGACGAGGCTTAGCTAGGGGAAGGGGTGGGAGGCGCTTGCATTCACTTGGGCTCCAGCAAAAACCTGCCCAATGCAGCAGACGTTGCTGCTATCTGCCAGCGGACTCCACTACAGCACAATGCAGCACTGAGGCGGCCAGAGAGGCTGCAGCCGCAGCCAGCCTTAAGGAGGTGCCGCAGCAGTACCGGGTTCGGCCGTCATCCGCAGGCAAGCAGTGCCCGGTGCTTCGGGCTTGGGCGGAAGGCAGAAGAAGGCGAGGGAGGAGAGAGCGCCCGTCTGCCAACCGCTGAGAGGAGAAAGGAGGAGAGAGAAAAAGAGAGGGAAGGAGAGAAGAGAGGAGAAGAGAGCAGAGGAAAGAGGAGAGGGAGCGCCCGCCGGGGCTGGATACTCGCGCCTCCACCATGAGCATCGCTCCCTGAGCATCATCCCTCGCCGGGGCAGGCTGAAGGGCAAGGGTGAGCCATGCGGGCTGCGGAGGCTGCAGCTCTGCTCCCCTGGCTGCTGCTGGGCATCTCGGGCATCTTCCCGCTGGCTCTGTGCAGGTTGCCAGGTAAGTTCCCCACCGTTCCAGACTGCGGGATGGAGGGAGCTCCGCGACGCACGCAGGCCACTTGCTCACTGGCAGATTGCGGAGATGCGCTGGAAAGAGGGAATCCCATTCCCCGGATGTCTGAGAGCAATTGTTTTTATGCGGGTGTAGAGGAGTAAAAGCCCAAAGGGACGGGGTGCGTGCGTGTTTGTGTGGTCGTGTTGGGCTGGAGCCTCCCGAGAAGGTTTTTTTCTTTTTTTTCTTTCTGCAGCCTGGGAAAGCTGGAAGGGGGATGCCCAGCCTTTGGGCCCCGAGCCTGGAAGCTGCCTCCGGGGTGCACGGGACCAGGGCTCTGGGGCCGGGCCGGGCCCCTGGGAGGATTGGGGAAATACCGGG
>CM053597.1:41278547-41329698 GCA_028646575.1 Pseudocheirus occidentalis | reverse complement strand
GGGGGGTGGGGGGTGAGGGTGGGAGTGGGGGGCGAAGTTGGGGGGGAAGGCTTGGCTCATCTCAAGTTCAAGTTTCTGCAGGATTACCTCCCCCCCACAAGCTTGGGCAGTGACTCGGCCACAGCAGAAAAGGACAGATGGCCACTTTATTCCTTGATTCTAAAAAAAGAGAGAAAAAAACGAATATATTCATATTGATGAGTGAGAACAGTGTTGTAATGGGACAGAAGTAGGATGAGTTTTTACTCCAGAAGAGAAGACTTTGTATCTTAGTAACCTCTTCTGTAATAATCAAAAACAAATTGGATTAAGGAGGCAAAAAAAAAAAAGCCAAAACAAAACAACCATCCCTCTCCACCTCCTCCTGTTACATTTACAGTTCTCTGATTTGCGCATACCAAGGAGGGTGCCCATCCTCCAACTTCCTAAAAAGGTATAGCTCTTGTTAGGAAAGATTTTTTAGTTGTAATCATCCCCAAACATGTTGATTTGGAAATATTTCAGTGGTTTAATTTTTAATTAGTGTACTATGTTTCCCTTAATACTAGGATGCTATGCCTTACCTGAAAATTTATTTGGAGCTTGTGAGTTAAGTGCCATAAATATTAATAGTGATGTAAATATTTGATATGTTTATAAAAATTGCACTGACAATTCACATGGAAATGCAGGAGAACCTCTTTTATCTGATGCAGTCTTTGTAACTGAAGATTCACATAGACCTGGTTGAAACAAAATTATAATGAATTTTTTTCTTACCTAATGAAGTCCATCAGTAGATACCTCATCAAGCACAGTGCTTTTGGAGCTTTTCTTGTATATTTGACAGTCACAGGAACTTTTCCAGAGATATATGATCGAAATGATATTTACATGGAGAAGATATTGTGTTTGCTTTTGTAGAATTTTCAATTTTCCATGTATTTTAATTCTTTTAAAAGTTTACTAATGTATGATAGTAAGATATCTTCCTCCAGACATGATTTCACTGATGCAGAGAATTCCCAGTGAAGCAATTCCCTCTATCAATGGGAGATGGTTGGTGTTGTGTGACTAATAGTTTTAGAGACATTCCAGGATCCTGAAGAGCTTGAGTGACTTACTCAGGGTCATACAGTCAGTATGTCAGACAGCAGAGAGCTTTCAACCTAGGTCTTCCCCACTCAGAGTCCAATATTCTACCTACTTCTGGTTCTCCATGAACTTTGCTAGGCAGCCTGTCATATGTTTTAAAGGGTCACAATAATAAATATTTTTATTAATGGTAAATCTTTATGAACTCACTAGCACTGTCTACATGAGCTAACTGTAATTAAGAGTAGTACTATTTACCCCAAGATTCTGCTTTTCCTTTTTTTGATTGATTCATAGCTTTAAGTGAAAATAAGGACCCACTTTTCCTTACTATTCAGTTTCATTTTAACCTTTAATAGGAATGTTTCTATAGCAGTCAACTTTAAGTGACTCTCTTTAAAATGTAGCATAAAATCTTTCTGGTATAGGAAGGGATTCTCAAGATAATAAGTTGAAGAGAAAGTGTAAACCTGCATCAGTAGAGGGAATTTTCTTCTTTGGGACTCCCCTATATCATTGAAAGCACAATTGTAATTCCCTATTTTTTCTGGCAGAGGAAGAAAGTTTGCTCCTTTGTAAAATGGAGTTGGAACTATTGAATCTCATAGGGTCCCTTCCAGTTTTAACTTTCAGAGACTCATCTCTTCCCAGTTCTTTCTTTCTACTATGTTAGAGCCGAGCTTCTTAATCTTTTGAAATTCATAGATTCATAAGTTGTTAGAACTGGAAAAATTTCAAAGATCATTACTTATGACTACGATCTTCTAGAGCAGTGATTCTCAACCTTCCTAATGCCATGACTCTTTAATACTTATATGTGGGCGTATCTGTATGTGGGCAGACCTGCCTGAAGATGGATAGAGAAACCGGGTCTCAGTTCCTAAAACCATCAGAAATGTGTTTTCCGATGGTCTTAGGTAACTCCTGTGACCCTTGTGAAAGGGTCATTTGACCCCCCTAAAGGGGTCGTGACCCACAGGTTGAGAACCACTTTTCTAGAAGTTTATTATTTCTTAAAAGTGAGTTGATAAAAGCATATATTATAAGGGGAAGATGAAAAATGCTCTCCATTTGAAAATGCTTTGTAAACATTTAGGTTCTTTAAAAGTGTGAGATATTGCTAGAAATCCAAAAGCGTATATCCATATACTTTTATTTTAATGGGAATTATGTTTAACTTACATTATTTATCCAGAAAAAGTATATGTATATCTAAGTAAATGCATATATGTCTATATCAAATCTCTTTCTTGGTGTCTGTATCTATACTTAGCCACCAGCTAGTTGTTTTTTGGATTTTTGGTAACTATAGAGTTCAGTGATGTTTTCCAAAATGTTCTTAGATCTCATGAAATAATAGATTCTATGGACTGTCCTTCTTGGTTTCTCTCTCTGTCATCACTATTCTCTTCCCTCCAACTCACTGACTGTCATTGACCAACAAAATGGTCAGACTTTATTAAACATAAATTATTATTCCATATCAAAAACAAAAATATCCAGGGGGTGGGGAATTGAGGCCTTGAGGCCACATGTGCCCCTTTGGGTCCTCAAGTGCGGCCCTTTGACTGAATCCAAACTTCATCTGTTCTGCGAAGTTGAGATTCAGTCAAAGTACTACACTTGAGGACCTAGAGGGCCATATGTGGCCTTGAGGCTGAAGGAGATTTGTTCTGTGAAGTTTGGATAAACGATGCTTTTTATAAATGTGACTATTATGAGAAACCACCCTGTGGTATCTTTGAAGTCACTTGAAAACCATTAACCTAGAAGATTAATGCAGGTTTTCTTGGTGGCTTCTGTCTTAATGCCATTGACATTTCCTGGTAACTAGCATTTCCTAATATATGAGCTCACATGAACTTCTAGGATTAAAACTAGTTATGGGAGCAGGAATCAGATAAGGATAATTAACCTCTAAGTACCAGGGGTACAAAGAAAAAGTGAAAACAGCCCCTGTGCTCAAGGAGCTTATATTCAAATGGGACGAGACAACCGGTTCACAAAGAGGTTTATACACAATCCATACAGAGTCAGTACAAGTTGAAAAGGACCAATGATCTTAGGCATCCCTTTCTTGGAAACAGGAAATTAAAGTGTGTCTTTCATTTTGGTGTTTGCATTGTTTCTATGAGAACAGTCTTCCAGTTCAGTAAAGCTATGTGCTTCTCTTTCTAATGCCCGTGACATTGCATTTAAAAATAGTTTTAGTGATATCTTTTTTTTTGTGGTAAGAATGTAACCATCATTTTTGTCTGGTTTGTACATAATGCTCATAATCCTATAGAAGTATTTGGGTTTTTTTTAAACCAACTTCCTTTCCATTTAACAATGAAATTTGTATTCCTGAATTCCTTTCCCTAAGCCTATATGATTAATGTAATAATCACAAATTTTTTTAAATGAATAGTTTTAACTGAAAATAAGAACTGAATCTAATTGTTTTGTTGTTAGTTCCACTAATGAATGCCTGTGAATATAATTAAATGAATATAGTTATTAAGACTTACAAAAATGTAGTTACTTTATCATGAAAAATACTTCCTTAACTTTTTCAGAGTACCATTTAATATATTTATGATATTACTCTGGCGGGCTAAATGGTGCCCAACTTGCTGGAAGGAGGTGTGTTAGATCTTATAGTATTTTGTATGCTTAAGTAGCATGGGGGTGATTTTGAAGGCTAAGGCTAATGGAGCATGAGCTATAGCAGATATTATAAGGTCTGAAAAGACTTCTGTTACAGAATCTTGGATGGACTGGATGTCTGTTGAAAGACCAGTCTTGCTAAGTCCAAATAGATTCATCGAGGCAAGGAGGTATCTTTGGTGACCTAAGCAAAAATGCTTCCTCCCACTATCTTGACTCCACTCACTTCCCCTCCCTCCCAATCACAGCAACTCAGAATCCGATCTGCTAAGTTACAGAGGGGCTTTCATCTGTGTTGGTGGAAGTAATACTTGCACTAAGAAAATGAGAAAGAATTCTGTTTCTTTTGATTAGAGTTCTTCGATTAATTATCCAATCAGCGAACATTTATAAGCACCTGCCATGTGCCTCCCACTGTGCTATTCCAATAAGTTTTGGCTTAGACATGATTTCACTGACAAAAGGAGTTTCTGCTACCACAGCTCATATTTCCAATGTTGATCAATAAGTGTTCTTCATTTAACAATTTTCCAGAGTTGTTTGGGGGCAATGAGGGGTTAGGCTACTTTCCCAGGGCCATGTCAGAGGAAGATCTTGTACCCAGGCTTCTTTATTCTTCTCGACTAGCAGGATCAGGTCCATTACTGATAGCTGAAATGTTAGCAATATGTTACTTCTGAATATCACAAAAAGTTTCCAGGAACAGACTACAGCACAATACTCATTAATTATGCATTCAAAGCAACTGTATAACTTGCTTCATTTTTATCTCTAAAATGTGATCAATACAGCTATATTTCTTCTTTGTAAAAACATATTGAGTTCTGTAGAGACATTGATTATTTGGTCAGAATGCAATCTCTGTTCTTGGGTATGAGGCCATACTACACATAGTTTCTTAAATTCACAGTTGCACGGACTCATGTTTCCTTTTTAAATCTCAAGGATGTGTATTGGGCTGTACTTGGAATTGTCAAAATGGTCCAAGGCTTTGTTTGTGATGTTCATGACAAGCACACTTGACTAAGAGAAGTCTTGTTGCTTTTTAAAAATTTACATTATGGTAAAACATCAGTAGCCCGAGATCAAGGTCACAGACCTTTTCTGGGCTTTGGAAGCATGTCTGCAAAACCTGAAGACACTCAGCTCTTCAATCCCACAGACTACAAGGCAGTTTGAAACATTAGACCTCATCCTTTCATTTGGTCTGAAATAGCTTGTGCTGAGTGCATTTCTACGTCTCATTGGCTTTCAATTCAGTTCAGCCAACAGTTCAACCAAAAGTACTGATTAAGTATGCGTTGCATGCTGGGGACCTATAAGCATTTGGTGTTGGATCTTTGTGACTCTGGAAAAATAAAACTTGGTGGTCATATTATTATGACTCCCTGATCTTATGTGCTCCTTTAGTTATTGATTATGTATTGGTCCATATTTTCTAGCGTTCTCTTTGTCCTCCTCCAGCAAGCATATGCACCTTACTAGCTGTGTGACTCTGGGCAAGTCATTTAACTTTTTCCTGCTTAGGTTTCCTCTTCTGTAAAATAAAAATAATAATAGTAGCTACCTCCTGGGGTCGTTGTGGGGGTCAGATGAGATAATAACTATAAAGTACTTAGCATAGTGGCTGGCTCATAGTAAGCCCTTAATAAATGTTAGCTATCATGATCATGATCATCATTATATAATTCTGTTAAAAGTCAGGTTCTTTGAAGTTCTTCCTTTTACTTTAATACAACACACAAATATAACATTCATTTTTTTTTGGAGGGAGAAGGCAAGGCAGTTGGGGTTAAATGACTTGCCCAGGGTCACACAGCTAGTAAGTGTCAAATGTCTGAGGATGGATTTGAACTCAGGTGCTCCTGACTCCAGGGCTGGTGCTCCATTCGCTGCACCACCTAGCTGCGCCTAAAATTCATTCTTAAAAATATTTTTTGTCTGCCTTTCATTTTCTTCAGTATGTTATTCTTTGCTTCTGATGTTTTTATCTCCCTACAAATGGGATCTCTTGTCAGAAACCATTATTTTCAGTAGATGACCTATTTGTGTCTTTTCTCTCAATTTGAGAGGTGATGATATATCCAAAGGGGCCGGATACTTCCAAGACCATGGACTGAAGAATGTGACAACCTCGTCTTTATAATGCTTGGGATAGTTAATGATGCCTGGAAAGAAAATCCAGACACACAGGAGGCATGCACCATTTTTATGACTCTTTCTTACATGCATAGCTAAGTAAGGATGAGCCATACTCAAAAATTGTGCTGCTTAAAATTCGGGAACTCTGAGTCAGCTTGACAGTGAATTGATTGTAGCGCTGCTTCCCTTGCATAAACAGAACTCCCAGGAGTTTTTGCTTTGGTTAAGTATTTTGTAGGAGTAATGTAAACATTTTTTAAAAATGTGAATTTGTTAAAAAAAAAAAAAGCTGAATATTAGCAAAGTGGTAAAATTGATCAAAACTTTATATGCTGCTGGAGAAAGAGGAAGGGTTAGTAGGGCTGCTTGTCAATTGTTTCTGGAATATGTAATCGTCAAATTTACAAAAGTAAAATTCACAAGTGCACATTTTCTCCAAGTCCTGTTTCTACACTACTGGATCCCATTCCTTATCCTTCTCTTGAGATTCTCTTGCTCCTTATGTCTCTAGGAATTAGGTGTGGTGCTTAGGGATTTTATAATTCACAAAAGCAGCTAGTATGGCATCACCACCCCGCTCTTTGCATATGAAAAACTAATTGATAAGGAACCAACAGGAATTTACCTGCCTTCAGCTGTGTCAAAGGGCTGGAGTATGTTTTGTGTTCTCTGTTTATGTTTACAGTATTTGCCAGATGGGAAAATTTGTTTGGTTTTTTCCCTTATAGAATTCTGTATTCTGAGATGTTCCATAGTAGGGGTCAGCAATGTTGCTGGCCTTGAGTGATGCTCATAGGCCTAAACAAATACCTGTGGATACTGCTGGTAGGCATAAGAATAGAAGGGGGAAAATGTATGTATATGTGGGGGGCAGAATGGAGCCAACAGGGTGGAGAGAAGCTAGGAAGTTGTCTGAGCTCTATCTAGTTTCCCTCAAAAACATGTTAAACCAAGTCTCTGAAAGAATTCTGGAGCAACAGAATCCACAAAAAGACAGAATAAAACAGATTTTTAGCCCAAGGTAACTTAGAAGGACTTCAGGAAAGGTCTGTCTTACTTGGGTAAAAGGGAAGTGGAGGCCAGCAGAGAGGGAATATGGACAAGCTAGTGGGAGGCTCTTAGCCACAGCACAAATCAGCAACTAGGTCCCCAAGGTCCTGACTCAGCAAACCAGTGGTACAGCAGGTCAGATGTGAAGCCTCCAGCCCCAGTGCAGCAGGCAAACTACCAGCCTGGGAACCCCCAGCACAACAGGTGTAACTAGACTGGGCCATCCCATTGCAGTGGGCAAGCCGCCAGCACCTGAGGCCTTGGTGCAGAAAACCAGTGAACAGGCCCCTGGCCTCAGACCCCCAGTGCAGGAAGCTTGGGACAGTGGCCCCTACCAAAAAATTATTTGATAGAGCTAGAAAAAACAGTAACAAAATTAATCTGGAAGTACAAAAAGTCAAGAATATCAAGGGAATTAATTAAAAAAAATGCAAAGGAAGATGGCTTAGCCATACCAGATCTCAAACTGTACTATAAAGCAGTAATCACCAAAACTATTTGATACTGGCTAAGAAATAGAGTGGTGGATCCATGGAATAGGTTAGGTTTACAAGGCACAGTAGTAAGTAACTATAGTAATTTACTGTTTGATAAAAGATTCCAAAGATTTCAGCTTCTGGGATAAGAACTCACTATTTGACAAAAACTGCTGGGAAAAGTGGAAAATAGTATGGCAGAAACTGAGCATGGACAGACCAACATCTCACACCTTATACCAAGAGAAGGTCAAAATGGGTACATGATTTAGACATAAAGTGTAATACCATAAGCAGATTAGGAGAGCAAGGAATAGTTTACCTGTCAGATCTATGAAGAAGGAAAGAATCTATGACCAAACAAGAGATAGAGACCATTATGAAATGTAAAATGGATAATTTTGATTACATTAAATTAAAAGTTTTTGTACAGACAAAACCAACACAAGCAATATTAGAAGGATATCAGAAAGATGGGAAGCAATTTTATAGCAAGTATCTCTGATAAAGACTTTATTTCTCAAATATCTAGAGAATTGAGTCAGGTTTATAAGAATACAAGTCATTCTCCAGTTGATAAATGGTCCAAGGATATGAACAGACAGTTTTCAGAGGAAGAATTTAAAGCTACCTATGGTCATATGAAAACATGCTCTAAATCATTATTGATTAGAGAAATACAAATTAAAAGAACTCTGAGGTACCACCTTCTATGTATCAAATTGGCTAATATGACAGAAAAGGAGAAGATGTGGGAAAATTGAGACACTAATGCAATATTGGTAGAGCTGTGAACTGATCCAACCATTCTGGAGAGCAATTTGGAGCTATGATTGAAGGGCAACCAAATTATGTATATA
The DNA here is from genome assembly GCA_028646575.1 of Pseudocheirus occidentalis. Classification (NCBI taxonomy): domain Eukaryota; kingdom Metazoa; phylum Chordata; class Mammalia; order Diprotodontia; family Pseudocheiridae; genus Pseudocheirus; species Pseudocheirus occidentalis. Next base: position 41,321,447 of record CM053597.1, on the reverse strand, counting down.
CCCTTTGATGCTACAGTACCATTACTAGGTCTGTATCCCAAAGAGATCGTAAAAAAGGGTAAAGGACCCACATGTACAAAAATAGTTATAGCAGCTCTTTATATGATGGCAAAGAATTGGAAATTGAAGGGATACCCATCAGTTGGGGAATGGCTAAACAAGTTGTGGTGTATGATTGTGATGGAACGCTATTGTCCTGTAAGAAATAATTACAAGGCTAATTCAGAATAACCTAGAAAAACTTACATGAACTGATGCTAAATGAAGCAAGCAGAACCAGAACATTGAAGAGTTATAAAGTTACAGTAAGATTGTGCAGTCATTAATTATGATAGACTTAGCTCTTCTTGGCAATACAGTGATCAAAGATAATGCCAAAAGAATCGTGATGGAAAATGCTATTCACATCCAAAGAAAGAACTATGGAGTCTGAATGCAGATAAAGGACACTGTTTTCACTTTTTTGTTTCTTGTTTTTCATGACTTTTCCCTTTTGTTCTGTTTCTTCTTTCAAAACATGACTAATGTGGAAATATGTTTATGCGATTTCACATGTATAATCTATACCAGATTGCTTGCCATCTTGGGGAGAGGGAATAAAAAGGAGGGGAATGTAGGGGAAAAAATTTTGGAACTCAAAATTTTGTAAAAAAAAAAAAATTGAATGTTGAACACTATCTTTACATGTAATTGGAAAAAATAAAATACTATTTCCACAAAAAAAAAGTGTATGGGGGTAGTGGAACTTGGGAAGGAAGGAAGTAAAGAAAGACGAAATAAGGAAATGAGTCAGGGAAGAATGAATGAAGGGATAAAGGAGGAAGAAAGAAAGAGGAAATAGAAAAAATAAGAAAATAATATAGAATAAATATGCAGAGATCTAAGGTTTGCAAATGCTTTACATTTGTTATCTCATTTGAAAGAGATAAGGGAGGAAGGAAGCAAAGAAGGAATGGTGGAAGAGAGAAAGGAAGAATTGGTAATATGGGGAATAGTATGTAGCCCCTGATAATTACCTCATCCTAACTTGGGATCACCAAGGCCGTAGGTTGTTACTATCTTTTCTACAAGAATTGGATGTTAATTGACATTTTAAAAGAACTGTCTCAGATTTTGTGATAGAGATTTATGGGATATAGCAGATCTTATTCATTCTGACATTTTTGTGAATGGCAAGTGAATTTATAAGAATGATCAAACTAAAAATGGGGGAAAATCATATGAAAAAAATACATGTTGCCACTGTTTATCCTCCAATTGGATGCTTAGACTGATTATTTATAATTCTTTCTGTATAAACAATTTTTTTTATATTAAGCCCAAGTAGTATCAGATTAATGGGCACTGTTGCTTTTTAGAAGTCCACAGGCAAAACTGAAAGGCTAAATGAGAAGCCACATTTATAAGCTTTATATCTTCCCAAAGAAAGGAAAGGTATCATAAACCCCACAGAATTCTGACCAATTAAATGAAAGTAAACTTTTAAATTATTCTTACTTCATGTAGTTTTGATCTAACCCTCAGATTTTATTACCGTGTGGTACCTCTTGTAGGGGAGAGGGGTACAAACCAGCACTTTGAGAGGTTCTATGACCTTATTGGTGGTCACACAACCAAGTATGTCAGAGACAGGCCTGGAACCCAAATGTTCTTGACTTTGAAACCAGCTTATTGTCCTTTATTCTGTGCTGATAATAATCCTTCTTATTGTCCAAAGATTTTAAGCCTCTTGTTTTCCTACTTTTGTCATTTTATTTTCTTTTGAAATAGAAATCAATTTTCTGAATTTTAAACTCTATGCAGATTATGTACATAGTATATATTTTGAATTTAGGAGTAAAATTTAAATATCCTGTGTCCTCATCTAGAAATACTAATTCTATCTAAAAAATAGGGGAAATAAAGAATTTAATCTTTTTAAAATTAGGATATTTCTCCTATCAGATGAATAGATTTCAGAATCTATACATATAAATGAACAAGAGGAAACAACCTTATTATTATTTTTTTTTAAATCGTTCTAGTTTGCCAAAGACTGTCACTTCTCAGCAGTACTTACCTTTAGTTGGATTTTTTTTTTTGTCCTCATTAAAGAAGATAAGGATCTCTACTGAGTAAGGGAAGCCAGTAATGCTTTCTGGGAGGTGAGAGTGGAGTACTCATATTTCTCAAATAGACTTAAGTTTTCACCTGAGTCAGTGGAACTCCTAGCTGAGTCTTTACCCAGGTTGACCTCTTCTATCAGGCGCTTAACAGTGTTTGGTTTTGGGCATGATTCTGCCTCTCAAGCATGGCAGCCTGGCTGTAATCTTCATTTCCTCCAACAGCGAGGTCAGGACATTCTCCCCTCTTTCTTGGACACAGCTCAAAGTAATCTCTAAACTCTTCCAGTCCTTCAAGAAGGCAGCACAATGTTATCAGTAGAGACTAACTGTAGTAATTCAAGAAGCCATGATTTTACTGGTGTGATTTCTCTCACTATCAATGGAGTTGAGAACAATCTCCCCTTCCCCTCCCCCCTCACCCGTTTTTTAGTGGGTGAGCCTATGAGTTGCCATAGTTAGAAAAAGACCCAAACTAAACAAAACAACAAAACAATCCTTGCTTGTTGGTCAGCCTCCCAGTGATGAGCGATTCAGAACTTAGTTCAGGTAGCCATAGGCTAAGGATGGCCTTCTGCCTCTAGGTTCATACACAAAGTCTTTCCAACCTAACTAAGATCTATCAGCCCACGTTCTGCACTGATGTAGCCTTTGAGAGACCAAGGTTACCTCCATACCATTAGGAATGAAATGGGATTTTTATTGAGGGAACATGAGGAACTTCATGAAATAATAATCTGGTTCATCAGATCTGGTTTAGTGCTCTCTAGACTCTTGGACATCCTGTTTAGAACTCAGCTAGGGAAACAACCATCTTATCTATAGTGGAAGGGAGGCATATGAAAATTCTAATTGTTATCAAGTCAGGAGGCTTGAGCTGGGGCAAATGTCTTCCTTAGGGGCCAGTCAAAAGTAGATGAGATATACATCAGGGCAGATGACTAGTTTAGGAATAATGAAAAATCAGCCACTAAGTTGCCGTAGTGCAGTGGAAAAAGCTGGATTTGGAATCAAAGGACCTGGCTTTCTCTGTAGGACCTCTGAACTCATTTAACCACCACAGACTTTAGTTTGCTTTTCTATAAAATGAGGATATTGGGATAGATGACCTCCAATGTTCTTTCTAGTGTGACATCTATGGTCCTTTGGTCTCTTTGACGGCAGCAGGCAAAGGCAATCCAATATTGTGGATAGTTCTTTGGGAGAGAAGGTGCTCCGACTTTGTGGACAGTCTGAGAACTTTTTAATCATCAAATTCCCAACCTTATTATTTCCTCCACCCCTCTAGGCTTGGTATTATGGTTGTGGGGGGATAGTGCTTGGGGAATATGGTGCTGGGGAATTGTCTTTATTTTCTCAAGAACTTGAGAAGTCATTAATGGTGCCCTTGTTTCTGGATTTGTTGGCAGGCTACAGTGGGGGTATTTTCTGAGGGTTTGGCAGGCTGTTTGCGTGGGCAGAGGAAGAAGAGAAGATGTTGGGTCTTGTCTTCCTAGATACTTAATTCCTCCTGACCATATTCCAACTTATTGGATGGATGTAGTTGATGCCCTAAAAAAAGAATTTTTTTTCCCCGGCAAGTCAAGTCAGTGCATTTATTGATCATCTATTGTATGCCAGACAGTGCTAAGCTCTAAGGATTCAAAGAAGAGCAACAACAGTTCCTGCCCTCATGGAGCTCCCAGTCTAAGGGGATGCATAACATGAAATCAGCTATGTACAAACCAGATACGTAGAGGATAAGTTGGAAATAATCTCAGAGGGAAGGCACTTGCATTAAGAACAATCAGAAAAGGCTTCTTGCAGGTAGACTTTGACTTGAGTTTTGAAAAATGGCAGACTGAGATGAGGAGGGATAGGGATAGACTTCCAGACATGGGGGAGAATCAGTGGAAATCCCTGGAGTTAGGAAATGGAGGAAAGGAAAGGAATTTGTCACTGGATTGTAGAGAATGTGGAAGGAAGGAAGGCATAAGAAAACTGAAAAGGGACCAAGCTCTGGAAGGCTCTAAAAGCTGGACAGATGGTTCTATATTTGATGCTGGCAGTGATAGGGAGCCCCTAGAGTTTAAGGAGGTGAGATGGGCGGGTATGTGCTTTAGGAAAATCACTTTGATGGTGAAAATCACTTTGATGGCCAGGAAGGTGGGCCAAAGTAGAGAGAAACTTGCAGTAGGGAAACCAACTGAAAGTAAGCAAGAGATTCTTGTGATTTAGGAGATGGGGGAAGGGAACAGACATTTATATATTTTGAGGTAGGTGCTGTTATCATCCCCATTTTACAGTTGAGGAAAATGAGGCAAACATTGGTAAAGTGACTTGTCCAGGGTCACACAGCTAGTAAACCTCTGAAGTCAGATTTAAATTCAGGTCTACACTTTGACCTAACTGCCTCAGATGGGTGGGTGGACAATCCATTTTTAGTAGAGCAATTTAGGTTTGTGCCCAGTTCCATCTGCACTGATAGAGCTACTCTCTGGCTATCACCTGGAAATGATGTGATGTGACATTAGTTGTGAGTTATTTTAATAATGCCTTTTCAAAACAAAGGACAAAGCTGATGTGTAGACAAACCAGTACCTAGGAGGACAGAATAAAGTTGTTTTTTTAAACTTTCCACTTTTACCAGTGCAAGCAAATAATCAGTTTCCAGACCCATGGTTCTAAATAAAATAGAGGTCCAGCGCATAGATAGACAAAGCTTTCCGTGACTTGGATAGGAGACCACGCCTTCAATTTGCTCATCTATAAACAGAAGAGCTTGGACTGCATGGTCTTTGAGGTCCCTCCCCGGTCTGATGGCTGTGATCTTGTGATTAGACTTCTGAAGAAAGTGAACGTTTTGATTCAGGACTGTAAAAGTAATGCTCATATTTTGGGGCCTACTCCTGCAGAAGCCATAGGCTGTAGTAACGACTAACATTTATGTGGCTCTTTAGGGTTTGAAGGTGCTTTCCAAATATCATCTTGTTTTTTTCCTCTCCATGATGATGACAGGTATGTACTATTATTATCTTTTTAAAATGAGGAAATGGAGGCTTAAAGAGACTATTTTTGTTTTTTGTTGTTTTTTTTGCCCAAAGGTTTAAGGGACTTGTCACAGAGCCTAAAGCAGGATTTTAAACTAAGTCTTCCTGACTCTGTAGAACGTGGTTCTCAACTTGTGGGTTATGTTCATTTTGTAACATTGAAAATATATCCTGCATATCAGATATTTACATTACGATTCATAACAGTAGCAAAATTACAGTTATGAAGCAGCAATGAAAATAATTTTTGGTTGGGGGTCAACACAACATGAGGAGCTATATTAAAAGGTCGCGGCATTAGGAAGGTTGAGAATCGCTGTTGTTGAATGTGCCACCTAGCTGCCCCTAAGATAGAGAGATGTCTGGAAGTAGGACAGGCAGCTAAGTGGTGCCATAGTACACAGAGTGCCAGGCCTAGAGCCAGGAAGTTCTAAGGTCAAATCCAGCCTCAGATACTTCCTAGCTGTGTGACTCTGGGCAAGTCACTTAAAGACTGTTTTCCTCAGTTTCCTTACCTGTAAAATAAGCTAGAGAAGAACATGGAAAACTACTGTAGTATCTCTGCCAAGAAAACCTCAGATGGGGTGATAATGAGATAGACAGGACTGAAACTACTGAACAAGAATAAAGTAAAATGGTATGCTGGGGAGAGACCTGACCTTGGAGTTAGAAAAACCTAGGTTCAAGTCCAGGCTTTTAAACATCCACAGATACTGATTGTGTGACACTGGGCAAGTCACTTAGTGTCCATGTCAACTGTGTAAGACTATAAGTTTCAGAACATTTGCTGATCTGCATTAGCAGAAGGACTTTTCCCATTGAAGAATTAACCACACTAATGAAACATGCTGTTTGTGTGTATGTATGTTTACATACATCCATACATGTGTACATATACACAGCTGGTCAGTATGTACTAATTTATTATTTTTAGGCTTAATCCTGTAATAATTATTTTACTAATGAATGAATGAATGAAATATTTAATAAGCCTTTTTTTTATATACAAAGCGCTGGGGACACAAATTGGGAAAGAAACCTGCAGAAATAAATGCATATGATTCATTTGCTCCCAAATTAAATCAGTCTTAGTTAGCAGAATGATCATAGTGGTAAGCCAAATCTAGTAATGCTTCTTAAGGACTTAAAAAAAAATTCAGGTCGTGAGGGCTTCAACTGCAGAAAATTAGAAAAAAAATATATTTGTTCTGAGATCCTGTGAGAGCTCATCTAATTTAATTCCTAGGTTAAGTTTAGCATTTTGTTCTTACACGGTTAATGTTCTTTCCAGTTCATGTTCTCACATAGTTAATGAAGGAAGAATACCATTAATTTAGAATCTATCATCCATTTCAGTTTGAGAATATTTACTGTCCAGTGAATAAAATAAAGCTTCCTAGGGTTATTTGACCAATCAATCATTTACAGTTTGACTTGATTCTTTAAATTTTTAAAGAGTAAAACCTATATCTTCTACCTACCCCCTTCCAGGATAATAGGGTACACATTCTTGGGTTTAATTTGAATTGTACAAAAGAAGCCAGACTGAAATATAACTGCTAATAGAAAGTTCTGGGGTTTTTTTGTTGTTGTTGTTTGTTTGTTTTACCAACCTAGGTTTCCATTCCTGAACTTTTGCATTGGCTTTTTCTTTGACAATTCATTCTGTTTCTTTCATCCTTATGTATCTTCTTCTTCCCTGCTACTTTACTCTCTTCATTTTTGGCATCTTCCTCTGAATAGAGTTGGGCTGAGTTTAAATCATCTTTCCCATGACCCTCAGTTTGTTTTGCTGCTGTTTCCTCACTCTTATTTCTGTCAGATGTCCCTTTCTTTCCTTAGCAACTAAAATAAAAAACCAAATCTTTAAAAGGTCTTTTACATTCAGTGCTGGGAATTCTGCTGGTTGTTTACTGTTAGACCTGTTTCTTTGAAGAATCATAAAATGAAATATAGTTTTACTAGTCTTCCTATCTAATGCCTAACTTTAAATCAGGGGTTCTTAACTTGTTTTGTGTCATGGAACTCTTTGGCAGTCTGGTGAAGATGAGACTGGAGTCAGCTACTAAACCAAACCCAGAAACACTGATTGACAACATCCATGCTGATTTACAAAGCTACCTTACTTTCTATTAACTCCCTTAATTACTTTGACAGCTGTAGTCACAATAAGATTACTGTCCTATCAAGTTATTTAAGAGTTTCTTGTAGCTTGTATTTACTGAACATTACCATCTTTTCTACTTGTCACAGAATTTTTTCTTCTCTTGTTTTGTGTGTTTTTAATGTTTTATTGATGCTCTTTCCCCCTATCTTTATCACTCTTTACTAGCTCAACCCCCCCCCCCAAATAAAATCCCTTACTTATAAGACATAGGTATAGTCAAGCAAAATACACCGAAACATTGACCATGTCTAAAAATGGATGCCTCATTCTGTATCTGTAGCAAATAATCTCTCTGCTGTTTAGTCTGTGAACAGGCATATAGTAAGTGGTGTTTGTCCCTGTTCTTGAAGGGACCAGTGTTATCATTAGTGACATCTTGACTTGCACATGAATTGGGTTTAAGTGAGGCAGAGCAAAGTCTTTAGCCTCACTGTCTTTTCCATAGTCATTGGGAGTCCAGTGACAGGACAAAAGTTATTGACTATGGCTTGACATAGGGGATAGAAAGCCAGCCATGGAGTCAGAAAGACTTGGGTTCAGATCTTTTCTCTGACACATACAGGCTGTGTAATTAACACTGGTCAAGTTATTAAATTTCTCTTCATTAAATTAAGAAAATTAATTCATTCCCTTGAATTATTAAATGTCTCCATGCAACTTCCTGACACTATAAATTGTAGATTAGGAGCGGTCTCTGTTGGTAAATGGAATTTCCTTTCAGAAGAAGTTCATTTCTTTGTATGCATCAGTAAATTATAGACCAAATCCAGACCTACATCTGCTCAAATAAATAAATAAATAAATGAATGAATGAATGAATGAATGAATGAATAAATAAATAAATAAGAGAACAAAATGGCAGCCTTTTAAATAAAATATCTTATTGGCCCACCACCTCCAATTTAATTTAAACTGAAAGGGAAGAATTTATTTTAGGCTGCCCCTCATAGCTTGCATTCTAACAGGGGAGATAACATACAAAAAAAAAAAAAGAACCTATACTTAAAAGTTCAATTTAAAGGCAAGTGGTGGGAAGAGCTAATTAAGGCTTCCTGAAGAAGATGAGATTTGAGGCAGGTCTTGAAGGGAACCAGGGAAGTCAGGAATTAGAGGTGAGGAAGAACATTATAGTTATGGTAGACAGCCAGTGAAAAGACACGGAGTTGGAAGATACAGGATCTTGTGGGAGGAACTGCAGGAAAGCCCACGTTGGTGGATCTTAAAGTATGTGGATAAAAATGCTGGAAGGGTTGGAAGGGACCAAGCTGTGAAGTGCTTTAAAAGACAAACAATGGATTTCGTATTTGATCCTAGAGAAGTAGGGAGCCACTGACATTGATGTAGGGAGAGGATGCGGTCAGAGGTATTCTTTAGGAAAATCACTTTGGCAACTAGCTCAGTGGAAGAGGCAGCGTGACCAAGCACAAGGAGATTGGTGTGGTTTAGGTGTGAGACAAGAGGCCCTGCACAGATAGCAGCTGTGTGAGTGGACAGAAAGGAATGTGTACAAGAAAGGTTTCAAAGGTAAAAACAAGACAACTGGCAGATGATTGTGTGTGTGTGTGGGAGGAGTGAGCGCAGAGAAAGAAGCAGAAGATGCCAAGGTGCTAAGTAGAGATGCCAAGAACTGCAGCCCCATCAGCAGTTTTCCGATGCCATGATTAATCTGTGTGTTGACCAGAGTTTTGGAGCATTTCAAAATTGTTTTCCTTTATAATATGAATTTTCTGTAAATTGTTCTCCTATATCTGGATATTTCCTATGACACTGTGTTTTTTGAGAAAGTAACATACAATATTCCAAATATGATTGAATTTGATCCAACCAACCCAGAAAGACTTTCAGTATGGAGGAAGTGCAGTATTATGTGGCGTTATCTGAGGTCCAGCCTGGCTTATCAACAGAAATAAGAGATTTTTCGCAAAGATTACACACCAGGTAATTATCTTTGGTCAGGAAAATTCACAAAGACCTTTGTCAACAGAGTGGAGGGGTTGCAATATGTAGCATGCAGTGTGTCTCTCACTGAGTTCAGGTATCCCTGAAGTAGTATAAGTTATAATTGACTCTTTATAATATGTTTAATCAAAAGAATTGTTAGATCCCTCACCCCCCCCCACATCCTTTTGCCTATTGTTACAGTTTGGTACTGAGTTAATGTTTTCATTTATTTTTCTATAATTAAACCCCCTGTTGCTTCTTGAATAATGTAATTATTCTGTTTATCATTCTTTTTCTTTGGTTAGTCACCATATATTGCCTTGATAATTTTACATCTAATTGTAATTACTTTCTGTTCTCTCCAACCAGGAGACAGTTATATTTTATGTGTAATGATTTTAGGGACAATGAAAAATCTCCATGTGCCTCCCCAACCCACCACCACCTTATATGCTTCCCTTATTTACTGCCTCAGATACCTCGTTAGCGTCTCATCCCTTCATTTTGGTTTTGATCTTCATTAAAACAAACATGCCCTCGGGAGGCGTATTACTTTAAACTGTTATTAGTTATTGTTATTAGTCACATTAGTGTGGATGAAGGGTCTGAAAACAAACTTCTTTGGGAAGAGGGAGAGGGGCTGGAGAAGAGGATTTGAGCTGTAGATGGGGAGAAAACCATTATCAACATCAAAGAAGTACAAGTCTTGAGAAAGGGAAGGCAGAATTCGGAATTGTTCTTAATAGAACAGCCTGACTAACGGAGTAGAAGGAATTCATTTGAATGGGAGCAGAGCGATCCAAATTCACTGGAATCCTAGACTTTTAGAAATGGAAGGAGCCTAGGAGATTCATCCAGTCCTCTTAAATGCACATTGGAAAGGAAATGTACTAATTTCATTGAGATAGAGAATTCCTGGGAAGAATGCCTCCTCTGCTAAAGCAATTTGACACCCAGCCTCCAATGAAGTGCTGCCTAGAGCAATGCAAGGCTAAGTAATTGAATCCAAACACAATTAATGGCTGATGAGGAACTTGAACCCAGATCTTCCTGATTTATGTCTCGTGTATAGTATTTTCAGGTTTGCAAAGCACTTTCCTCATGCAATCTGAAGTTACCCTGACATACCACAAGTATTATCATCCTCATCTTACTGATGGAGAAACCGGTACTCAAAGGTGCTGAACAACTTGTGTGTTATAAGTGTAGAAGTTGGGATTTGAACTAGGACTTTCTCTGAGACCTAGTTCATTGGTGTTAGGAAGTTATTATTGAGTCATTTCAGTAGTATCTGACTCTTTATGACCCTATTTTGGGGTTTTCTTGTCAAAGATTTAGGAGTGGTTTGCTATTTCCTCCTTCAGCTCATTTGACAGATGAAGAAACCAAGGCAGACAAGGTTAAGTGACTTATCCAGGGTTGCACAGCTATTAAAATGTCTGAGGCTGGATTTGAATTCAGATCTTCCTAATTCCAGGCTTATCACTCTATGTGACTGCACCACCTTGGTGCCAGCACATACTAAGCATTAACTAAGTGTTAGCTATTTATTGTTATTATTCAGACCATGCTACCTTAAACTCCCACTAGAATGCAGGAATCCTTTTTATTTAAGAGCATCTCTGTTCTTATCCAGCTTCTGTTCATATACTTCCAGTGAGCTTAGTACTTATCAAAGACAGAATATTTTATTGTTGGAAGGCTTAACTTGGAGAATTCTTGGAAATTTGCTGAGCCAAATGGGTGTCTCTGAAATTTCCAAGTATTGGTCCTAATTCTTATAGAATCCTTATAAATAAATGGTCACAATCCAGGATTTTTCCAGGTTGTCTTTAGGGCAGATGTCTCTTCAGCACCCATTTTTACCTCATTATCTGGCTATCTTCGGTTTAGGAAAATATTGGGCCAGTAGAATTGGCATGCACATAAGCCATGAAATTTTACTTTCAGTCTTCTTTGCAGCTGTGATATCCATAGCATGTTCCAAGATAGTATGAGACTAAAAACTTTGGCAGTCTTCTGACTTGTGGTTTTGTATTATTCTTCCCAAGAGTTTCTCAACAGCACTGCCTAATTTTCTGATTTCCTTCTCATAACTATTTCGCTTCAAATAAATGGTGAGCGTTTGCTTAAATAGATATATGTGTAACACACTCGCACATACATGTGTCCATGTAGCTCAAAAATTCCCTGCTCTGACCACAACCTATTGTCATTGTCCCTCTGCCTCTCTTGTGTAGCCCCAAACTTTTTTCTTTATCCTAATCATGACCTTCAGTTCCTTGACCTCTTAATTTTTTCTCAAGCTGTCCAGTAGCACTGGATACATTCTCTTGCCTTCTCCATCTTGACCTCTGGTTAACCACTTCAACCTTACGTTATTTTCTTCTGTCAATTTCCTTACTCATTATCTTCTTGCCCATCTTGCCTCCCCAAGTCCAATCCTTGGAAAACTTCCACCATCTGCTGCCTTTGCTCCCTTCCTTATGTGCCACTGAATGAAGCTGGAGACATCATGAAACTGTGCTAACTGGATCCACTACAGATTTATGGTAGAAAAGGAAATCCTCTTTCCCACTCACCACAGCAGCTTTTCTAAACTTTTCGGCTCTGCTCAAACCTCCAGTGAGGAGGCCACTGAATAGTCCAGGAGGCAGGTGATGAAATTCTGAACTAAGCTGATTATGTGAGAAGAAAGAAGGGGGCGGATGAAGAAGTGACAAGAGAGAGGGAGGACAAAATTTGGCAGCTGGTTTACATGTGGGGTGAGAGGGTGAGCAGTCAAAAATGATGCCAAAGCTGTGAACCTGGGACCCTGCAAGGTTGGTGAGGTTCTTGGCAGCAACACAGAAGAGAGGAGGATTTGTCAGAAAGGTATTTAATATGTAGTACAGATCACAACTCACCCATGCCTATTTGTCCTGTGAGACTCGCTCTTTCTGTGAAGGACACTTGTCACAGTCACAGAGTAATGTGAGGGAAGGAGGCGTCAGACACTTTCCTAGTGGCCCTGCATAGTTACTTATATGGGGGCAGCCAGGTGGCACAGTGAATAGAGCACTGGCCCTGGAGCCAGGAGGACCTGAGTGACTTATATGTATGGCCAGTTAGTAGTTAGGCTATAACTACCCTCAGATGCCATCTGCAGGTTAGGAAAGGAGGTTGAGTTGAGAGATTTGGAACTTACGCAGCAGAGAGAGGTCAGAAAGCTGGTGAACGTTGGGAGGTTTGGTTAAGTTAGAGACAGGTTTTAGACATTGGAACATCATCCATCTTCCCACCTTTCAGATCTCATACTACTCAGGGTGATGTAATGGCTCCCACTTTGGAGACCACTATGATAAGGTACACTTATATAATATTCAAAATTTTCCTTCTTTAAAAGGTAATAATAGGGGCGGCTAGGTGGCGCAGTGAGTAGAGCACCGGCCCTGAAGTCAGGAGTACCTGAGTTCAAATCCGGCCTCAGACACTTAACACACACACACACACACACACACACACACACACACACACACACACGCACACAAAAACTAGCCATGTGACCTTGGGCAAGTCACTTAACCCCAACTGCCCTCCAAAAAAAACCAAAAAAACCCCAAAACCAAAAAGGTAATACTAACAAGTTAAAGGACCAAGGAAGAAATATGGCTAAAGCAATGGAGAAAATCATATGATAAAATAGACAATTTTCATTATATAAAGTTTTACAAATTTTTGCACAAATAAATAAAAATCGGAAGGGAAATAGGTAAGTGGGAAAAATATTTGCAACAGGATAAAGGCCTCATTTCCCAGGTGTATAAAGAACTGGTTCAAATTTGTAAAAATAAAAACCATTCCCCATTAGATGAATGGACAGAGGATATGAAGTCAGTTTTCAAAAGAAGAAATCCAAGCTGTTAGCAATCATATAAAATGCTATCACTCACCAATAATTACATAAATGCTAATTAAAGAAATTTTGAGGTTTTGCTCCATACCTATCAGACTGGCAAAGAGGAAAATGAAAAATTTTGGAAAGTCTATGGGAAAATAGGTACACAGTGCATTGTGATTTGTCCTAGTCATTGTGGATAACATTTTGGATGTATGCTGGAAACCTACTAGCTGTACATACTCTTTGACCCAACCATACTAGTACTAGGCCTATCCCCCAACCCTAAGAAATTAAAGAGGAAAGTATCTTTATTATAAGACTATTTATAGAAGTTCTTTTCCTGGTAGCCAAAAATCAGAAAACAACTGCAGGGTGGGGAGGAGGGTATTCTCCTGTTGGGAATGGCTAAACACATTATGCAAAAGGAATGAAATGTTACTGTTCCATAAGAAATGATGAAATGGACAATTTCAGAAAAAAACTAGGAAGACTTTTATGAACTGCTGCAGAGTGAAGTGAGCAAAAACAGGAGAAAAAATTTTACAATGCTAACATTATAGAGAGAAACAACTTTGAAAGACTTTAGAACTCTGATCAATTTGATGATAAATCATGAGTCCAAAAAGAAAGAAGATTCATGTCATTCACTTCCTGATGGAATGGTGCTAGAATGAAATTGCAGAAAGAGACATACATTTTCAGACATGACTAATATGGAAATCTGTTTTGCTGGCCTGTGTCAATATTATATTGAGGGATTTGATGCCTTTTTAAAAAAAATTGCTCACAGGGGAATATGGTGGAAGAGACATTTTAATCAAGAAAATACTTGTTACTTGAAAAGCAAAAACAACAACAAAAATGAAAGAAAAGCAAAAACAACATAAAAAGAGGAAAAACAAAAATGATGCTACTTTACATTGTAAGTTGGTTCATAGTTTCTCCAGCATAGTTAATTTTTTCTCTTTTGTTTTTAGCAGTCTTTCAGCCGTGCTCAGATTGTTGTCTTTGTGTTTTTGTGGAATCTCTTTGATTTTTATTACCTTGCATTCTTTTTAAGTATATTATAAGTAATTGTGATTGACACCTCCTGACCTCATTTAAATAATCAGTCAGTGAGTCACATATACCATCCTCTTTCCCAAACAGATATTCCAGTAGATATATATAGAAACTCTATAAGAAATAATTTTCCCCCAGATATTAAATATGAAGGTATATTAGCAGAGTTGAGCAGTGTAGTAGATAGAACCTCATGCCTAGAATTAGGAAGGCTATCTTCCTTAGTTCAAATCTGCCCTCAGACATCTACTAGCAGTGTGATCCTGGACAAGTCACTTTACCTTGTTTGCTTTAATTTCCTCATCTGTAAAATGAGGTAGAGAAGAAAATAGCAAACCACTCTAGTATCTTTGCCAAGAAAACTCCAAATGGAGTCATGAAGAGTCAGACATGACTGAAATGACTAAATAACAACAACAATATATGGAATAAAAATATTCATTTTGTGCAGCAGTTTTGAGGAGGATGAAATAGATTCAATATACTTTATTTTATTCCTAAATTTATCAAACCCACTGGGGGGGGAGGGAGAGAGAGAGGGAGGGAGAGAGAGAGAGAGAGAGAAAGAGAGAGAGAGAGAGAGGTTTGTCTAATACACTGGCATTATTAGACTCCATCAGTAAATGTCAGACCCCACAATGTGCTCTGGCCAGGTTTGTTTGGGAAAATTTACAATATACTGTATCACAAGCACTGTGCTAGGTGGCAAACTCATTAAAAGGACTTCCATTTGGCTGCTGTGAATTTTGCATGTTTAATAAATATTTAACACTTAATCCGTCATGTGTGCCTGAATTACAACCAGTTTTCTTCATCAAACAGGCTTTGAAAAAATCTGTTCCACTTAAAGTCAGTTTTGTTTATATTGTTGCCCTTTCTTGATAAATGATTTGGTTGACATAGGTCCATATGCTTTTGTTTCGATGTCATATGTGAGAGGGGGAGGTTGCTCAGGAAATGCCGAGGTCTAGATTAGGGGGCCCAGTTGTGGGCGTGTGCCCTGAGGATGTTTGCAGTAAGTAACATGGGCCCCCTTTGCCAGTTGCAGTGCATTGATTTCACTGGGGTGAGAGAAGAAACCTCACTTTGTTGTGCTCCAACTGGGCCTTTTAAAATTTGGTATTTCAGTTATGTTTGAGCTATTAATGTGCCTTTTTATAGCTCCCATTCTGGTGAGTCTGTTTTCACTGGAAATAGAGATTCTTGGTCTCTTTTTGTGGACTTGTCTTTGAATAATGCAAGAACTGAGAGACTGGAAGAATATTTAAGTCTTTTGGTTCTTGCTCTTTTATAAAATGAGATAAACTCTCTCTGCTCCTGTAGCCCAGATCTTAGCCCAGTCATTTTAGACTTCAGGTTAATGTTCCCAAGTTATCTCTGATGATGCCAACAGATGGGTGTGTAGGATTAAATCATGTCTGACAATATGTCTTCAAAATGGGGATGGCTAGTAGAAATTATTTTTAAAACTACCTATTAAGTCTAGTAATCTAATAAATTACTAAAAAATTAATCGGAGAAAACAGATAAAGTAATTAACCCATTTCTCTGTGTTACAGAGCTGTAATATTTCCTCAAGATAGACCACACAAGTTTCCACTAGGGCAGCTTGATGGCCCCGTGAATAGACTGCCAGACCTAGAGTCCCTGAATTCAGATCTCATCTCAGGTGCCATATGACCTTTGGCAAATGACTTAACCTCTATCTGCCTCAGTGTTTTGGTCTGTGAAATGGGGATAATCATAGTGCCTATCTCCCAGGATTGTTGTGAGGATACAATAAGGTAATAATTGTAAAGTGCTTTTCGAGCCTTAAAGTGCTACATTAATGTTGTTATTATTACTCATTGTTAGGTGGTTGGCATTTTTGTTGTCATGGTTACTGAAACCTATTTGCAAAACCAGAAGATATATTTAAGTGCGTGTGTTACACATATTTGGACCCAGGACATGTATAGTTGTGTGATTTGAGTGGATTCCCATTTCATTTATTACAAAGCCCTATTTCCACTCTCCCAACCCCATATCTACATTTTCATTCTCCTAAGACATTTTGCCCGTCTTCCCTTTTTTCGCTTTCCTATACTTCCCCATTTAACTTTGGAAGCCCCTTGCTGTGAAGAAGCAGTGATTTGACAGATAAATCTTTTTGGACTGTGTCAGTGGGGGCACAGTGGTCTGGTCCACCAGCTCTGGTGGAAAAGAAGGCAGGAACAGCACTTCAGGCCACACCTTGTAGTGGGATAGGGTCGACTTAGCTCCAATGGGCACAGTAACAGACAAAGGCTGGGCTTTGGATTCCCAAAGGATTCCCTGGGTGTAGAATCCACAGTTCAAGTTGATTCACTGTTGAGTGAGAAAATGACTACATAGGGCCATTGGTGTTAACAGAGGTTCTAGGGGTAGCTAGGTGGCACAGTGAATAGAGCATTGGCGCTGGAGTCAGGAGGACCTGAGTGCAAATCTAGCCTCAGACACTTAAATCCTTACTAGCCATGTGACCTTGGGCAAGTCACTTAACCCTAATTGCCCTGCCTTCTCCCCTCCAAAAAGCAAAAAAGAAAAGAAAAAAAAAAGCAAAGGTTCTAGTCAGCTCACAGGCCCTGTTTTTTCTGCATTTGTCCCTTCCCTCATAAGGGTTGGACCCTCATAAGGGTTGGTCTAGGAGGTTCTTCTGATTCTGTACTTCTAGAACAGTAATTTACATTTATGGAGCACTTGAAGGTTTGCTAGCCCTGTGGTCCCTGAGGTTGGGACCAATTCAGCCATTTTTAGCCCTCTGGACTTTGCCCCCAATCGCAGCCTCTCTCCAGCTTGGTGCGTACCTTTCACCCCTTTCATCTCTCTTTATGTGTTGTCTGAGAGCAGAGATGATATTTCTTTTTGCTTGTACTTGTACCCTGAGTGCTTAGCCCAGTTCCTGGTACATAAGAAATGCTTCTTGACTTGGGTTGACTTTACCTACCAAGCACAACAACCTGCAGGGATGGTGATGCAAGATTTAGTATGTCCATTTTCTAGTCGAGGAAACGGAGATTTTAAGAGCTCATGATCACACGACTAGTCTTAGGCACAATAAAAATCATGTCTCCGGATTCTCAGTCCTGTGACCTTTAGCAGGTCCCTGTGGGCTTCATTTTCCTTAGCTACAAAATAACTGTTTGAATCGGATGATTGCTAAGCTTTTATTTCTAATATTCTTCAAGTCTATGATTTTGACAAGCTAGAGTTTCTCTTTTGCTTTTTTTTTTGGAGGGGGGAGGGCTGGACAATTGTTAAGTGACTTGCCCAAGGTCTCAGGCTAGTAAGTGTTAAGTGCCTGAGGCTAAATTTGAACTCAGGTCCTTCTGACTCCAGGGCTGGTGCTCTATTCACTGCACCACTTAGCTGCTCCAAGCCAGAGTTTTTCAAGGAAGTGTAGACAGCGTGGTTAAGGGACTGGGGACTGTGTCATGAGTGGTTTTTTCCAAGTATTTGCAGATCTACTGTGCTGAAGAGGGGTTGTTAGCAACAGCAGTATTTACATAATACCTTTAAGCACTTTGCAAATACTGTCTCATTGTATCTTCACAACAGTTCTGGGCGGGAGGTGATGTGATTCGCCCCTATGCTCAGGCAGACGGGGGCTGAGTAATTTTTCTGAGGATTAGTCCGGATTTGAACTCAGATCTTTCTCACTCCTGACTTCCTGATTCTGGGGTCAACGCTCCGTCTGCCACACCCCCTAACTGAGTTAGACTCCTTCCACCGATCCCCGATCCCCGTGGAGCAGAACTAGGAACAAGGGTAGAAGCTTAGAGAAAGGCGCGTCTCAGCTCCGCATAAGGATTTCCTAGAAGTCGGTACCTGCAGAAGCGGTTTGGGAGACGGTCTGTGTTTCCTTCGCTGTAAGTATTTAAGCAGAAAGCTGGAGGACGACTCTATGATGTTGCGGACTCTACACAAAAATCAGAAGTGGCCGTCGGAGTGTTCAAGGCGGCCAATGGATTCAGTTCGATTCAGAAAGCTTTTATTCAGCTTTACTGTGTGCAGAGGGTTTTCCTTTTCAGACGATAGTTGGACCGCTTAGCCAATTAGTGTGGTGTAGACCGGGGATGTCAGACTCTACTTCGGAGCCGGGTTAAAATGTAATTGGGGAATGTTCAGCAAAATAAATAAAAATGCCGTCCAACGTTTGTTGTTCTTCTGTTGTTGTTCAGCTGTGTCCGACTCTCTGTGACCCCACAGTTTTCTTGACAAAGTCATTTCCTTCTCTAGCTCATTTTACAGATGAGGAATTGAGGCAAACAGAGTTAAGTGACTGGCCCGGAGTCACACAGCTAGTAAGTGTCTGATTCAGGATTTGAACTCAGGTCTTCGTGATTATAGGCTTAGCGCTTTATCCACTGTGCCACTGGCTGCCCACACAATTCAACCCTGATGATGTTAATTTGTACTTTTCTAAGTCAGTATTCAGCCACTATTTCTATTTGAATCTGATACCATTGGAGTGGAATGTAGGAGACAGTGCTGGACTTGGACTGGAGAAGACTTGGGATCATTTTCCTACCTCAGATAGGAGGTGGGAGACCCTGGGAAAGTCACGTAGCTTCTCTTGCCTCAGTTTCCCTATATGCCAAATGGGAGTAATAATAGCATCTACTTCCCAAGGCTCTTGTGAGGATTAGGTGAGGTGATCGGCGTGAAGTATCTTTCAATGATTACGATACTGGTGCACACTTTAGCTGATACTAAGCAGAACAAGGATGTGGGGATCAATCACCTCTAAGATCCCTTGTATTTCAGTCTGGGGCCCTTGACCCCTTTTGTGCCACGGACCTTTTTAGCAGTCTGGTGAAGCCTGCAGATTCCCTCTTTGAGGAGAAGCACCCCTGATTTAGAACCTAGCACCTCTGAGGTTCTCTCCAAGTGGGACGTGTTTGGAGGCATGATATGACCCGGCAGCATAGCAGCTAGAACCCAAGAGCTCCTGGTTCTGAGTCCAGCACCCTGTCTCCTGCAGTTCACACCCTTGGTATCAAACTCAAATAGAAATAGCGACTCAGTATTGACTGTGAAAACCACAAGTTAACATTATCTGTGTTGGATTGTATTTTTATTTATTTTGTTGACATTTTCCAATTAAATTTTAATCCGGGTTCCAAGCTGTGCCAATTCTCTAGGCCCTGGTGTCCTTGTGGATGACTGGATGGGGAGGAATGGGATTGGGGTATAGAGTAAGGTAACTGCTGGGTACTGAGGTAATGATCAACTCTTCCTGCAATCCACATGGCACCACCCCAGGACATTCCCAAAGCTGAATGGATTAACTCCCCAATAACTGGTAGTTAATGGTTATCATTACTACATCAGGTCTTCTAAATGTGCTAGGCATGTCAAATGGAGATGATAGGGGAGTCTTCAAACAGACATGGGCTTGGTTTCCTGGAGCGAGTCTTAGGTAACTACATGGACTCTCTAGGGAACGATATATGTCTCTAGAGTTGCAGTGGGCAAAGGGAGTAATGGAATCTTGGGGATTTCTGGGCCATATAGCCTGTAGTAGAGGAGTTCTTGAACCAGCCCAAGGCCATGGTTCAAACTATGTGCCACAGGAGCCCCAACTGAGAAAGAGTGAAGCATGGAGCCACAGTGAGAAGAAATACACTCCGACTTTACTGTGGGCTGGTACTGTGAATCATGTGGGCTGTGTGGGCCTGTAGGAGGGGCATTGGCTTTCTCCTCCTCTTGTGTTCTTTTTTCTGCCTGCGGGAGCCTAAATCCAGTACTATAATCTCACAAGGCAGACTAGTCTGGAGCCACTGTATAGGCCTCTAGTTCAACAAATGGAGACTGTCTATAGTGACCCTGAGTTCTTTACTCATGCAAGTGAGAGCTACCCCAGGGAGGCCTGTAAATATGAATATATCTCCTATTTTCTCATAATTGCACACACGCACACATGCATACATACATGCATACATACACATACATACTGTATGCATACATGTATTTACATATGTATCTATGTATTCCCTTTGATGACAAGGATGCCTTTTAAGAAAACTTTGTAGCTCACACAGAGCCTTGCACAGTGCCCTCTACACAGTAGAAGCTTCAGGAATCTAATTGAATTCATTGACCCAGGTGTTCCACCATAATGCCTCAAAGGGATCAAAAACCATCATGATTCTGTTTGTTGGTCCTGTCTCAATCTGATACAGAGGCATTCTGTTCCATCTCTGTAATGATCTCGTCTCCATGAGCGGCACCGGTTTGCTCTGCTCAATGAGTTCATCCATAGTGCTTTCTCTTCCTTCTGTTCTCTATTTTTTTTTTAACAGCACCAATCTAATTTGGAATCTCCAGTGCTGTAGTGCTTGTCCTTGACCTATGCAGGGGAATATTTTAGAGACAGGAGTAAGTTGTTGTGTGACTTTAACTTTACGTTCTTTGGTGAAAGCAGTTATATTTGCCTCTGTGTTCAGTTCTATCAGGCTCATCGGGTCTTTGGATTTTGCAGTCATGGGACTTTTCTTTTAGTGGCATCCTTTGAATGCTTAATGGAGAAGGAGATGACAAACCAGCCCCGTATCCTTGCCAAGAAAACCCCAAATGGGGTCACAAAGAGTCGGACACAACTGAAAAAACAACAGAACAACAACTCAGTTGCATGTTTAAAATTGTTACTATCTCTGTGCAGAGGCTACTTTAGATTAATTATGGTTTTTCCCGTTACAGTTGCATGCAAATGACTGCTGTTTGGATTTTACACAGAACATTCCCCTTGTATTCCCAGACCGGCAGCTACATGATTTTTTGTTCATTGGGGTGCCTTGTTTGTCCTAATAGCTATCTTTCGATATATCACACTTACAGTAATGGCCAGAAGTGAATGTCTTTTTAAAAGCAGTTGTTTTTCAAGGGAACAACTTTGGGCTTAGAAGTAAATGACAAGATTGAGCATCTTGCTGAAGGACTGATAGGCACTTGTTCTGATCAACGGTGAGTCTAAACCTGATGTAGGTTGGCTCTGCCATCACTACTAACCAAGAGCATGACTGCATTATTTTAGCAGCTCTTCGTTTAGAAGAAGTAACACGACTGAGCCTTCCCAAGTCCTGATTTGTTGTCCAGTCCTGGTGTATAGGTGACCTTGGGAATTTGAAGGCCATGGCAGTGGGATGTAGACTTTAGAACAGCAGTTCCCAACCTGTGGGTTGTGACCCCTTTGGGGGTCGAACAAGGTTGCCTAAGACCATCGGAAAACACATATTTCCATCTCCAGGCGGGTCTGCCCACATGCAGATACACCCACATATGAGTATCAAAGGGTTGTGGCATTAGGAAGGTTGAGAACCACTGCCTTATAAGGTCTTAGCAAGCTGGAGTGGGTTTGATTTGGGTCCTAGAGACAAGATTGTGTCTAAGTAGGCTACATGGTCTAGCCAAGTTCAGGGAGCCTCATCATGCCACAAGCAAAGATCATGACCCAAGGCACAGTGGTGAGAGTTGGGATGTGCATGAGTGCCCCAATACAATAATAGCCCTTTGAAGTACTGAGGTAAAATTAGAGTTCCTTTTCTTTACTTAGATTCAAGAATTTCTTAATAATTTCAATATCAGATAGAAAGACTTTATGTAAACTGCATTTTGAATGTCAGGAAAATGATTGTATATAGATTGTGTGTAAATCCTTTGACCTCTCTCCCAACCCCGGGGCCCTCCAGAACACATCTGGAATGTTTGACTGCTCATGCAGCTTGGATGAAATTGGTGTTACCAACTCTTTCATCCAGTGATGTGGTGGACTGCCAGGCCTTACCATCTGCCCTTTCACCGCCTCTAGAGGTCCTCCAGGCCTTGCCATCTGCCTTGCCTCTGTGCGCTTCAGACCCCTGGCACTGTCATCTGATGTAACAATATAGCCTAAGCAGGGCCATGCCATCTTGCTGGAGTTGACCTTTTATGTGTGGTCTCTCTCAGTTAGCATGAGCTCCTTCAGAGCAGGGGTTGTTCTCCTTTCTTCCATTTGTATCCATAGTGTTTAGAAAGAGAGATACTTATGGGCTAAGTGCTGATGATGCACATATAAGCAAGCAAGACAGTCCCTACCCTCAATGAGCTTCTATTCTAAGGGGGGGGGGAAGACAACACATAAAGGGAAGCTGGAAAGAGGAGGTGCGTAGCAGAGTGCTCAAGGATGGTGTGGTGTAGTGTGGAGATGGGGAGGATGTCTGGCCTTGGGGCAAAGGCTCGGGATGAATACACTAGAGTTAGCCTCTCAAAAGTGCTTTTTCATTCATCTAATTCATTACTTTAAAAGAAAAGCAAGATAAGTAACTAATCAACATGATTGGCTTAAATGACCAATCTACAAGTAACATTATTTGTGTTTCCCTATAAACTATGTCCCACAATTGTAGCACTTCAATTTTGCTGTACCCTTTAAAGTCATTTCTTTACATCTCTCCAACTGAACCCCTTCTCTCTACTCACACAGCCACCACCTTAGCTCAGGCTGGCACCATTATTGCAGTGGTCTTTCTGCTTCTGTTCTCTCCCCACACCAGTCCATCTGGCACACCTGCTACCAAACAGATTTTTCTTAAAGCAAAGATCTGATCAGGTCACTCACCTCAGTAAATTTTATCAGCTTCCTGTTGGCTCTAAGAGAGAATATAAACCCCTTGGTTTAGCTTTGAAAGCCTTATACAGTCTGGCCCCACATGATCTTTCCAGCTTTTCCTTATTCCTTATTCTCCTTCCTGTACTTTGGGATCTAGTCAAACCAGTATTCTTTCTGTTCCTCATACATGATTCTCCATGGCCCCTGTATCTTCAAACACCATCTACCCTCCACGACTGGAATGTGCTCTCTCTTGAGCCTGGCCTCAGACAGCAGCTGTGTGGTATAGTGAACAGAATGTGAGACGGGCCTGGAGTCAGGAAGGCCTGAATACTAATCCTGCCTCCTACACTGACTGGCTGTGTGACCCTGGAACCTCTGCCTGTCTCAGTTTCCTTATCTGTAAAATAGAATAAATACACAGCCAGCCTCCCAGTGTCGTTGTGAAGATAAAATGAAATAGCGTTTGTAAAAGCCATTTACAAACCCTAAAGCTTTATGTAAATGCCGGCTATCATTATTCCATCAAGACATGGCTTGTCTTTCATTTGCATGAAACTTTTCTTGTCCTCCTAGCTAGTCCTGCCCTCCATCCCTAACTGCTTTTACTTTATTTGTATTTATTTATTTATGTATATGTATTTATGTGTGCTTTATCTGTATTTACTCTGTACAGACACAGACACAGACACACAAATGTAAGTTTTTTGAGAGTAAGGATTGTTTCATTCTCCCCATCTGTATCCCCAGTGTATAGCACGGATTGTAACAAGTTGTGGCCTATCTGTTTGATGGTGTCAGTGAAATACTTTTATTGCAACTAAACTTAGCCGTCCATTGTTATTTAATTATTACTTTCTGAATGCAATTAAAAGATTTCGTAAAAGGACACATAATTTCCTTAGAGATTATTTCTTATTCTCTTTTCCCTTTCTTCCCTTTCTTCTCTTCCTCTTCTCCCTCACCACTCATTCCTTCCCTTCCTCCCTCTCTTCCTTTTTCTTCTCTCTGTCTCCTTTTCTCTCTCTCCTATCTCTTCCCTTTCTCATCTCTTCCTCCTTCCTTTTCTCTCCTCTCCTCTTTCTCTCCCCGCTCTCCATCTCCCTCTCTTTATCTCATTCTTCCTCTCTCTCTCTTTTTCCTTTCTTCTTCTCTCTCCCTCTACCCCTTTCTTCTTCTCTGTCTCTTTCTCTTCCTCTCTTCTTTTCTCTCCTCTGTCTCCTTTTCACTCTCTCTTCCTCTTAAGAATTGGAGTATTCTTCCTAACAATTGCCAGATTGAAAGTTTGGAAAGCCAGAAGCTAAGTATTTCCTGTAAAGGGTTCTTGTCACTATAATTTTTTCCCTTCACAATCCAATAAAGTCCTTAGTGGTTGACTCTGGCAACACAGTTGAAGACCTATATTTTCTCTTTGGAATATTTGTTAGGGTAGATCTCCACTGGCTTTTTAATAGCAAATCAGCTGTTGTAATATTTTGCTTAAATGGTCATATATTACTCGTCCATGTTCTCAGGAACCTCTTAGTAATTAGAACTTGCTTCTAAAATGCAAATTATGTATACATATATACACATTTTAAAGATGGTCTCTTCTGCTGATGCTAAATTTGACTCATTAGTCTTTATTCGCTAAAAATGCTAAAATGCACTTTTGGTTGCCTTTTTCTAGGAATGATTTTCTTCTTCCTCTGATTTTACTCTTTGTATTTCTGCTGCTTCTTAGTCAATCCATTAAGAACAAACCCACTAAATGTTTTGAAGTATGGTTCCCTCATGTACAGTGACATTCTTTGAAGCAGACGGTGTCTTATAGGTAATCCTGTGAGTCAAATGCTTTAAGCATCGAGTGGGAAAAGAATCATTTCCACATTTATAAAGTGAAGGTCTAGCCTAGAGCACATAATTTCTAAGGTTCCTTCTGACTCTAATCAGTTCAAAAAAGCCTTTCCAGGTTTTCCTGAAGTCCATCTGCTCATCATTTCTTCTAGCACAATAGTATTTCATTTCATCCATATACCACAACTTGTTCAGCCACTACCCAATTGATGGGCATCCCTTCAATTTCCAATTCTTTGCCACCACAAAAAAGAACTGCTATAAATATTTTTGTACATGTGGGGCCCTTTCCCATTTCTACGATCTCTTTGGGATAGAGCCCTAAAAGTGGTACTCTTGGGTGAAAGGGTAAGCACAGTTTTATAGCCCTTTGTGTATAGTTCCATTTTGCTCTCCGGGATGGTTGGATCAGTTCACAACTCTACCATTTCTATTTTTTAAAATGTTAACTTTTTGAATTGATGTGGACACATCACTAAATACAAGTAAGCTGTAAATAATGCTGACAAAACCTAGCAGCAACACAACAAAACAGGACAACAAAACATCCTGCGATGCCTCTCTTCTCTGACAATCTATAGATTCTACGATACATTCTGGTGTAAGGAACCAGGGTATTCTAAGTATGCTTCCAGGATGGCTCAGTTCCTGTTGTTTATTCCCACAGACCCTGTGACTTTGTTGTTTTAGACAGCCCTCATTTGTAGTCATCCTTACTAAATAAGTAAACAAGCAAAAATCCCATTTGGAGCTAAAGCAGCTTTAGCTAGATACTTCAAGCACAATCTCTTCTCCATCATCCTTTACTACTGAATCTTGATATATATTCTTCGCCAGGTGTTTCTATGCTCATCTGCTCTCCATCTCCAACCTCCAAACCTTTTTTTATGCTGGTCTCTAAGGAGGCATTCTGATTTTCATTTTGTCCAACAACAAAGATAAAGAAGAGAAAATTTTGATGACTGTACAGATTTGTCATCAGATCATAGACCAAGAACCAGAAGGACCTTAGAGGTCATCTAGTCCAGTGGCCCCCTCATTTTACAATGAAGAAACTGAGTTTCAGAGAGGTTAAATTTCTTACCCAAAGTCAACATGTATTTATTAAGCACTTACTATGTGTCACTGTGCAAAGTACTGGGGATACAGACAAAGGCAAAAGACAATCTTGCCCTTGAAGAGCTTATAGTCTCATGATGGAGGAGAAACTTTCAAATGGCTATGTACTAAGAAGGTTATAGATAGATAAATTATTTTATATATACATATATGCATACACATATATATGTATACACACATTATATACATTTACATGCATATATGTGTGTACATATATACATTATATACATTTACAGACATATGTATTTACACACACACACACACACACACATATATATAAAAATTGGAGATAATTTCAGAAGGATGGCACTAAGGTTAAGGAATCTAAGAGGTAGAGATAAGAAGAGAGTTTCAGGTATAGGGAACAAACAGTGAAAATGTCTGTAATCAGGGGAGAGAGTGTCTTGTTTTAGGAACAGCAAGGAAGCAAATGTGATTGGGTCACAGAGTATGTAGAAAAAATAAAATGTAAAAAAACCAAGTAGGAGCCAGATTATGAAGGACTTTTAAAGTCAAGCAGAGGATCTTAGTTTGATCCTGGAGGTAAAAGGAAGCCACAGAATTGTATTGTGCAGATGACGTGGACAGACTTGTGCTTTAGGAAGATGAGTTTGACAGCTGAGTGAAGGATGGACTAGACTGGTGAAAGATTGGAGGCAGGGAGACTATTCAGCAGGCTCTAGCAATAAATAGTCCAGGTGTGAGGTGTCGAGGCCCTGCAGGGTCAGAAGAGAGAAGGAGGTGTGTACGCAATGTTACCAAGGTAAGAATGATAGAATTTGGCAACTGATTGTGTATGAGATGGATGAGAGAGAGTAAGGAATTGAGAATGAGTCCCTAGTTTTTGAGCCTGGATGAATGGGAAAATGTTTATACTCTTAAAGATAATAGGGAAAGTCAAGAATATGGTAGAGTTTTTTGGGGGAAGATGAGTTCAGTTTTGGGCATGTGGAGTTTAAGATACCTATAGGACATCTAATTCCAGATGTCCAATAGGCAGTTGGGACCCAGAGAGAAGTTAGGGTTTGGGATGAATGGATATGAGAATAGTCCGCATAAAGATAAGTGAACCCCTGAAAGCTAATGAGATAACCAAGGGAAATAGTACGGAGGGAGAAGAGAAGATGGCCCAGGATTGAGCAGTGGGGGATACCCACAACCTGGATGAAGATTCAGCAATAAGTATCAGAGGTTTGATTGGAATCCAGGCCTTTGTTACTCCAAATCCATCACTTCATCCACCATGCTACATTGCCTTTCATGAAGTGGTGAAGCTAGAAAACCATCTTGTATCAACAATGCAGTATTCACAATGCCTACAGTAACTATAAGTATGCTGATATAGTTGTTAATCACAAAATCTAACAGGCTCTCCACATGAGGAAGATAGCTAGAACATTTATTTAAATACCAGAAAACTGAGTCCCAAAACCAGAAAGTCAAAACCAAACCAGCAGTTATGAAGTTGGCACATGTAGTTAAAGTAGTAAACACCCACGTTATCAAGCCTTCAAAACAGGACAGGTGACCTCAGGCAAAGATCCTTCTCTCCTCACTCATGACAACTGCTCAGTGTCCAGGCAGCTTGTTCCCAGCAGCTTTCTGCCCCCCCCCCCTCGCAGTTTCTGTCCCTGGCAGTCCTCAGCAGGAGTCCTTAGCAGAGATAGATTCTGGCTGGCTCAGAAAAGAGGATTTTGCTCTGCAACTGTAGCTGCTGGCACTGCTTCGAGTCACCACGGCACAGATGCTAGCTTGGTTCTGGCTTTCTCTTGCTCCACTCCTTCCTGCTATGTCAGCAAGTTCAAGGGGCATGGAAGATCTTCAAATCCCAGTATCATTATACCTCTTTTCATCAATCAATAAACATTTATTGATCACCTACTATGTTCAAGACATAGAGACAGATGATCATTGTCCTTGCCCTTAAGAGGCTTGCATTCTATCATGGAAGACAACAGGCTTATATAAAAGAATGTATAAAATATATACAGATTAATTTGGGGTAGACACTAGGAGGTGGTAGGATCGGGAAAAGTTTCATTTAGAAGTTAGTACTCGAGTTTTTACCTGTTCTTTCCCTTATCAGGTAGAATTCTTAGAAATGCAGATCTGACTTATGAGATGGATTTGACACAGTGCAGACTCTGGTTTTGTCCAGGCATGAAATCAGATGTAATTGCAGCTGACACCTATCATTTGTTTGCCTGGTTAGTAAGAGTTCTTAACAGCCTGCTTCTGACCTAGAAATAACATGAGTAAGCACTTTGTTTTTCAGGCCTTAAAATGCGGTGGTCGTAATGAAAAGTAATGGCTGGAGAGACTGATTTATCAGACAGTGACCAGAGTATAAATAGATAATGAGGGCGACTGACTTCCTGAATGGAGACGTGAGCAGATGTGGGTCAGTGCCAATGTTATACAGCTGAAGACAAAAAGCACAAAAATGGTCGAATTCTTAGGTCTGGACCAATTAGAAGGAGTGCTGGGGACACACACACACACACACACACACACGCCTGAAATCTGGGTCCACCAATCTGGGCCACCCAGTTATGTTCAGACTAAGACAAAAGCAAGACCAGTAAGATGAATGTCTGTCGAGCTTATTTTTAATAATGAAAAACAGTTTCTCATTCATATGTGCCAGGTGCTAGGTGCGGAGAATTAGTGACCCAGAACATTGCATTGCCAAGGTAATTACCAGAAACACGTATCAAAATAAAAGCATTAGAGCAGACTGATGTCCACTCAGAGTTTCTCTATGGATACTCTCCAACGGTGAAGACTGAAAACCTTCTGAGCCTGAGTAAACTATCTTTGCTAGCTGCTGTGACTAGGAAAAAATTAATCACTATTGGCCATTTTTTGGAGGATGAGTTGGCTTTGTCTTCAGGCAATAGACACACAGTCCATTGCTAGCCAGTACATAAAATCTTTCTAGTTAAGTAGGCAATACTAGAGCTTGTACTCTGCTGATGTGACTTTGGAGAATCCATCAATCAACAAGCTCTTGTCAAATGTCTACAGTGTTCCAGGAACCATGCTAAATGCTAGGGATACAGTTAAAAAGGATGAAACAATTCCTATTCTGAAGTTTACATTCTAATACGGGATAGGACAAGTATATGTAAATATATGAATACATATATACACATATACATACACGCACATGTGTGTATATGTGTTTGCATGTATACATATAAAATAATTATGAAGAGAATAAATATGTCATTAAATACATGGTAGTTAGGGAAGGAGAGTACCAAAGCATCAAACTATGATGGAACAGACTTAGAAAGAACATAAGTAATAGACTTTAGAGGAGTAGGAGACAAATATATTTCTAAACCATAACTTTACTTTTAAAATAAATTTTTATGATATGTTTTATTTTTATGTCACCTAAATTTTCCATGTGCCTCTCCCCTTCTTCCTCCCAGAAAGCTCTTCTATGTGACAAAAAAAATCTATATTTATATCTATCTATCTGTCTGTCTGTCTGTCTATTTGTCTATCTTTTTGCTTTTTGGAGGGCAGTTGGGGTTAAGTGACTTGCCCAAGATTACATGGCTAGTTTTTTGTGTTAAATGTCTGAGGCTGGATTTGAACTCAGGTACTCCTGACTGCAGGTCCGGTGCTCTATTCACTGCACCACCTAGCTGCCCCAACAAAAATATTTTTTTAAAAAGAAAGTAAAAAACAATCAGCAAAACTGTGATCAATACATTAAAAAAATTGAAAATACATGCAGTGTTCCATACCCACGAATCCCAAATTTCCATAAAAGAATGTGGAAAGATGTCTAGATCATAACTTTAAAAAAATTGTTATCTTTTGCACCTTCTAATTTTAACTTATGATACACGATATGGGTAAAATGACTTTGGGGTAAATGGCAAGTGTACATGTCCAGGCAGGTGTTTGGGATATAATATAATGGGATATAAGATCTTCCCTGCCCATTAATAAGCCTCAGGTGGAGCCCATTAAGGGAAGCTTGATTAGGGGAGCCTTGTTTTTTGGGAAGGCCCATACCTTTTTTTTTACTTTGTAATTAGGCAGTGGGTCACTAGGGTTGTGATGCCCTCTGGCCCTGAAGAAGGGTATATATACTCTGATGTTAGTATTTTGCATCAGGGCTCACTCATTGGAAGAGTGTTCTTGTGATTTGACCAGATAAGACTCTGGGTAGCCATTAAGGAGCTCCCTCCCCCAACTTTGAAAAACCCAGGTGTTGGTACTTCTCTCTCTGGTAACTATGTATATATTGCCTTGGTCAAGACAGTTGGATCTAATTTCTCAGAGTACTTCTTAGCAGAAATACTAATTTCTCAGACAGTTAGAAGCCCTGTCTGTTGGTCTTTATTTCTCTGCTTGTATTTTCTCTGAAGTTTAGGGTACTGACTTTTCCCCTGAACTAATGAATGTAAATAAAAATATTGTTGACTCCTTGAACAGTTACTTTCCTAGTAAATCAGATCTAAGAATGTGCACTAGCAGCCGTCCTGGGCATGCCAGTGCGGTCACTGTTTTCTTTCATCTGATTATTTAGTAAGACTTCTTGGAGGAGATAAATTCTAATTGTAGTTTGATTCCAGAAAACTTGTCAAACAAATGTAGGGAATTTATAAGAAGATGGATCAACTTGAGAGGACTAGAAGCAAGGTAGTTCAGGGAGATTCACTACTTGCTTTTGAGTGGAAGTACATAACATTGTTGTTGAGTCATTTTTTTGGTCATGTTCAACTTTTATGGGTTTTCTTGACAAAATTACTGGAGTATTTTGTCATTTCCTTCTCCAGCTCATTTTACAATTAAGGAAACCGAGGCAAACAAGGTTAAGTGATTTGCTAAGGGTCACACAGCTAGTACATGTCTGAGACCAGACTTGAACTCAGGGCTGACTTCAGGCCTGATGGTATCCACTGTACAACCTAGCTGCCATATATAACATAGAAAGCATAATATTATTATTTGGTTCATGGTATTATAATATTGTATTTGGTTTATATTACATACAGTATAATTATATAATGTGAAATGTAATATATATAAATGTATAATGTTTTATATTACATACTATATAATGTTCTATTTGGTTTTTAATATTATTTGGTTTATATATTGGCAAAATACACAGTTAATGTATAAATACAAATATGTGTGTATGTATGTGTGTGTGTGTGTGTAAGTAAAAATACTGAGATAAGCCTAGAATTACATTTTAAACATTGTAATGATTATACTGTTTTCTTCTAATTGTATTTTGCCTTATAGTTCTGTATGTGCATGTCTTATTTCAGCTGTTAGACTGTAAGTACAATGTCTTACACACAGTAGGAGCTCAATAATTATTCATAGGATTTGAGTGTGCAGAGCATGCCAAGGCTCATTTCCATGCCCCAGCTGACAGTCTATTCTAAAACAGCTTTGCTGATATGGCTATGATAAAATCCATTAAACAAGATATCTGAGCTTCTCACTGAATGTTTTCACAAGACTTTGTCCCTTTAGGGATTGGTATGGTATTTATGTGTTGGAATTAGCAACCAGTACAGTAAAAAGTGCTATGGATAAGATGGGATAATTAGAGCTTCATATCAGGGTAGCAAAATTTAGAAGACTAGTGAGACCACTTTTAGTTTCTGGCGCTCTAAGACCTGAGCTGAGCACCTACTTAACAATAAAAATTAGTTTCAGGAGGAAGCTAACAGATGGTGACTTCTTCTCTCAGTGATTGTATTAATGTGAGTTCCTCTCCAGTCTAGTCTTAAACTGCTTTTCTTGTCCCATTCCAGTAGCACCTTCTCAGTCTCCATTGGTCTTTGAAGACCCTCCCACCCCACCCTCAAACCTACTAAATTGAGGGCAAATTTTTTTCCAACTCACCTTGGACATTGTGCTACTGACTCTAGTGCACAAAATTTTTAGCTATGGGTAATTGCATTTGCCTGTAGTATCAAATATAGAAAACATTTCATGCTTTTCAAAACATATTGTTGGTGGCAGTACACCAAACTCCTTCTCTGGTTGATGTCTCGTATGGTGTGGAGGTGATCCAGGGTTCTCAAAAGCTATGCCAATGGGGCATAAACTCTAGAAGGGCCTTTGTTGTTCAATCATGTCCAACTCTGTGACCCCATTTGAGGTTTTCTTGGCAAGAATACTGGAGAGGTTTGCTATTTCCTTCTCCAGCTCATTTCATGAAATGAAGAGACTGAAACAAGCAGGGTTAAGTGGCTTGGGTGGGGTCATACAGTTAGTTAAGTTAAATAAGGCTATATTTGAACTCGGGTCTTCCTGACTCCAGGCTCAGCACTCTATCCACTGCACCACCTAGCTGCCCCTTAGGAAGGCCAAATAGACTATAAAAAGATTCAGGTATTGGCCCACTAATGCTGTGTTGGTTTCTGATGAAATTTTTCAGGTATGGCAACTCATGAAGATAAGCTGTTTGCTCTGGTATAGAAGGATTATGGTCAGTTTTAGAGAAGGAACACCCACACAAATACAGAAATCATAAATGTTTTCTTTGACAGTAGAGGTGAATGTTCAGGGGAGAAGAATATCAGGCATTAGCTGGGCCTCGGTAGGACAAATAACTAAAAAAAAGCTCTTTAGTTAACATGATGTAAATGAAAACAACAACTATGTGTTAACAGTAAAAATAAAAGTTCAGAGGAGAGCCAACTTTATTAATTTAGCTAGTTTTATTAATGCTGTAAAAAGTAATTTCAAATATTAACTTATTTCAGTACTATTAAATACTATTCAATACTATTCGAAGACTTCAGTAGCATCATCAGTGTGGGTACCATACCATGCTCAAAAGGGTAAATGCAAACCCATCAACACTATTTCATTTTATGCAGTTCTTGCTCATGTTTTCCCTTGAATTCTTCATAGAGGATCTCCTGAACATGCTAAAGGGCTTTCTCTAATGCTTCCAGTATTTTTTTTATTTTTATTTTTGCTTTTTGGAGGGC
Source organism: Pseudocheirus occidentalis (assembly GCA_028646575.1). Taxonomy (NCBI): domain Eukaryota; kingdom Metazoa; phylum Chordata; class Mammalia; order Diprotodontia; family Pseudocheiridae; genus Pseudocheirus; species Pseudocheirus occidentalis. The sequence goes on along the minus strand of CM053597.1, from coordinate 41,288,717 downwards.
AGTTGGGGTTAAGTGACTTGCCCAAGGTCACACGGCTAGTTTTTTTTGTGTCAAGTGTCTGAGGCCGGATTTGAACTCAGGTACTCCTGACTCCAGGGCCGGTGCTCTACTCACTGTCCCACCTAGCCGCCCTAATGCTTCCAGTATTAAAAATTCACTTACAGTTAAAATCTCTGAATTGGAGAAATTTTTTTCTTCTTCCATGCTTGGCGCCTGCCAATTTGTACAGGCATCTGCACACATGAAAGAGAGAAAAGAAAATCCTCCCGGCCTTTCAGGTCTCACAACTTTTGTCCTAACAGCAGAGTGCACTGGATCAGGAAAAAATGAAAAATTGAAAACCAGGCATTAAGTAGAATGGGTGGCCTGCAGTTAAGTTGTTGAGGAGTACTAGGTGAACTGAGAAGTAGGCTGGCCTAGAACTAGCAACTGAATCTTTTATGTTTTCTGGCCTGGAAGCCATGGAAGAAAATGGAGAAGCCATGATGAAAGCCTGGTCACTTTTTCATTGCCCTTTGTTACATGCCAGTGGGCAGAGGAAGAATATGTAGAAAGCAGCTAGGTGGCTTAGTAGATAGAGTACTGGGCCTGGAGTAAGGAAGAGCTGAGTTCAAATCCAGCCTTAGGAACTTATTAGCTGTGCTACCTTGAGCAAATCAGTTTTTGCCTGCCTCAGTTTCCTCACCTGTAATATGGTGATAATAATAACCCTACATCACGGGAGGGGGAGTTTGCAAACCAAAATGAGATAATATTTCTACAAGGCTTTGTAAAACTTTAAAGCATTATATAAATTCTTGTTGTTGTTATTTCCAGACAGTCAGCATTAGGAGCAGAAGTTATTAACCTTTTTTTGTGTTCTGGACCCCTCTGACAGTCTGGTGGAGCCTATGGACCCCTTCTTACAAACAGCATTTTTAAATGCATAAAATAAATATATAGGATTACAAAAGAAATCAATTATATTAAAATGAAGTTATCAACATACTTTTAAAAAGTTCCTGGACTCCAGGTTAAGAACCCCTGAAACTATTCCATGCTGTCTGTCTTTTAAAAAACAGTAATGATTAATGTGATAATGGGAAGTTAATATTTGTTTGTTCCCTACAAAAGTTATTGTAGATCAACAGACACCTTAATTCTTTGGCTTCTGAAAATGTTAGAGGGAAGAAGAAAGAGAAGGACCAGGACTACATCATAAATTCTCCAACTTGCCTTTGCTGTGAAGCATTGTTCTAACACAAGGTTTCCAGGAGTTTGGACTAATTGATTTTCGGAAGCCCCTTCCAGCTCTAAAATTCTATGAGCTGGTTTGGAAAATGGATTCCGAGCAATTGACCATATGCATTGAGTTCTTTTCATTTGGATAATTAGTTTTCACTCTTACATTAATTTTTTGACTTGTTTATTTACTTTTAGTTTACAAGATTCAGTTACAGAATTACTTGAGTTTCAGATTTTCTCCCCTTCCTTCTCCCCTCCCCCCGGCCATGGTGGTGTACCATCACGTACGGATCTGCAAACACTTTCACATTGTGCAATAGTCTGGTTGTATAGGAGCATTGTAACCAATGGAGCGAATAATGGGGAAAAAAAAGAAACAAAACCAAACATGGAAAAGAACAATAGCATGTGTTGCTTCAGTCTCCATTTAAACTCTGGTCTTTCTAGATCTTTCTCTGAATGTAGACATCTTCTTCCATTCTGAGACTTTTTGAGTTGTCTTTTAACTGTGCGTTGCTGAGAAGAGTCCAGTTTATCAAGGTTGGTCCTTACATTAATTTTTCAACCTTGAAGTTTACATAGATAAATAAGTTATGATTGTGATTTCAATCAGGTATCTCTAGAAACCACAGACTGTGGTCCAGGCCAAACAATGGAATCCAGTTTTCAAATGTTCTCTGTTTTGGTTAGTGTAGACATTTGATTTCAGGAGCAAAGAGAAGCCCCCGTGTGGAAAATTCCTTCACATATTTGGGATGGGCCATTCATAGTTGTTTTGCCAGGAATGCTAAACACTTAAGGGATTTGTCTAGAATCATAGAGGTTACATGTTATAGACAAGATTTGCATGGAGGTCTTCCTGACTCCAAGGTCATCTGTCTTTCATCTGTCTTCCCCCATCACATACTTCTTCTCAGTGTTTTGCACCCGAATAAAGCCTGTTTTTTTTTTCTAGGTGACCAATCAGCTTCTGTTTCCTTTTTATTGATATGTTTTTACTTTCATGAACAAAATCAAGCATTATTCAGTGTTTCTTTCCCCCTCCTCCCCGCTCTGAGTTTTAAGTCACTCTTGTTTATTAGTGTTTATTTTGATCAAAAGAGTACATTGGTTGAGTCTTTAAACACAGGACTACAAAAATTGAAATGAATGTCAGCAGTTAAAGGTGGGCACCTCCCATGGACAGCTAGCTGATCACTGATTGTTAATAGCTATGAGGGATGCTGTGTATGAAAAACAAAGGACCCTTCAGCTATGTGCTTTCTTTGACCTTGAATATAAGAAATTATGTGAGCTTTCCAGCGATTTACTGAATATATGAAATTATGATATGATTAATTTTGTCCAGCAAAGTGCAGTTTACTAGATTATATGAGTTTTAGGAAGTAAGAACTTGTATCTTTTACCATTTCTGGTTAAAATTTTCCAGAGGGTAGGTTAGAAATACTACCCTACTCTTTTTAATCAGTTGTATGATGGTAAAATAGATGATTGCTTGTTAAAACAAAATACCTAACAAAACCTGCTGTTGCATTCTCATAAATATTTTATAGGCATGAAAAATAGGAAACAAATAATTAGTAACAATTAATTTTATTAATAATGCAAGCATCATTTACTGAGTCCATATTCCATATTCCATTGCTTTAGTTTCTCTTGATTTTGAGCATATGTGTTCCTCTGTGGGGCACTGTTCCAAATACTTATTTTAAAACACCAGATGCAAGGTGGAGTTGCAAGAAACAAATAATTATACATAACAACTGTAGAGAGATTGTGCAAATAGTCACTATCTTGCCAAGTAAGGATGATGACATTTCCTTCGGATCCAAGGTGTGATTTTTCCTATTCTCTCCCTAGATGAGAGGCAGTGTTGCAAAGTAGATAGAGAGTCGGCATCAGTACCAAAGTTAGGAACACTTGGGTTCAAGTATGGCCTCTGACACATGCTGGCTGTTACCCTGGGCTAGAAGCTCCAACTCTCACTACTCTAGTGAATACTAAGACTATAATTTGCAGAGAAGGTGTTGACCTGCATTTGGTAGAGGGAGTTTCCTCTTTGGAGATTTCTCTGTACCAATGAAATCACAAGTCTAGACTCTGTTCTTCACTAGAGGATGAGAAAAAAATACTTCACGGACAAGAAAATAAATGATTGGCTCTTCCAAAATGGAAAATGATTAAAATGGATATGCCTGTTGATCTTCCATAGTGGACTGTCTGCCCCTCACTCTTGCTGCCCATGCACAGGTCACTTGTATAAAGGCTAAGTGATGCCTGTTGTGCCATCATAAATAGCTTAGACTCAGCTTAAGCAGTGTTACTCTTTTGAACATCAACAGCAGTAACAATAGCTTTCCTACCAGCCAATAGACCCGTGAGGAACCTTTGCTAGGTATAGCAGGGAGGTCTCAATGAGAAGTCACTTCCTTCTATATCTTGAATTCCTTAGGGATAAAGACCTTAATCCCCATCAAATTCTACCTCTCCCCTATTCCTGAAGAGAAAGACCTTAGATGTGAGTGGTAGGAGGAGATCTCAGGAATCTTCCTTCCCCAAATAGTTTGCCTTCTGTCCACTGGTCTGGGCTCTGCTCCTGATATGTGGATAGAAATCATCAAGTCAACAACCTTTTTTTTTTTCTTTGAGGCAATCAGGCATAAGTGACTTGGCCAGGATCATACAGCTAGTAAATGTCTGACACTGGATTTGAACTCAGGTCCTTCTGACTCCAGGACTGGTGATCTATCCACTGTACCCTCTAGCTGCTCTTCAGCAAACATTTATTAAGCACCTCTAGGTACCAGGTACTGTGCAAGGCTCTGAGTAGAAGAATCCAGGGCTTCTGCTTTCTATTAAGCTAGTGGCTGGATCCATGGAGATCAGTGCCTTGAAGGCCCATGTGTACTGTGGAAAAGAAAGAGGAGGATGAGAAAAAGCCATCTGGTTTTACCACTGTCATATACAGGGGTCATCAGAGGGAGGTGAGAGCTGGCAAGGCAGTTCTTTCACAAAGCTCAACTTCTCACCATCCCTTAGCTCCTTACATAATACTATTTCTAAGCTAAGTCTGGATCAGATATTTCTGAGAAGCAGCTATTGGGGGAAATGAACAAGGCTAGAAAATATGAGATGCAGAGTGGTGGCTAATAATGGTCTCTATCTCCACAAATATGAATTAATATTTTATATAATGGGTTTCTCTGTAAAGGGTCATGAGAGGTGGCATAGGGAAGTGGGAGGAGTGCAGGAAAAAGGAGTCAGAGGAGACCTGGGTTTGGCCCCTCCTCTGATACTAGCTTTGTAATTACAAGTGAGTCAATTAGGTCCTCTTAGCTTCAGGTTCCTCCTCCAGAGGATCTGGAGGGACAGATTTTTGCTGGATGACATACGGCATCAATGCAACTTGGCTTTGTTGTTGGTATATAGGCACAATGAAAGCAGGTGGATGGAAAACCATGGCCTTCCCTCCTTCACTTTCCTTTTCTAATTAAATTCATTTGGATGCTAAACCAGAGAGATTCTTGGGACTTTCTAACCCTAAATCAGATAATTACCTGTAACAGAGGGCTTTGATCTCTCTGACACATGGGTTGAAAGGTCTTAAACATGAGGGTTTGGAGAGGTATTCTGCCTGGCTTTAATTACCAGAATGGGGGCCATCTCTAGTTGTCCTGATCTATATCTTGCCACTGGACCTATATGGCCCCAGAGGACGAAATGAGGCTGGTGACCTTGCCCAGCCCTCCCACACTTGAATCCAGTTCACATGCGAGTCATGGCAGCATCTTCCTGAAGTCATGATCCTCTTCAAGAACAAACGACAAACAACAATTAGCAGAATGTGTTTACTATAACTGCTGTCAGTCAGCCTATCCTTATCAGGGAGAGGTCATGATATCCTTAGAGTAGAGTTGAGATGGTTGCTACATGGTCTGGAAGAGATAAACCCAGGAGCTGTTTATTATCAGGGAGCAAGTACAGGAGAAGGGGGAGAATTCCCTAGCCCCTTTGATATTGCTGTCACTTGCTAGTTATCTGGCTCCAATCTTTGGGGACCAATCAAGAGATGCTAAATTATCTCAGTAAGTTGCCATAGTTTATACCCACCTCTATGAAAGGCACCCTAGTCCAGTAAATCAGGGGTTTCCCTGATTCCTCTACTATAAGGTCATGAAAAGGTGGCTTGAGAAAGTAAGGGTCAGTTGATGGTGATGGATAGCAGGAAGAGGATCTTCAAGAGGACTTCATGGGCCGACCACTCTGAAAAAACCCTTAATGTTGGCCATAATTGCTATGGCTACTCAGAAGCCTAGCACTCTCCACCAGGGGAGGGAAACAGGGATTGCTATTTCATCACATGTCTAAAAAGACAGAATTTTCCTTAACAGCCCACATTCAGTTCCCAAACTCTGCTATCCCACTGGACTTGGCTCTTGCTACCCTTCCTTCTCCATTCACACTAGGTCAGCATCATTTTAGGACAGTTTCTCAAGCTTTTTTGTGTCCTGTACTCCAGTGGTAAAGCCTGCGGCCACTCTAGACATGTTTTTAATGCATGAAATAAAGCACAGAATTACAGGGGAAATCAATTATATTAAAATACATTATCAAAATGGATTTTTTTAAAAGTTCACAAACCCCAGTATTTCTTGGAACATCAGTTTGGGAACTGTGGGTCTAAGAATGAAAAATAATAAAATCATGACCTCTGGCTTTCAGAAAGTTACAACATGAGCAATGTTCAAAATTTTGTATGTGCCTTGAGACTGAGCTAAAATTGTTTGGCCCCCACTTCCTACAACATATTCAAACTAAAATTGGTGGAACTAAGTAGCTAACTACAATAAAAGCTATTTGGATTTCAGGTATCTGAATGGAGATGAGAAAGGCAATAAATTTGGGGAAACCAAATGACATTGATCCTGGTATAATCAAATTAATCCTTCTTTAATAATTAAGAACACTAATGCATTTAAAATCCAATCCAAATCAATAAAAGAAACAGGCTTTTTGGCTAGAGCCAGAGCAAAGCATTTGTGGGCCCCAGGCAAGGTTTGAAAGTTGTTCTCCCTCCTTCCTCCCACCATTAAAGTGTAAACACAGTCTTACAGCTTAAAAATTTAGTAGGTTTTTTTTTCAATTTAGAGGTAGAGTGCAGTGGTAGGATCTCAATAAAATAGGTTACTCGTGTACAGTTGCAGATTTAATAATGATTGCAATGCAACTTTCATTTTAATGGTTTCAAAATTATTGATTACACCATCAAAACCAAAGAATTTTATAGCCTTATGCCATAGATAATCTTAAATAATTTAATATTATTGTCAGTTATCTCCTATCACAGGATATAACAGTAAATAGGACAAGTTTTTTCTAAGTGTTTGCTGGTTTCCAAATTTGGATAGCAGTCCCAAGTCAAACATCTATCAAGTCAAGTCAGCAAGAATTTATTAATAAGTACTTGCTATGTGCCAGGCACTGTGCTAAGTACTTGCTACAAAGAAAAACAACAAAAGTCCCTGCCCTCAAGGAGCTTACTTCTTTTTTTTTCTTTTTGGAGGGCAGTTGGGGTTAAGTGACTTGCCCAAGGTCACATGGCTAGTTTTTTGTGTTAAATGTCTGAGGCTGGATTTGAACTCAGGTACTCCTGACTCCAGGGCCGGTGCTCTATTCACTGGGCCACCTAGCCGCCTGGAGCTTACTTTCTAAGACAAGAGACAACATGCAAGCAATTATATACATACAAGTTATATGCAGGGTAAATTGGAAGTAATTTCAGAGAGTCCAAAGAAGGGGCTGGGGAATATTGAGGATTGGGGTTAAAGATCTCTAGCAGAAAATAGTGTTTTAGCCAAGTCTTGAAGGAAACCAGGAAGCGAATAAAAGGAGAGAGAAGACTTTGTAGTGGCCAGTGCAAGTATGGATAGTTCAGAAACAGGGTGGTCTGTGTAGGCAACATCAAGGAAGCCAGTTGTTTCTAGACCATCAAGTAGGTAGAATGGAATAAGACTGGGTCTTTCTGTGCTAGGCACTGTGTTGGGCACCTGGAGTACAGAGACAAAATTGAAAGTATAGATCTCAAGGAACTTAGGTTATGTCAGAGGAGATGCCATTTACAGATGTAAGTCTGTACAAAATAAACAGCAGGCAATTTGGGAGAGAGGGCCACCCAGCAGCTGGCAAAGTTCACAAGTATAGAGCCCTCTACCAGGTGGCCCTCACCAAGCATTAGCTCCAATTCTGTTCCAGCCAGTTGTAAATTAAGTTTAAAGTCTTTACTCTAAAAAAAAATTCTCATGTGCTAAAATCTTTGTTCTTTTTCACAACTAACCAGTGTGTAGCTCTTTGTTTAATTAATCCAATTCTGTATTTGTGAGTGGGAGAGCAGAATCACACTTGTACTAGTCTTCAATGTCTCAAATTATCAGCACTGGTTGGGTCTCCTATAGATGCCATGTTTCCTAAAAGTTTTTGATGAAAGAAAAAAAAAAGAAAGGCACCAAACAATGCCTAATTGGTTTTGCCTCTGAACAAGTATTTTCATTTAGAATTAAAAGACACTTCCTCAACTCTAACATAAGCTGAAGTGAAATTTTATGGAAAGCCTCAATGGAATTTGAACCCCTATCTGCTTTGACACTCACATATGGAAATGGATGAATTTTAAAAGTTGCAAACAGTTTAGCTGTGAAATATAACAAGGATGTTGATAGTTGAGACAATCTCTTTAGAAACAAAATGCTTTAAATATCAGGTCTTCTTGCCTCCAAGTCCTGTGCTCTCTCCACCAAGCCATGCTATCTTCCAGGAGTTTTCCCAGAAGTTTAAAGTTGTTTTGCTTCTGAACTCTGGGCACATCCTGGCCAACTTTGACCTCTTAAACCAGTGGTTCTCAAGCTTCCTAATGTTGTGACCTTTTAATACTCCTGTGTGGGCATATCTGCATGTGGGTGGACTCGCCTGGAGATGGATAGAGGAGTGGTATCTCGGTTCCTAAGACCATTGAAAATCCGTGATTTCCGATGGTCTTAGGCGACTCCTGTGAAAGGGTCGTTTGACCCCCAAAGGGGTCACTAACCACAGGTTGAGAACCGCTGTCTTAAACCATCCGACTGCCTTAAACCATGGTCGCTGCCTTCCCTTATCTCTGCCATCCTTCAGTACTTTCCAGTTTTTCTGCAAATTTCTTTTTGTTAGGTCAAGGCAATAAGCTTACTATCTTCCAAACATTGTGTTAAGTATTGGGGATACAAAAAAAGGTAAAAAGAGAAAAAAAAGCAGTCCTTGCCCTCCAGGAACTCACAATCTAGTGGGAGAGACCAGATGTAAACTATAAGTTCAAAAGATATCTACAGTGCAAATGGGGAGTGATTTCAGAGAGAAGGCTCTGGCATTGAGGGGGATTATGAAAGGCTCTTTGCAGAAAATGGGATTTTAGCTACTATTAGCTAGCATTTCTATAGTGCCTATGTGCTAGGCCCTATTCTGTGTTATCTCTGATTCACACAACAACCCTGAAGGTGGTATATGCTGTTACCACACTCATTTTACAGATGAGAAAATGGAAGAAAAAGAAAGCAGAAATGAAGTGATTTGTCAGGGGTCACACAGCTAGTATGTGTGTGAGGTCTTAGTTACACTCAAGTCTTCCTAATTTCAAGCCAGCGTTCTATCTGTTGTACAGCCTGGCTGAGAGCTGAATGAGGATAGGAAGCCAGAAGGCAGAGAGGAGGAAGAAGAGAATTCCAGATTATGGGGGGATGGCCAGTGAAAGTTCCAGCAGTCTACTAGATAGGGTGTCTTGTGCTGTGAGAAACAGCAAGGAGGGTAACGTCACTGATTATAGAGTTGGTAGGTTGGTTGGTTGTCGTCCTTTGTTCTTGGAGATGGCCAGAATGACATCACTATGTTACAATCACAGACTATAGCTTATCAGACTAATATGACCCCCAAATGCTCTACTACAGATTGGGCACAAACAGTCCATATGAACATTCAGAGTGGAGATGTATGTAAATTTGTGCATCTTATGTTTCTTTGGAGCTACTTCAATTCTGTTTTGTTCATAGAGCACAGTGACTTCTTTGATGCATGTGCATGAAGGGGAATGAAGTGTTGGAAAACTGAGGAGTTAGGAAGGGGCTAGGTTATGAAGGATTTAGAAGCCAAACGGAAGATTTTATGTTTGATGCTGAAGTAATAGGCAGGAACTGGGGTTTATGGAAGAATGGGGGATGTGGTCAGACTTAAGAATTACAGAGATCAGTTTGACAGCTGAGTGGATGATAGGCTGGAGTGGAGCGACATTTAAAGCAGGTAGCCAACCCAAAAGGTAATCAATAGCTTAGGTACCGTGAGTTGTTGAGGGATGAGTGAGAGACTCTTCGGTGATTCCTTCACACAGTATCATCAGTGTAGCCTTAAAATCAAGGGATGTTTTTTGAAACTTTCAAATCTCAGGGTTTTTTTAAATTGTAGGTCTCTGTTAACTTTACATAGTTCAGTTTGATTTTAGATTTTAAGTATGCAAAAAGTGAAAAAGCTATATGATGGAGGAGATTTGGGGCCATTGATCATTTCTGGATTTACTAACATGTTTGTGACAATATCTGAATGTCACTCAAAATCTTTAACACTGATATAAATCCAAAGTTTTCATTGTAATTGGGTTTGAAGACCGGCATGTTTTGAAGTGACCTTTAAGAGAAATTTGGAATGTTTTTATTAACATTTTTCCTAGTGTCTGGTGGAATTCGGGGGGAAATGTGACATATTTCTGTATTATTCTGAAAGATGCACTGTTAGTGGTTTTTTATTCAGGTGAGGGTTATCTTTTTGGGTCAGGATGTATAGGGCTTACCTATACCCACCTCAACAGGCCTCGGGCGTCCCCAGCTCCCGGTCCACTCCGGGAGAAACAGCTGCACAGAGAAACTCAGGACA
>CM053597.1:41214061-41278047 GCA_028646575.1 Pseudocheirus occidentalis | reverse complement strand
GCCCCTCCCCTGGCCATGTCCTCGCCACAGCGAGCCAATGTGTCTCACCCCAAGGCGGAGAGATTATCCTGCTTATTGTAAGCAGGTGCAGCCTTTTCATTCTGCCTCCAGGTGATCACGTGCACTCCTGTTAGCTGAGGACCGGTTCAACCATCTCACGTGGAGCATCAACGACCCTCTTTAGGAGTCTCCTCCCCGTGTAAGGTATCAGAGACCTAACAATGCACGAACTATGTTAATCTAAGAAGTTTCATTTATAGCTACTAGTTTGAGACTGTTTTGCATGGGGCACAAGCCTGGAAAATTTCTTTTCCTGTAGAATGCTCACTTATGCTCCATGATATTTACCTGCCAGGTTTGCTGAGTTGGCACAGCCTAGTCTTGGCATGTTAAAAGTTTTAGATTGATGCCATCCAGGAATTATTTTTGAAAAATGTGTGATACCAATCTACTACCAAATTTTTAAAGTGTGTGAACGAAATGGAAAGACCGTCTTTTATAGAAAAGCTTCTACCAATAGTGGTGCACTCAATTATTGATAAATCAATTAGAAGGCTCTTACAATAGTCTTTTTTTAACATTGGTTTTTGGGTTTGGTTTTCTGGGGTTTTTTTGAGTTCTAAATTCTCTCCCTCACTCCCTTCTCTCCCACCTCCCAGAGATGGTAAGCAATTTGATCAAGGTTATATATGTGTAATCAAGCAAAACATTTCTCAAAATAATCTTAAAGAAAATGAGAAGGGACTAAATTAGAGTGAGGGCTTTGTGAATGGACAGAGGACAGATGCAAGTGATGTTGTGGAGGTGGGATTGGCAAGAATTGGCAAATGATTGGCTGTGACAGAGTAAGGGAGAAGTAAGAATGAAGGAATAAAGGATTTATTAAGTGTTTACTATGTGCAAAGCATTATTCTGTTCACTAAGACACAAATGGGAAGGTAAGACAGCCCCTCATCTCAGGGAGCTCACATTCTAAGGAGGGGAGACAGCTCATATGGAAGGTTTCAGCTGCAAGTCAGATGGAAAGACCCCATGGTCCTTAGGATATAGCAGCAGAGTAGCTGGCAGTGTTTTGTTAATGTCATTTTTGCTGATAAAATCCCATCAATTTCTGATGTGAAACCATTTGATAGAAACCATTTGGGCAGCAAGAACTTGCTTTCCTAGATCTTCAATAACTGTGACTGGAGCACCTGCCAAAGCCAGTCCAATCAAGTCAACGAGTATTTGTGAAGTGCTTAGACCATGCTTAGACACTTTTGTCAGGCTGAATCTCCACAGGGTTTGCTTCTCAGGATGATGCTTGAGGGCACTGAGCTGGAGGCATTGTTATTCCCAAGGTTCTTGGAAGAGTGAAGAATGTCTCCAAAGTTAGGAACCTGAGAGCCTGGGAGATGGTACCCTCAACAGAAATAGAAAGGTTTGAATGAGAAGCAGATTTAAGGAGGAAAATAATGAGTTCCATTTTGGATGTGTTGAATTTAAGGTTCTGTTGGAGCATTCATGTGGAGATTGCTAGATTCTGTAGCCTGTGATCTGTTCTGCCTGTGAATTGCTTCTGCCTTCCAGGACTGATTATGAATTCTCGGCACGTCTGCAGTTGGTAGGACCTGAACATCCACATGTCATTGAGTCACTGAATAAACTAGTGAGCTTCCTTCTGGATGACTTTGCAGTTGACCTCTTTGCCCTCATCATAGCTAGTGCCTAATTTAACCATTAATATTTGTCCGTGGTGGAGTTTAGTCAACTGGAAGGATTTTCATCCCTTACTGATCTTCCTGAAGTCAGTATCCTGGCCATTGACTTATTCATTATTCTTGATTATTGCATAGTTAGAGGAAATTTTCTAAAAATTAAGAGTCATGTATTGTGACAAGTAGTACTTTCACAATATTAATTATTGGTATTGAAATCAATGAGCTGCAAATGGATTTTCCTTTTTTCCTTGGACAGTTTTTGTATCTATGGTGGTACATTTCTGCTATTGTAGAATCTGGATTCCACTTCTTTACTCTGCATTTGGCAATGGATAAACATTTTGTTGCCCCTGTCAACACAGCACAGATATCTAGTTCTGTAAAAGGGGAAACAGATTAATGCTGTTAGATTTTGTGAATAATTCCGATTTGACAATTTTATGTGACTACAGCCCATTCCAACTCGGTGTCACTCTACTCATTGTCATCAGACAGCCAGAATGTCTTTTATTGTCATTTTGTTGTATGTTATTGTAGTTTTTATTGTCATATTCTATTGTTATTTATTATGTCTTTTGACTTCTCATCACCTTCTTTTTTGTGACAAGAATGAGGGAGGGGGATAATGCGACACTGTCATGTTTATTGCGCATCTATCAATGGTTGTTGCTTAAAGAAATGAGGGTGAAAATGCAGATTGACGTTACTATATAGCTGAAAATTAGAAATCAGCTTTTCTAATGAAGGAAATGTATAGCATTCACCGGCAGATATGTGCCATGTAGACTCTGCTGAGCTGTGTAGTTTTTGTTTTTTGTCTTTTCCAGAGTAGAAACATTTTGTAACTAAGCAAAATATTCAGGCTCGTTGGTGGCAAGTCATTTTCATTATTAAGCATTAGATAGATAAAGAGAATTATTCATGAAACCCATTTTCCATCATTCTTGTGTGTTCATGAAGGTAGCCGCCAATCTACTGTGAAGTAGTGAAGCTTGGAGACTTCACTGTCCCCCACATGAGTTGGCTTATGTGCAATGGAGAATGATGTTTTTGGGCATTTAAGATATGTCCCTCCTCAGCCACTTACTAGTTCTGTAATCTTGGTCAAGTTACTAAACCACTCTGAACTTCATTTTCCTCATCTGTAAAGTGGGGATAATAATAGTACCTGACAGGGTTATATTGGGAGACTCCAATGAAATATGTAGTTAGAGTGCTTTGAAATTTTGATGAAAAAAATCAGTTATTATTACGATTATTAGTAATTTAGCCTTAAAAAGCAGTCATAGTAGCAAAATTAGTAAAACTTAGCATTAATACATTAGTATTAAATGCTAGTTTTTAAAAATGTTTTTATACTCTTCCCTCCTTCCTGCTCTGCAACCTGTAGCCCTATAATACAAACTCATTATTCTGTTATTTAAAGGCTGATGAAATTGGTCCCATCCAACCTCATCTCATAACACTGACCTTTATGTACTGGCTCAACCAGACTATTTTCTGACCCTTCTCTTGCCTGATCCCTGTGCATCCGTGTGCATTTCCATACAGTATCTCCTATTCCATTCCTGGATTCTCCTCACAGCTCCATCTATTGAGGGTTTTCCCCTCTTAAAGTATTCCAGTGCCACTTCGCCCATGAAACCTTCCCTTATTCTCCCCCAGAGAGAAGCAGTTCCTTACTCCTAAGCCCTCTAATGCTGCTCTAATCAGACCTCATCCTTACTCCTAAGCCCTCTAATGCTGCTCTAATCAGACCTCCTCCATACACTTTCCATATTAAAAGTTGTATTATAATCACTCGTCTTAGCTTTCGTCCCAGAATGCAAACTCCTTGAGGGTAGAGTATTGGTTTTCATCTTGGTACCCCAGCATCCTCTGAAATGCTTTGTAGGTTCTTGATAAATATCGTATTGTTAGGTTGAAGTTCTGTTTCTAGGATACTTTTAATTTTGGGGGGGGGTTGGGGAGGAAGGGAGGTAATCAGGATGAAGTGACTTGCCCAGGGTCACACAGCTACTAATCATCTAAGGCTGTAGTTGAACTCAGGTCCCCCTGACTCTGGGGCTGGTGCTCTATTCATTGTGCCAACTACCTGCCCCCAGGATACTGTTCTAAAAACAAGTTCAATGAAAGATGCTGCCCACCATTCTGGTTCATGCTGCATTCATGAATATAAATGCTGGGAAGCAAAAATACCAGATTAAACAACAACTACAACAATAATAATCTTCAACACAATAAAAGTTCTATAAAAATGTGAAAACTCCTGGGGGAGGGAGGAGCCCTTCCCCTGCCTAATTGGGTTCAGCTCTGAGGCGGTCCTAGGACATAGATTCTTCTTTCTTTCCTTCTGGTCATATATGCTTCTAAGAAGTTTCCTGGAATTCCCGCTAAGGATTCCAGATGTAGCAGTAATTTTCAAGATCCTTAGCTTGTGCTCATATGGGAAGGGGTAGCCCAGGAGGATGAAAATAACTTGCAACCACAACAAAAACAGAAATAAAAACTAGCATTTGTTTAGTGCTTTAAGGTTTACAAAGCAGTTTACATAGATGGTCTCATTTGACACTCAAAACAGCCATGGGAGGCAGGTGCCATTACTGTCTCCATTTTACAGATGAAGAAACTGAGGCAGACAGAGGTTAAGTGACTTGCCCAAGGCCACACAGCTGTTAAGTGTGTCCAAGGCCAAATGTGAACTCAAGTTTTCTGGATCCAGGTTCAGTGCTCTGTCAGCTCCCTCTATCATTTAGCTGCCTATATAATACAGTCTCTTAAGAATAATCTAATAGGAGTCACATACGAATACAACATAAAAGAGAAACATATTTGTATACTTCCATGGAATTGTGATCTCCGAAGTGTGGGTGCCATCCTCCATTTATATGGATCACAACTGGAACAAAGGGTGGGGTGGAGGTGCTTAACCCAGAGATGAGAAGTTTAGAGGTGAAGGCAGACAGATGATTGAAAAAGAATATAACTGAGTTGAGAGGCACAGCTTCTTCAAGAAAATGGCAAATTACCTGATTATAGATTCAGAGTTGCACAGAATGGACAGGCGTGGATAGATTATGCTCTAGTTCCCTGGAGGCAATGTTGGTACCCAAGAGGTCATCTACCCACGTAAGTGTGGGTTAATGCATCCTTGCATTTTACTCTTATCTGTAACAGAGTTGTTTTATTTTTTTAAATCAACTCCCAGCTTAACTTTAATTGGGAAAATCTTCTAGTAGGATAAGGTGGGATCAAGGGAAATAGAGATGGAAAGAGTCTAATTTCTTGAGAAACCCGGGAAAATCTCTTGGGCCTTCAAAGCCCTTCTTTACTGGCCCCTTGCTGCCTTTTCTAGGTTTATTACTGCTTACTCTCCCCATGCACTCTGTTATGCAGTGACAATGACCTCCTTCCTGCTCCTCACATATAATACTCTACATTCTGATTCCCTGGCTGCCCTCCATTCTTGAAATGCTGTCCCTTGTCTTTGTTTTCTTGTCTTCTCGCTCTCCTGGTTTCTTTCAAGTCAGCTAAAGTCCCATTTTTCATAGAGGCTTAGTCTTAGTGCCTTCTTTCCCCCTCCTCCTCACTCTCTGCCCCACAACCTCCGATTTATCCAGTATGTACCTTGTTTGAGGTGGCAGCTAGGTAGCACAGTGGATAGAGTGCCGACCAGAGTCAGGAAGATTAGTCATCCTGAGTTCAAATCGGGCCTCTGACACTTCCTGTGTGACCCTGGGTAAGCCGCTTAACCCTGTTTGCCTCAGTTTCCTCATATATAAAAATGAACTGGAGAAGGAAATGGCAAACCACTCTAGTATCTTTACCAAGAAAACCTCAAGTGGAGTCATGAAGAAGAATTGGGCATGACCAAAACAAATGAACAAAAATCTTGTTTATATGTAGTTTGCATTGAGAGAAGGGATTTTCTCCCCTTTCTTCCCCTCCTTCTTTGTACCCCCAACACACAACATAGTTCCTGGAAGGTGCTTAATAAAGGTAATTGACTGAATTTTTAAAAGTGTTACTTCTTCTGTCTTTGTTATTAAGTTGTTTCAGTCATGTCTGACTCTTCATGACCCCATTTAGAGTTTTCTTGGCAAAGATACAGGACTGGTTTGCTATTCCCTTCTCCATCTCACACAACTAGTAAGTGTATGAGGCTGATTTGAACTTATAAAGATGAGTCTTTCTGATCCTCAGCCTGATGCTCTATCAGTTGAACCATCTACTTAGTGAAAAAAATTTGCAAATAGGTAGAAGCCAACTTGTCTTTATCTTCTGTGTTGTTTAAGGTCCACATTGAATTGTTCTTCTCATCAGAATAATTTTAAAGAACCAATGATCATATGAATACTTCTTACCTGGTTAAATGTTTTTCTACTATGGTTACCTAACAAATAACTCTTGTCTTTTTAATATTGCAGTCTACTCACGTTGACCAGGCAAGCTTCCAAGTTGATGCTTTTGGATCAACTTTCATCCTTGATGTTATACTCAACCAGTAAGTATTTTTCCATCTGGGAATAGTTATTTAGGGTCACACTAAATTCACCTTCTGATTTTTTTTTTGTTAAATTGCATCCTTTAGATATTCCTCTTAAGTTTTTTTCATTGTTAACACTTCAAATTCTCATTATCTGCTATAGAAATAATGTGACAGTTTTATATCAGCTCCATGAAGTCAAGGAAAGCATTTTATTTGCTTTTGTGATGAATGATGACTTTGTAGGTGATTGAATAACTATTGAATAAACTTGAGTTGGAAGGTTAATATGATAAATGAATGTTGGATGCTTGGCAACTATAATGTAATTGAGAGATTGGGAGCATGCTTGTGATTTCATTGTTCTTTGTAACTTATGGTCCAAGCAGTAAAAGGTTAGTAAAAATAGTTTGCCTGGATCACACAGCCAGTACATGTTAGAAACTTGAACCCGGGGCCTCCTGGTTCTGGGACTAGGTCAATATAATTGAGATTGTTGTATAGTTTAGCATTATACAATTATAAAATGAGAGTCATTTCACTCCTTGAGCTTGTTATCTCAAGTCCCAAGGGGGTATAGGTGATGCATATGTCTAAGATCTTCATATGTGGTTGAAAAAGTCTTATCTTAACTTTGCGTCTCCTTCAGTGCCAGAATAGGACTCTGCATGGAGTGGAGCATGTTATAAATGTTTGACGCTGTTTGTATCTGGGTCACCCAACTCTTATAGCGTTTTGATAGAATCCAGCCAATATTGTTGGATTCTGCATTGAGCTCTGAAAGATTCTGTGCTCTTCAGAGAGACATATGAAGGGCTGTTGCAGGAAAACAAATGTTAGTGTTGGGTGGAAATGGAAGAACAAGCCAAAGCCTGATTGGCATGATGATGGGAAGCCCTTTGAAGAGACAGTCATTACTGTAGAAATACCGGAAGAAAAATTACAGTATAAATTGAGGTTGACAGGATTGAGAAAGATGAAGGGTGTTGTTCTTTGTTCTTTGAAGATGGAACTATGCTGGATATTTGCTTGTCCTCTATGGATAATGTTTCTTTATTTAGATTGTAATAGCAATTGTGATTCAGTAATATATTTTTCTTCACTTAGATGGAACATTTTGTATTTTTGGTTTTATGTTGACTAAAAACTAAAAAGGTGAGATGTCTAACATGTTTCTTAATAGGGGCTTCCAATGAAATGCTGCTCATGCTCTTAGTTTCTTAAAGGGAGGCAAATTAGACTGAAATTTGTATATGTAGCTGGACTCCACTTACAAATGGACCTGATAAAAGACATTCATATTAGAGTGGAAAGGAACCATTAAGTAACATTTTTATTAAAAGTGTATTCAGCAAATAAAGTTGACTTATAATAAAATTACACAAGAATTGTAACAAGAACAAGAAGAATTTCAACTTTTAAGTAACATCTCCAGGTGGCAGATGAAGAGTAGAGAAAGGTTGGAAAAGGAAAGTATGATTGGTGCAGCTTCTGCTAACACCATGAAGAAAGTGATCGTGCACTTCTGTAGGGGAGTGAATGGTATTAGTTAACATGAAACAGAAAGTAATGAGCCAAAGAACAAGATACTGCTAAATGATAAATTATTTTCAACCAGACCAGCTTACAAATCTGAATCCTAAGGCATGGAAAAAGGGTTGTAATCTTCATGTGTAGAAAGAGTATCTTCCACGATAAAGTTAGAAGTCCTTAGAATGGTAAAGAACTGTCCTTGTTTGCTCCTTTCATATTTGCACAGACATATTGTATATCTAGTGGCTAGCTGTTCTAGAAATCAGAGGTGATGAAATGCATTGGAAAGTAGGCCAAACTGTTTTGCAAATAGTTCCAATCTAGCTTTCCTTCTTTTATGCAAAATCATTGTATGTCTACCAGGCCCGTTATGATTTCTGGAATTTACCATTTGGTGATAAAGAGCTTATTCTTATATTCAGGCCAGGGACCTAACAAGTGATTTCACTGACATGGGGAACTCCGTCTATTGATGTAAGTTAACACGTTCTCTGCAACTTATAGCCTTTGAGATCTGTCCAGAGCTCTCAGAAGTTGAGTGATTCCATTGCCCAAGATCACCAAAGTCAGTATGTCAGAGATGGAACTTGACTCCAGCTCTTCTGCGTTCTGAGGTCAGCTTTAGACACTATGTCATGCAGTCTCTTTTATTATGTACTTTAAAATAGGAGAATCGTTGACTAAACCCTAGGTCATGCATGCTTCCTTTCTAAATATTTTTTTTGTAATTTAGTCATTTGGCCTGTGAGGGAGGCTTTTTCTACTCTGCCTAGTGGATAGAGAGCCAGAATCTTGAAATCAGCCAGAACTGAGCTGACATCCCACCTCTGACACATATTGGTTGTGTCCCTCTGAGTAAGCCACTTAGCCTCTCAATGACTCAGGATCCTTTTTATGTTTGCAGAACAGGCACCTATTTTCATTTTATCTCTGAAAGTTCCCACGACCAATGAAATCACAAGTCCGGTCCAAAGAAAAGAAAAAAATATCCAGTTATTCCAAAAACAAGAAAAAAATAGTCTCTCATTCTGACTTCTTTGGCATTCTTCTCTTAACGTCTTCTTTTTTCTCTGTAGTGGGAGCCTAGAGTAGAACTCAAACATGGCAGGAATCAGCAGGTGATGTTGTCAGGCATTAGATGAATAAACTCCCACGGTGGGACCGAGGAGAGAGAAGTGGCAATGAGATTAGGTAGGAGAGGAGCAGAATCAGAGGAAGCACTGGAAAGTAAACCAGATTGTTTGCAAATGGCCAACTCCAGTCTTACTTTCCCTCTTTTATGCAAAATCATTGGGTTTTTTCACCAGGCCATTGTGGTTCCTGGAGCAACATAAGGAGATGTAACTAAGAGGTCTGTGGAAAGGGTTGTGAATTTGCTGACTGCACTTGGATTGTAGAAGAGTGCTACGGTGGCCAGGAAGGCTCTATGATTTAGTAATCATGACACCAGTGATGATAATAATTTAATGATGGTGATGATAGGACAATAAGCCACCAAAGATCTCTTGCCATAGATAGCAAACAGAATCACCATTTTTTTTCAGATCCCAAAGAAACTTTAGAGAGCATATGGCATAACTCCCTCGTTAAGTAGACAGGGAAACTGAAGCCCAGAAAGGTTGTTTGTAATTGTGTGCCTATTTCAACATGATTGTGGTGGAAATGCATTTATTCACTAAAAATGCCTATTTTAGCTGACATTTGTGGGAGACTTAAAATTTTGTAAAGTGTTTGATGTATCTTATCTCATTTAATCTTCCCAACAACTTTGTGAGGTCGATGCTACTGTTATCCCCATTTAACTATTGAGGAGATTGAGATTTGATAGATGTTAAGTGACTGGCCCAAGATTCCTTAGGGGCCAAAGGAGGGTTTGAACTTCCTGATTCCACATCTAACAGTGTATCCACTGATCCACCTAGGTGCCTCTAGATGGAGGGGTTCTTGACATTTTATATCATGGTTCCCTTTGGTAGTCTGGTGAAACCTAAGGATTCCTCAGAATAATGTTTTTAAAATCAACGGAAATGGCAAATTTCAGTTAGAGTAGTGGAAAGAAAGGAAGAAAAAGAAAGAAAGAAAGAAAGAGAGAAAGAGAAAGAAAGGAAGGAAGAGAAAGAAGGAAAGAAGGAAAGAAAGGAAAAAGAGAGAGGAAGAGAGGAAGGAAGGAAGAGAGGAAGGAAGAAAGAAAGAAAAAAGAAAAAAGAAACATGAAGTGTTTTCATATACAAATTCATGGACCCACTAAAATCTGTCTGTGGACTCCCAGTTTAAACCCCCTCCTCTAAAAATTAGTAGTTAGAATATCTACTATGTCCTAACAGGGGAAATGTATTACTGGAATGGATGGCTCACTTCCCATGGAGCTGGACATGCACTGTGGTCCCTCTCTATGGGACATGTACTCTGGACATTTGTTAGAGGACATGCCCAGTCCTCAACACATGTCTCAAATGCATCCCTTGCTCTAGTTCATCCCCACTACCTAAAAGGAACATAAATGAGGTTCTCTGCTTTCTAGGTTGATATATCAGACATTCATATACTTAGATAACAATGAAATGTTATGTACATGATTAGCCCTGTAATAACCTACATTAATTTCAAGAAGTGAATCATTGTAAACAATCAAAGAGGATGGTCAGAGAAGCCTGGGAAAAGGTGAAATTTGAAGGATAGACATGATTTGGATAGATTGAGGCAAAGGGGGATTAAGGTTGGAAGGGAAAAATAAATGGTAGCTGGTTATAAGTATAGAATGTTCTCAGGATAAATGAGAAGACCAACTTTTAAAAAATAATATTTTATTTCTTTCCCAAATTAGAAGACCAACTTAGCTATAGGAGAGGTTACATGTTTTTGGTGTAAAGGGAAGAGATGCAGGTCAAGGGACAAAAGGTTAAATACATAGGTTAGAGACTAAGATCCTTGAATGCCAGACTGAGGCACTGGAAAGTCATTGGAGATTTTGAAATTGCAAGAATCAAAATTCAGTCATTGAATTAGTAGGAGAAACACTAATAAGTACATCTGTCTTTGAAATTGGCATTTTTGTGTCTATATACTTGTGACATTTAAGCAAACCTGAAGTGACGACAAAAAAAGGTGCTGAATACTCAGAATTGATTTCCACATTCATTAGTATGCGGAAACACTTATTAGGTAAATAGTCCTTTAATCCCTAGATGTCTATTTTTACCCACTTCTTACCATAGTGTTTTGTACATAGGGGTATGCACTGGACCTGTGATTTCAATAGGGAAATCTCTCTACCAATACAAATCAGAACTTCTCTTGCAGCCTGTAGTCTCATAGGATTGCCTAGAGCACTAAAAGATGAAGAATGTGCCTCGGGTCACACAGTCAGTGTGTACTGAAAGTAACACTTGCCCCAGGTCTTCCTGGCTTTGAGACTGGATTGATTGCAGAGAGTTGGCACTAATGCATGTTTACTAAATTGAATCAGCCACTATAATTATTGTGGGACAGAAAGCTGGGCTTCCTAGATCTCAGTGTATAAATTATCTTCTAAATGGTATTAAGTACTTCTACTTTTTTTTTTAGCAACCAAGCACAGCTCTCCCTCCCTTAAATCCCAACTCCCTTGCATGTCACGGCATCACCTCCCTGATGTCATGGTCTTCTTCAAGAACAAAGGAGAAACAACATTAGAGCAAAAGATTTTTCTAGATAAGCTGAAGGAGACAGTGTTTCTAATAAAAAGATAAGTACGTAAATTTTTTTTTCGTCATTTCTTGGTCTTATAAGTCTTGATATCAATACTAATTGGGCCATGTAAGAGAAAATAGTTGGAGAGGTCAAGAATCTGTGATTTCCCCTCCTTAGTTCTCTCCCTCTATAGACGCAGATACAGACTTAACAAACGTTTTGAGTATCCAAGCCAGAAATCCATCTCCTTGTATGCATCCTGGTGGTGAAGTCTCTTTGTCATTGGCTGGGCTGATTTTTCAACAAGAGAAGTAGAGTTAGCCATTGTATCTGTTTCCAAAAGTTTAGTAGAGTCTGCCAGGGCTCAAGATGTGCTTGCTTTTAGCCTTTGAGAACCCAGTGTCCTTTTTATGCCACAGTGAGGCATTAGAGGACGACTTTAGTGTAGAGTAAGTACATGAACCAAACATTAGCTTACTTAGCTGGACAGAGGCTTGCCTTCAGGAATAGGCATGCTACTAAAATAGCTCCCTGAAACCTCCTTGCCCTTGCAAGGGGCAAAACAAAGTTTGTTGGAATGTCACATTGGGAAGGATTTGCTCATTGTATTTGTTTCAGGAGCCAGTGAACAAGATCATATTACTTGAATGTATAAGGGATGGTAATGCACATCAGATGCCTAACACTTGTATGACCTTGGCCAAATCACTTAACTTCCTTGAGAATCACTTTTCTCATTAATTGTGTAACAGTTCTCTCGTAGTCAATATAAATACTTATTAGAAGAAAAAAGCAAATGTGTAATTGTTTTGTGCTTTCAAAAAAATAAATGGAGAGATAAGGTAATCTGGGTCTCATAGATTCAGGTCAATGAAAGAAGTTTTTGCATGATCAGGTGTCATGGGACCACGATGGAAATTATGAAGAGAATATTTTTCATAGCTTGTATTTTAGTATAGGTATATATTAAGTTGCTTCATCTGAGTTTTTAAAAAGTATTCAAAGTACTAAATACTTTAAATGTGGTTCATGAGAGATTATAGTAGATTAAAAACAAAGCCATCTGTTTGGCTGAGATAAAACATGGTGTCTGCCTTGACAGTTTCCTTTGCCTTGGTAGGAAGCAGCAATCAGAGTAATTGGGTGTGACTTTCTATAGTAAATTGAAAGCCTGGCTCTGATAGCAGAACACTGGAAGGATCACAGGCACTGGAGTTAGGTCAAAAAAGAATTACTACCTGTGCGACCTGGGACAAGTTAGTATACTTATTAAATAGAGATGGGTTCAAAGAGGAAGCTATAAAAAGACTAGAAGATTCCATCAAAGGTTATGATAGTACAGATGCTACCTATCAACATCCATGGGATCAGAGCCAAAGCAGCACTTAGACATGAAGCCACAACTTTGAAAGCATCCTTTACAGGAACTGTAGTAAAAGAACTCTTCACTTATAAAAAGAGATGGCCGAGATCTCTTCCTTTTTTTTTCCTTTTTTTTTTGGAGGGGGGAAGGTAGGGCAATTGGGGTTAAGTGACTTGCCCAAGGTGACACAGCTAGTTTTATTTGTGTGTGTGTGTGTGTGTGTGTGTGTGTGTGTGTGTTAAGTGTCTGAGGTGAGATCTCTTCTAAACTCCTTTCCATTTCTAAATCTATGGTCCTATGATGGTGTGGATCATTTGAACCACATTACCTACATAACCACGGGCGAATCATTCCAACTCTGTGAGCCTCAGTCTTCTCATCTGCAAAATGGGGTTAATTCTACTTGTATTACCTACCTACCAGGGATGTTTTGGGGAAAGTGCTTTGTAAACTTTAAAGCACTATGGAAATATGCAGTTTTACCTTGTCTAAGAAAACAATTTACACTTGAATAAAAAGTACTAAAACATATTGGGGAGGTAGCTTTACATGTTATGAAATATTCTTCACTTTGCAAAAAATATTTGCAAAAAATTGAGAATTTTAAAAAAATTTCATTTCTAAATATTTTATTTAAGTGAAACTTTTCAGGGATACATTTGTTGCATAAACGAGGCATACCTATATGGGAAGCATCACTGCATTTTAAATGAAAGGGTTCAAAGTTCACAGTTATGCCCTGTGTGACCTTGGACAAGTTACTACAACTGTATTAATAAGCAAAGATGGATAGATCGGAATTGGACCTGAAAGGAACCTCGGTGATCATCTACTTTAGCCCTTTCATGAGGGAAGGTTATGCAGATAGCATTAAAGGCAGAACTTGAATCCAAGTCCTAAACCTCCAGGGTCAAGGATCTTTTTCATTGTATCTGCCACTCTACAGATTCTCTCTCTCTTCTTTTGTTCTTTCAAGGTTCAGTCAGCACTATAGTGGGAAAGCAGATATAAAGCAATAGCCATGAAGCCTGGGTCTCCTTCCTTTTATCTACTGGCTTGGAGAAGCCCTTGTGTGGGAGAGGCAGCTAGACACCTCAGAGCTATGAGCTGCGGATGCAGGCTTTTCTCCTTCGCTCTGCCTTGACTTTCTGATTGTGAGAACATATATTTTCTGAGTTTTGTTTTTTGAAATCAAGAAATTTCCTGACATTTGGCAGCTTGGCGACCCTGGACAAAGGCTTACCATTTTGGTCTGTTGCTGTCAGAACCTGGAATTTTAGAACTGTAGGAATCCTGAAAGTGCTCTTACCTCTGTGTGGAATGAGTGAAAACTTCTCAATTTGGGGTTGTTAACCTTTCCTTCCTCACCCCCCTTCCCTGGCTGCTGTCAATCACTTTTATCTTCCTTTGTCTGTTTTCCTGCCTTGGTGGGACCCTCCCCGCTTCTCTTCTCTTGCTATCCCAGTAGGGAAGAATTTGGTGAGGTGTGCCTCTCCACCAATGAGAGAGGAAACAGTCAGGAAACGGAGCTTGACTAAGTTAAGTTATAAATTCTGGTTCTACCCTTTGAAACATGCCCTCTCTCCCATGCCCAGGCATGGGAGCACACTGCCCTCTTCTCCCGGGAAAGAAAATAAACTCCTGTTCTTATCCTAAGACATCTCTGTGTTTCCTTTTTTTTTTTTTTTTTTTTACTAAATTAAGGATGAAGGATATTTTTCAACCCAAACACCTCCATATAGAATCCCACCTAAAACCATCCAAACCTATTTTGCTTTTGAGATTATGTTTTGTTTTTGAAATTCTACAACAGTGGAGACATTAACAACTCTCTAATCTATTTTTCTGGGAACACCCTTCGTCTTTTAAAAGTTTTCATTTTTATTAGGAC
The DNA here is from genome assembly GCA_028646575.1 of Pseudocheirus occidentalis. NCBI lineage: Eukaryota > Metazoa > Chordata > Mammalia > Diprotodontia > Pseudocheiridae > Pseudocheirus > Pseudocheirus occidentalis. The sequence continues at coordinate 41,263,405 of CM053597.1, read as the reverse complement.
TTTACAATCATCTGCAAATACAAACATTTCAATGGAAAAAGGATGAAAAAGAGGAATGAATATGAAACCATGAGCCTCGGTACAGTTTTTTCTTTTTTGGGGGAGAAGGCAGTGCAATTGGGGTTAAGTAACATGGCTGGTGTTAATTGTCTGAGGTTGGATTTGAACTCAAGTCCTCCTGACTCTAGAGTGCTCTACTCACTGTGCCACCTAGCTGCCTCTATAGTTTGTGGATTATAGTAAGTAGATTAAGGGGCAACTAGGTGGTGCAGTGAATAGAACACTGGCCTGGGTGTCAGGAAGACCTGAGTTCAAAGCTGGCTTCAGAAATTTGACACACTTACTAGCTGCGTGACCTTGGGCAAGTCACTTAACCCCAGTTCCCTTGCCTTGCCCCCTCCGAAAAATGTGGATTAAGTTTAACAAAGTGGTAACAAAACTGCCCTTTATATGTCACCCTTTGAATTTCTGAGGTGAGAGATGGCATCCTAAGGAAACTTCTACAGAAGTCCCAGTCCTTGCTCGGCAGCTCAAGACCATGTTTCCTTTTGGTTTCATTGTTAATGGAGACAGTGCAGCAGATACACTTACTCTGTGTAGTAACTCTCTACATACTGAAAGATTATTATTAAGTCACTCTTCAATCTCCTTGTCAATCTCTGATGCTTGAATTCCTTTACTCCCTTCTAAAATTATAGCCTGATTGAGTGGCACACCTGGAACGGACTTTAGAGACCATCTAATCTGATTCCGTTATTTTACAGATGAGGAAACAGGCCCAGAGCAATTAAGTGACTTGCTCCTTGGCGGAGACAGTGTCTTAAGGGACACTCACAATTAGTGAGCTTGAAATGAATGACAGTTCAGCAAAAGAGACTGGGAACATTGGGACAGATAGGAGGCAGACCTGGAAAGAGCCATGTCAGGAAAATCTAGAAGGGGGAAAGAATACAGAAGGCAATGGTTAGCAATAGTGCCAAAGGCTATGGAGAAGTCAAGAGGCTGAGAATTGAGAAAAGGCCTTAAACACTCAATGAAGAGAGTGTGAATGGTGAATTCTCACCGTGGTGAGTTTGGAGGTGGCCATTTCTGTTGAATAATGAGGCAGGAAGATATACTGAAGAGATTTTAGAAACAAGGGAGAGGAGAAGGAAAAGGAAGAACCTAATGTAGATGGCTTTCCATAGGAATTTCTCTGAGAAGGGGATAAGATATCAAATGACAGTAGTCAGGCATGGTAGGAGGTTTGTTTTTTTGTTTTTTTTTTAAGGATGGGGATACTTGGGGTATGTTTATAGGCTGCAGGGAAGGAGCCAGTAGACAGGGAAAGAATGAAGAAAATAGAGAGTGGGGATGACAGAGGGGACAATCTGATGGAAAATTAGGAAGGGGAAGGGATCAAGGTTATGACAATAGAATGACCATCTTTTTATGCAAATCAGGGTTGAAGGGGGAGATAGTGGGGGCTGATGTCAGAGAGCTGTGAGATGAGGAGGCGAGGAGAAGAATCTAAATTTTTTCAGTGAATTATTAAGCCAGAGTCCTCAGCAAAAGAGGTGGGGAGGAGGGAATGGTGTGGGAGGCTTGAGAGGAGAAGAAAAGGTATGGAACAGCCACTAGGGAGAGTAGCCTAGGGAACTGATTAGAGAGGAGGAGGAGGATTGCTTTGTTCTAGTGAGGCCCCTGTTGGGATTAGCTGGTATAAATCTGTAGTGGACCCAGGACAACTTGCTTTCCATCACTCCACCCTTTGAATATGTGGCATTTTCCACCTCTGCAATCATTTTGTGGGACTCTGTGACTATCATAGTATAATCTACATATCTGATATTATGACCTGTAAAACTAAATCCAGTTTTATAAAGGTTTGATTAATGCTGGGCATAACAGAAATGAAAGTTCACCATTTATGCATTTTTATTACTGCTACTATTAATAATAATGAGAATTAAAAAAGAGGAAGGAGGAGGAGGACGAGTGAGGAGGAGAAAGAGGGAGGAAGAGGAGGAGGAAGAGAAGAAGAAATAACATTGAGTACTTTGGGGTTTGTAGACTGATTTTCATGTATCATCTGATTTGAACCTATCAACCACTTTATGATGTAAATACTACAGATATCTTCATTTTATGAATGGGAGGTTAAATGACTTGCTTTGGGTCACATAGCCTTTAAGTATCTGAGGAAGGATTTAAATCCAGGTATTTCTGACTTCAGGCCCAGGTCATATAAGCCAAGTCTAGTTCTGGCTGGCTGGCTAGGCTGGCTATGTTTCCCCTTCAGGGTTCTTTGGTAGTTGCCCTGAAGAGCTAAAGAATGATTCCCTATCATATGAAAAATGTTCTAAATCATTATGGATAAAAGAAATGCCAATCAAAACAACTCTGAGGTACCACATCTCACTGCCAGATTGGCTAAGATGACAAAACAGGAAAATGATAAATACTAAAGAGGATGTGAGAAAATTGGAACACTAATGCATTGTTGGTGGAGTTGTGAACTGACCCTTTCTGGAGAGCAGTGGGTTATAAAAATGTGCATACCCTTTGACCCAGCAATTCTACTTCTAGGGCTGTATCCCAAAGAGATCATGGAAATGGGAAAAGGACCCATTTGTACAAAAATATTTATCGTAGCTCTTTTTGTGGTGACAAAGAATTAGAAATCAAGGGAATGCCCTTCAATTGGGGAATGGCTGAACAAGTTGTGGTATATGAATGTAATGGAATATTATTGTGCTATAAGAAATAAGGAGAGGATGGACTTCATAATAACCTGGAGAGACTTACATAAATTGATGCTGAGTGAAGGAAGCAGAACCAGGAGAACACTGTATACAATTATGGACACCTTGTATCTGTGATGACTAACTTTGATAGACTGGGCTCCTCTCAGCAATGCAAAATTATAAGATGACTACAAAATACTCATGATGAAAAAGGCTAATCATATCCAGAGAAAAAAAAATTACAGAGTCTTAATGTAGATGGAAGCAAACGACTTGCTCCCTCTCTTTTTTTTGTTTAATTTTGTTTTGTTTCTTCTTTCTTGTTCATTCCATTGATTATAACTCTTCTTTACAACTTGACTAATGTTTAATGTGAAGGTATATGTAGAACCTTTATAGGATTGCATGCCACCATGTGAGGGGGGGGAGGGAGGAGGAGAGGAAAGGGGAGAAAATTTGGAATGTTATAAACTAAAAGTACATATTTTTTTTAAAAAAGTGATTCTCTAAAGCCATTGGTTCAAGCCCCTACTGGTGTGCTTCTTTCCAAGATTATTTATTGAGAACCATTTAACCAGCCAGCTTTAATTAGCTGTTTTTTTAGAAAGCAGTATTTATTATGGTAGTACCCTCAGCACAACTGATATAAAATGTCTCTACCAACATTTATGACACAATCTTCCACTAATACACATAGAATACAGGAGAGAGTTGTGTGACGGGTAGACACCAAAGTGGCCATAGAATACAGGAGAGAGTTGTGTGACGGGTAGACACCAAAGTGGCCGAGCAGCCCTAAAACAGGTTTGACAAGCCATTACACAGAGGTGCTAGTCCTCTACGAACACCCCATGTACCCCACCTGTAACTCCAAGAAGCTGTAGCATGCTAAGTGGCCTCCTTGTGTTGAGGTAACCGACAGGCCTCAAACTTCTCGGCTGATTAGGGGGATATCTATCCCAAGCACATGACTACATCCCCCCACAGAATGGGTGAATGGGAGCATTTTGTCCCAGTGGCCATGAAAGCTTCTGAAGCAGGGGCTGTGGTGCACTTAGAGCTTAGTCAGACACTGAAGACACCAAGGCCATCCACTGCATCCTGGGCCATTGCCAATTGTCTTGACTCTCGTCTTGCCCCTGGACTTTGATGACTCAGGAAGAGAGAGTGAGGCCAACAACTTTGCACAGCTCTGCCTCACTGAAATCCAATTCACACACAAGTCAAGATGTCACAATGTCATCGGTTCTCTTTGAAAATGAAGGACGAACACCAACAACAGAATACAGGGGAAAGTAGGCCCAAGCTCAGACAGCACATTTGGCAAAAGGGTAATACACATTGGTTGCTGAAAGTCCTCTTCTCCCACTGATGGAATGCTCAAGAAGTTCCCTTTGTTCTTTTCTGAGTTGCCTGAGGACAGGCAGTCTAGTTTCTCCTTGGTTCTCACTTATGTAGACATTAACACCAGTCACTGTGTGAACTCAAAGAGAAGCAATGAGAAAATGGAAAGCACCTCTGTCCTTGCGGATATGATGCTGCGACCTTGATGGGAAGATGGGAAATTGACCATTCTATGAATCTTTTGAAGCTGGAAAATCCTCCTCTGGTCAAAGAGAAGATGGAAAGAGATCTGGTCAAAATCGAAGCCAAGCCTTTTTTTCTTTTCCTCCCCAGGACCCCTTAGTTCCATCTCAATGGGGTTTGGCTAGAATGTCATGCTCACTTTGATCTCTGGAATTCTCTTCCTTTCCTCCTCTCACCTTTTTTGACAATGTGTTGGACGTGGCCAAGTTTCTTGAGACCTATATTTGTTTAAAGTTAGCATAGTCTTTCTAGTTCAAAGACCTTTTTCTGATTTGTTCTACAGGCTTTTAATCAATTGATTAAGTCATCAAAACTAAAATTGGATAGAGTGGTTTTTGACCTCACCCTTACACAAACATTATCTTTAACATTATAGTGTCATATTTGCAGATTCATTGTAGTTGTTTATTGTCAAAACCACCAATATACATCTTTAGTTATACCTACCCTTTGCCCTAAGTAGGGAGAGACTTCATAGTAATGATGAACATACTGATTAAATGAGAGAGGAAAATCTCCAATGTGACACAACACATTGTCATCTCTGCGAGGATTTAGTAATTTATTCATGTATACTATGTGAATCTTACCTTCACACATAAAGTACATTTCTTATATTTTAGAAGCCTGAAATTACTTATAATTTTCTGCTGTGGCCAGCACAGTCTAGTCCTAGCTACCAGTTGAGGAAAATAGAGAGAGAGAGAGTTAGAAAAGCTTAAAGCTAGCTGGATTACAGGAAACAGACAGGGAAACAGGAATGTATTTCATAGTCTGTTTATTGCAGAGCTATTTCATACCAATCCAATGATACAAGAAAATCAGAGGGCTTATATTCCTTATTTCAGGGGTGATTACATCTTAGGTCTTGCCTATCCCTCAACCTCAGCCCAAGGTTAATCAGTCATCAAGATCTTTATCCTAACACCACCTCTGGGGGCACAATAGATCAAGAGTCCTAATCAGGACTTGCAAACATACATACTTTAGATATTCACGAGGCCAATGAGAACATCCACCCAACAAGATTATACTATCCTTACATATCTGCCTAATGACCTTGTAGACTGGGAAGCTAGTGTTCCAGGACCTCAGAAGGTCTTGGCCCGCAACAATTTTCTAATTGTGAATTTATGAAAACATTTGGAAAAAATACAGTTTGCTAGAAGAACTGACATTTTTATTGTCACGCTGCAAAGTCTGTAATGAAATTAACTGTTTTTCCTATAATTGCATAGAAACATAATTTGCATTTGTTGTACAATCATTTGAACAGATGTTGTAGATACCAACATCCATTGCATTATATCTCCAAGGTACCAAATTATTCCCTCTTTTGCAAAAATCCTTGAAAGAGATTGTTTAGTACAATTTGAATTTCTGAAATGTCTGGTAAAAGGGTAAGTAGGTCAGATATTGGCAAGGTAAATGGCTTGGTTTTGAATAATTGGCAGCTTCACATAGTAAGCTCTTTGAAGGAGGACATAGTGTACTTATATATTAATTACATTTTTATATTGTCTGGGCAGTGGCATTGTGTCATACTAGAGCTGATCTTAGAGCCGAGAGGGCACAGATTTGAGTCCAACCTTTGACACATGCTGGCTGTGTGACTTTGGGCAAGTCATTTAACCACTTAGTGTTTCTTCTTGTTGAGTCAGTTAGTTATGTACAATTGCTCATGACACAATTTGAGGTTTTCTTGGCCAAGATACTGGAGTGGTTTGTCCTTTTCTTCTTCACCTCCTTTGACATATGAGGAAACTGAGGCAAACAGGGTTAAAGGAATTGGCCCAGGTCACTTAGCTAGTAAGTATCTAAGGTGGGATTTGAACTCAGGTCTTCCCCACTCCAGGCCCTATGCTCTGTGCATTATGGTGCTACCTAGCTGCCCTCTTAGTGGTTTGAGCAACTTTATAAAGCTGTAAGTTGTAGGTAGAAACGGTGCCAGCCTTCATTTGTAGAAAGAATTTATTTGCTTAGGAATTCCCTATACCATTGAAATCAAAGGTCCAGTCCCTACTGCTATCTCTGCTTTATGTAATTATGAATATTTGTTTGTATGTACATATACACATACATGTGCAGATGTGTGTGTTTGTGTGTATAAAGCATCTATAATAGCGCATCCTGATTTCAAGGATACAAAATAAAGCAGTTAGTGCAACTTACATTTTTTACATTCCGATATTCAAGGACTTTTGTAGAAGTAGAGTCCCAAATTGTCATATAGAGCAATGAGTTGGCCACTAGACATGGTTGTACATAGAACCAGGTAGGCCTCCTTCATGGAAGGCCCATTGGTAATTCTTGCCACAAGGTGTGGCCATACAACCAGGTAGTGATCTGTGCCCATCTGAGTCAACAGATATATACAAGCCACCATTTCTTGATATTCTTTTATTTTTAGGAAGGATACAGCTTCAGAAGCTCCCTTTTTGAGAGATTACTAAAGACCCCCAACATAAAGGGAATGACTGCAAGATAGCTTAGCTTTTATATATCGATATTCTCTTAGCCAGTGCCTGGTAAGGAAGAGCAATTGGCAAATAAAAGTGACAAATAAAATTCTCTTTCCTTTTATGCTTCATTTCCAAAAGCTACAGGTCAGCCCATTATGCTGGAGCATTATGTCTTGAACTGAAGTGTTTTCATATAACATTCTTGATTAAACTTGGTTGCAGGTGTGAAGTGAGAGGCTTTGAAATTAACCTGCAACAAACAAATATGTTTCCATTTATGAATGATTATTAATGGCTTGATATCAAATTTCCCAAGATAAATAAATAAATGTATTTTTTTTTTACACACAAGTAAGTAGTTACTCTAAACTCTCATTCATGGGAAATGTAAGCAACTAGATTGCTAAAAAAAAATTCTAATTTTATCATGTATTATATTTGTCAAATGAATGGATGACATGTGGTATGGTAATTTATTCATGTATACTATGTGAATGGTATGGTAGAAAGAATACTGGGTTTGGAGTCATGTGCCCTGAATTTGCACCCCAGTTTTGCTGTTTACTATCTTGGATTTAGGGTTTTTTTTCCTCCCTATATCTTTTGTATTGTTTAGTATTATCTATTGTTCATAAGAATGACCCCGAGGCAATGAAAACTCTGGTAGTGTTTCATTTGAATTTGATATGGCATTTGATTTGTTTTGGGACTGTTTCCTTAGGACTTGCAGATTTATTGACGTTGAAAACTCTCAAGTTGAGGAAATATCTACTAGTGAAGCTTAGCATCTTCTCTTCAATTTAGAATGCAAGGGTTTCCTCAGGGCGCTGTAAAGTTAAGTGACTTTCCCAGGGTCACAGGTCCAGTATATGTTAAAGACAAAACTGAAATTCAGGTCTTTATGACCTGAAAGCAGAGGCTGACTTTCCATCCCTTATACCATTTCTAATGGACTTTTCATGTGTCCTTGTGTTTTATGATTATCTGTGTATCTGTTTCATCCCCCTGCATGTGCACAGGGATCATGTTTCACCTAAACTTTGTATCTCCATTTCTTAGTGAGTTGGGGGGAGGGGAGGAAAAAATTATTGGTGATTATGAGGAGGCATGAGTCCAACTGGAAATATCAGTAGGTGAACCAAAGTCCCAGGCATTAGACTTTCTACTTTATGTAAGTCCTTCTCTTTCTAAAAGTTTATATCAATCCTTGCTCTGCAGATACTGGTACTTGTTTTCTATGATGATACATTGCTACTTTACATTGCACTCTTTTTCATCAAAGTTAGGGTAACAAACTAATTCATGGCTCCGTTTTTCTTCAGTTGTGTATTTCATCATCATTATAACTCATAATCATGAGATAGCCTGAATGCTGCCAGCTAGCATTCATTTCTCTTTATAAAATATTGAACCCATGCAGGAATCAACTACCAAAGTTTTCTAGTTTCTCATTTACCATGAGGATCTCCCTACCTCCAGGACTGAAAATCTGTGAAATCTCATGGGATCTCAAAAGTGTCACCATTTTTACATGAGGATTAGATATTTATAAGGAAAATGTGCCCTCATTTGCCATAAAGAAGAATTGAAGGTTGGAAAGTTGACTATAAATCTGGTTTGTGAACTATTCGAGGTCTACTCTAGCCCTCACCATCCTGCCGATGCACCAAACCCATTTTCAGAGGCAGTGCACCTTGTTTTGTCATTTTAGCCCAAATGGGATGGCTTTGATGTTGAGATTTATAGACCAGATAGGAAGGCTGGTGATCCTTCCACAAGCTAGTGATGAAGATGTGTGGGGGCTGTTTAAGTCTTATAATTTCCTCTAAATTACACCGCTTAACAGATTGCATCTTCTGGCTCTGGAGGGAGCCACCATTGAATAAAAAGTTGCGTCCATTAATGCATACGTGTACAAGTTACCATATTGACAGGTTCTAAGGATGAACTCAGTGGGAATTCCAAAGTTCACATTTATTGGAGGAACCTTCTAAATTATCTGGTATTAATGACAGGCTTAAAAATATCCTTCTTCCTAAAGCAATCTTTTGAAGTGGCCGTTTTGAACCAAAATGTGTTCTCCAGTCATGAAAACATCACTGAACATCCTTTCCCATCCATACTTCTGTTGAGAGGAGTCTCCTTATAATCTTTTGTTCTTAAGATTTTTTTTTGCCTCTACATATCCCAGTCTTGTGGTCTCTCCTGGTTCACATCTTTTTGCAGTACTCTTTTCCAACATATGGACATCAGGTTTTAATAGACAACAAGCTTAATAGAGGTCACAGAAGTGATCAGCTCCCACTTCACCATGTACTTTGCATTTCAAGTGTATCATCAGTGAGCTATAAAACTTTCCAATTAAAGCTTCTCCTCAAATGAAAGATCATCTTCAAAGCCATCCCAGAGAAGTGGGGTGGAAAGGCTGAGCCCTCCAGCAGAATCATTTTTAGGGCCTCTTTGTTAACTGGAAACACATGAGAACAGATAGATCTGCATGACAGTAGCTTTCATTGGACCATCAAGGCCTTCTCTTGTTTATGTTTACATAATTGTGAGCAGTGCAGGCACAAGCCTTATTTATAAAGAGCAACCCCATTCTAGGCAGCTCCTGATAGAAAATGTCCCTGGCTGGGTCATAGATTTAGAGCTGGAAGGGCTTTGGGTCCAAGCTCCTCATGTCCAGAAAGCAGGAGTGGCCTGGTAGGTAGGAGAATCTTTCCTTCCCTAACTCCATCATTATCATCATAGGATCATAGATTTAGGTCCAAACTCCTTGTTTTATATCATGAAGACTGAAAACACAGAGAAATGTCATTTCCTTTACCAGATTTTGCTGGTGTATTAGAGAACAGATTAAGCTAATGATACACAATTCAGTACATGCATAACTTCTTTACCATTACTTAAATGCTATTTTTGTGTGATGGGATCACTAATTATGCTTATTCTTCTCAATGCAAAGTCAAACTTTATTCAACAAATACATATAAACATTAATTTATATAATCTATTAGACAATACATTTACCCCACTCAAAACAAACCAACCATCCTGATTTTCTAAGACTTCCCAGTAGGTATGTCTTGTACTAATTCTTATCAACAGGGTTCCCTGTCTCCACAGCCAGAAACTGAGCGTCTCCTTCTAAGCAAGTCAGCAAAGCTCTGTCAGTCATCACTGCCCTCCAGCAAACAAGGGAGATGCTTGAGCTGTAAGTCCAGGGAAACTCAGGAGCCAGTCACATTTACAACCCAAGAGCAGCGTGAAGGTTGGGGGCCTCCAGTGGGTTTCTCATAGTTATGTTTTGGGTTTAACTGGTTGTACCCTAAGTCCTGATTGATGCCCACTGTCCTAATTTATTTAGCAATTAATTTAATTGGTACACAATGACATATGCCAATGACAAGGTTGTTTACCCAATTTTTCCTTCAGTGGCCTGTCCTATCTGGAAGGTCCATATGTTTATGAACACACAAGTGTTGTTTACCAACCTATACCACACATTTGCTCATATAATCTTGAAAAACAAGCTATGAAAAACACCAAAATGCTTCATCACAAAATGGCAGGCTAATACAAAATAGAGTCAGTTATATGAAGGCAACAAACTTATTCTCATTGCATTATGACAGTCTTCTCAGAGTCCATCTGACTCAAGCATTCTGTTTCATTAATTGTTCCTTCCACCCTAGTTAGAGTCTAGAATTTGTATGGAAGATGGCATCAGATAAAGCAAGGCCTATAGAGAGAATACTAGTAATTATGGTCCAATAGAATGAACAATTTTTCTGGACTAAGAGGACCTGGGTTCCAATCCCACTTGTGATGCTTACTGGCAGTGTCACTTTGGACATGTCATGGGCCACAGATTCTTGAACTTCAAAATGAAAGGTTTGGGCTAGAAGAACTCAAAGGTCCCTTCTAGTGTTAGGTTCCTATGAAATTATTATTTATGAAATGAGACCTAGATTATGTAGGAGGAAGAGAGCAGGTTGAATAGAGTGTTGGTACTGGAGTCAGGAGCTGTGTGACCCTGGACAAGTCATGTAACCCTATTTGCCTCAGTTTCCTCATCTGTCAGATGATTTGGAGAAGGAAATGGCAAGCCACTCCACTGTCTTTGCAAAGAAAACCCCAAATGGACTCATGAAGAGTTAGACATAATTAATCACCAACAACAATAAAATAATACTTCCAAGAATTCTAAACTATTTCTCTTCATACTATATACCATATTGCCCATTACCAGGAAAGAGTAACCAGGATAGTGGGGGTGAAATCATGTCCTATTATGAGGGGGGAAGAAAATAGAATAATTTTCAAATATTTAATGGAGCATCATAATATCATGTGGAAGACTGATTTGATTTTGCTTAGCTCAGTGAGGAGAATTAGGTTAAGTGAATATAAGTTTCAGGGGACAATTTTTTTGTTTTAAACATCCTAGCACTTAAAGCAGTTAAAATATAATGAAGAAGTGAGCTCCCTGTTGTTGGACATGTTCAAGCGGACTTGATGACCATCTTTTGAGAATATCATAAAGGAGATTCATGCTCTGAAATAGTGGTTGAATTAGATGCTAGCTAATGAGAGCCCATGATTCTATAAATGCCACTGCATTTATCATACTTCTGTCTCCAACAAAAGATGGCTGAATGCATTCTGAAATTTTTATGAAGGTATGATTTTTAAATTTTGTATGACGAATACCTGCTTCATTGACATGGGCTCCCTTTGGTCTTCTCCTCCATTCCTCAGACCTCCTCAGCAGCACCAGCTTCTTTTCCTTTCTTCCCTCCTGTCACAGAGAATGAGACATCTAGGCAGGACACTCAGGCTAATCCTGTCTTCCACTCTTCATTCCATCCATCCTCCAGGAACTTCCTTGAGCCATCATCCCTTTTCCCTCATAGATCTCCCATCATTCTTGCCATTGCTTTTCCTGCCATCAGTATACAAATATACCCCAGTGTCCTAAAAGAACCCCTTCCCTTGGCCTTTTTGTCCCATCCAGATCCTGTCTTCTCTCTCCTCCCCTTCCTTTCTAAGTAAAAAGTTTTATGCATCTAATGACTCTTTTAATTTTTCTCCATTTACAAAATATTTCTTTTCTATCCTTACCAAAAAACCCTCCTCATTGAAAAAAAGAAAAAAATACAGAACCTTTGTAATAAATATATATATGTGTGTGTGTACACACACACACACACACACACACATATTCCCTTGCTTCTGCTTACTTCCCTCTACAAGGGTCCTTACAAGTCTTTCTAGGTTTTTCTGAAATCACAGCTTCTATCTTCAACTGTGCCTTTTGGCTTTTGAGGGCACTGCTCCACTACAGTTGTTCTTCAAGGTCAATGGCTCCCAGATCCTCAGATCTATGGGTCTTTCTTTCATTTCCCATCCTCCTTGATTTCTCTGCAGTTTTTGAGACCGTTGACCACCAACCTATCTTTCTGGTGACTCTCTTTTCCCTCTGTTTCACAGACACTATACTTCCTAGATTTTCCTTTTCCTCTCTAATCATTCCCACTTAATGTAAATGCTCTCCATGGGGTACGTCCTTGGCTCTTAAGGCTCTTAAAGTTAAAATTGCATTGACTTCTGGGACAACCTGCATATCCTTTTCCTTTGCAATCTTACTTAAATATGTATTAAGCTCATTTATTACTATGTGTAAGGTTTTGTTACTAAGAACTAAGCAAAGATAAAGAGCAAAACATCTCTGCTTTCAGGGTTCTTCCACCATTCCCTCTACACAGAAGACTCCCACATCGGTCCTTCTGTTCATGACCTTTCTAACTTTCAGGCATTTCTGACTGCCTGTAGAACAAATATCCAATTTGATATTTCATCCTCACATCAAACTCAGGATGCCCAGAATCTTTCCCCTTAAACTTGTACCTCCTTCTGAGGTACGAGTCTATGGCATTTTTGTCTATGGCACCACTAATCTCCTGGGCTCTCATATGCAGTCTCGGGATTACCTTTGATGCTTGCTTCTGTCTCTTTCTCCCATCATTAAGTTACCAAGTTCTGTTGATACCATCTCTATGACAGACAACTCTCGCCATCCATTACCTCCCCTCTATTGCCACCACACTGTGGTGGAGGCTGCTATTATTCTCAGCCTGGACTCTTGTTAATAAATACTCTTCTTACTGATGTAGAGCCAGACATATCCAGAGGCTATGTCCTATCTCGGGGCATCCCTGGACAAGAGTCCTTTACCCTCTTTGAACCTCATTCCTTCCTCTGTAACTGGAGGGATTTGAGCTAGATGACCTCTGAGGGCATAACTCGTCCAGCTCTAAGGCTATAGGAGATTGGTTTCTTCCTGAAGGCTCTTTTTCCCCATTGGAGCTTAGGATTATATCAGTTTGCTATTTATGTGTGTCGCAGCTTTTGTCGTTGCCTCCCCCAAAGTACTGGTGACTCCGTTGGCACAGGGCCCAGCACCTCCATGGTCAGTTCTGTTGGCAGGTCTTGCCTTGCCCTATAACCAATTCCCTGCATGTCTAAGACAGAAACAAAGGTTATGCACCTGACTGCTTTTCACTCTCACTCTGAACAGAGAACTGACAGGGTGTTTCTACTTGGAACATCTTCCTCCTTGCCCTTTGCTCCATATTTACCATCTACTCAACAGGTGCCATACACCAGTTCATGTGTGTTCTCCTTTCTAAATTATTATTTTTTGAATGTAAGCTCCACAAGGGCAAGGACCATTTTACTTTTTTCTTTCATCTTCCTAGCATGGTGCCTAATACATGTGCTTAATTAAATGTTTGATGATTGACTGAAAGGTATTCTTTTCTCTCTCCCTCTCTTTCCAAGTGAGTTTTACAAAACTCATATAATAACCATTCTGAACTTCCCATTAACACCTCTGGGGACCAGATCTCACTGCCACCAACCACACCAAAGGCAGCCTACAGCCTGCCAGGGAGTCTTGTGTTTTCTGACATACCTGGGTAAAAAAGGTATTGAATGATTATAAATAATCCCTCTGACCTTCCTTCTTCATTTTCTCTCTCATCCTACTAACACAATTTTCCTTTTGTGCCAAAATCTAGTCACGTCCATCTTCTGCTAAAAAATAAAGTCTAAACAAAGCATAAAACCACACAAACTCTCATCCTTTCTTTGCCTGTCAAGGAAAGCTTGCATTGCTCCTTCTGGCTTTTGAGGGTACTCCCAAATATGACACCATTGCTTGCCTCCACACCATCCTGCTCCAACAGATCCCTTTGGTACCGAGTACATGTTATACTCTTACTTCTCTGATGTTTTCCCATGGGGAATGCCTTTCCTTCCTTTTTTTTTTCATCTGTTGTATTTCTTCCTATCCTTTACAGCCTACTTCAAATGTCACTGTCTCCAGGAAGCCTTTGTTGATCCAGAAACCTTCCTTCCAATTTTTTTTGTACTTTTCTAATTCACGTATCATATAATATTCTGCACTCTATCTGCACTCATGTGAACTTCTTTACAAAGCTATAAGTTCCTTGAGGCAAGTCTGTGTCTTATCTAAACATTGTATATTCCCCAACACGTAGTACTAGTACAATGTTTTCTATGTAAAGGTGCACTTGATTATTGCTTATTGTTGATAGGAAGTTGTAAACTTAGGATTCTTTCCAGGAATATATTTTGAAACTCTCCTTTGATCACCATATTTTACTAGAAGCAAACATGCCTTCCTTTTGAGTTAATTTCTCTTTCATATATTTAGGTTTTTTACTCTGTTGTAAATTCTAATCAGAAAGCAGTCGTACCAAAGAACTAACATCACATTTGTGCATCAATTAAGTCAGTAAATTGTAGCATCTTTTTTCAGGTGGAGGATTTTAACTGGGAAATGAGAGCTTTGCTTGAGTTATAATTTTACCTGAATCATTGTTAAGATCACCATTAAGTTTTCTGAGTGTACCAGGGTGATTATTTTAGAAGAAAATTTGTTATGATTTTTTTTCTTCTGCAGACTCAACCAGAAAGACTGTTAGAGCTGGAAAGCACCAGAGAAAAGGAAAAAGCATGAATATTTATGGCTCTGCATCCTTTGGAAAAATTAGAGAGTTAAGACAAGGGATTTTTCTGGTGACCATGGTCTGGCCCGGTTTAATCATTCCCTTTCTGCTTCTACCAAAAAAAAAAAAAGTCATTCTAATTTCAAATTGGTTCTAGTGACTGACCTGTTTTGGCAAACCTTGATTTGTGGAGGGAGTACTTAATCTGGAGTCCACTGACTTCCTACACAGTCTGTGGGGTCCATATTTCCTGGTGGGACATACTTGAATGAGAAAAAAATGACTTAATTTTCCCCGATTTCCTTTGTAATCCTATTTATTCATTTCCATTTATCCATTTAAAAACATCATTCTGAGGCATCTGTAGGCTGAAGGTCAATTCCACAAAACAAAATCGAAAGATTTTAAGAACTGCTGATTTGTAGAGACTGATTTCATAGTCATATTAAATAAAAATCAGTTTATTGAAGGTGGCAGTTCACTTTAGA
The DNA here is from genome assembly GCA_028646575.1 of Pseudocheirus occidentalis. Lineage (NCBI taxonomy): Eukaryota > Metazoa > Chordata > Mammalia > Diprotodontia > Pseudocheiridae > Pseudocheirus > Pseudocheirus occidentalis. Next base: position 41,248,106 of record CM053597.1, on the reverse strand, counting down.
ATAACAATTAAAGTACAAAAAGTGATAGGTGCTGGACCTATGAGTTCGTGGGTGTGGGTAATTCATGGGTTAGCAAAGTCCTTTGAGAGATGTTCAAAGAGTGGGATGGGGACGTGACTTCCCTAGGTCACACGTAAAAGGTGGTATTCAGATCTTGTGTCTTATACTGGCTTTCCATGTGCTAGTCAAGCTTTTGCTAAGCATTTTAAAAAAATGACAAAAGCCGATTTGACATTTTTCTAAATGCAACCCATGCTGGCCCTTTGTTTTTCTGTGTGGGTGTTTAATTAGTGTTGCTTGCCATTAGGCCTCCTGGATTTGAATGAGTCAGTAGGAGAGACCAGAGAAGCCCAGTGGGGTATGAAGATGAAGAAAATACAGGGAGGGTGTGTGTGTCTGGGGAGCCTGCCCTGTGAGACTTCCCTCATGACGTGGCTCCTGGGTGTAGATGCTGTGAGGCTGGCTGCTTGCCTGGGCACTTTTGCCCTCTGGCTACTAAAGGGAAAGGGACAGAGAGGAGACTACAAATGGAAAACCAGGCATACTTTCTGTGGGCTCTAGAGAGGTTGAGAGCTAGGAGAAAGCACAGAGTGAGGTTTGCCACTGTGATTGGGTGGCCCAGACCTGGCAATTAAGGCTGGGTGTGCCCTTCATACATGGCATTTCTGTGCTTTCCTGATTACCCACCTTCTGGAGAAGGCATCAGGGGGCCTATGGGGACTGTGGTCTTGTGGTGGTATGTGTTCAGTGCTTTTTGCTGTCCACTGCCTGGGAGCTGGGGGGATGGGATGAAAAAGCCAGGGTCAGCTGCTGCTGTGTCCCAGAGAACATTCTAAGCCACTGTCCTACAATAAGACTTGGCCCATTGTACTCTGAGTATGGTGAGGCTCACTCTTAAATTGGTGATAAGGCAGTAAACAAAAGAGAGTGGTAAGTGTGGGCAGTGAGTAGGAGGCACCCTAACCTGTCTATCGGCAATGCCAGCTCACATGGCAGCTGCAGGTAGCTCTGGTACAGAAATATGCATTGGCTATAGCATCCAAGAACAAACATGGTGATAGAACTCACTGTTCTTCAGAGCTAGAGGGGGTTTCAATCAATAAACCCAGCACGCTTTATGGGAATGAGCTTCTGAAGAGCACCTTTGAGCCACATGGGGTAGGGTTTGAGAATAAGGCCTACTACCAGCTGTTGTCTCAGTTGTTGAGGCGTATTAAAGGGGTGGGAAATTCAAGAACTATTATCTGTAAGGACACAGGGAATTCGGGGTAAGTATTATTACTAAAAAATTATCTGGTAAGTTGAACTCCAAGTCTTGCCAGTGGGGAAGCTTTGGGGCTTGCTGTCCACTAGGATCCCAAGTATAACTTCTAGGTTTTTAGAGAGAGGCTTAGGCCAAGCAGAGTATGGCAAACTCCCAGAAAAAAACTCATATCTTTTGTACCTACCAACATAGGGATTACATTTTGGGAGTAATAATCATTACCCCAAACTCCCTGTGTCCTTACAAACATTTCACAAATAAGGAAACTCAGGTATGGAGAGATCAAGTGACTGTGCATGTTACATGAAATCAGGAGCAAAGCCAGGATGTGAATTCCAATGGGTTGTTTTCATCACTAATTCATGCAAAATACCGTGTCACTTCTTGCTGTTGGCCTGAGCCAAGGGTCATAGGATCAGAGATGTAGAATTGCCAGGGAATTTAGAGGTCATCAAATTCAGCACCCTCATTTTACAGATAAAGACACTGAGTCTGAGCTAGGATTAAATGATTTGTCCAGGCTCAGGCTGCTGCTGGTCAGTCTCTGAGGCAGGGTTTAGGTCCAGACGTTCCTGACTCCATCAGGTCCAGTACTCTCTCCACTATATCACCGTGTCTTGTTAGTTAAAATGTCTCCCTGATATGCTCAAGTTACCTAATGTCTGAGAAGGGAAAGTCAAATCTATATTTAGGCTTGGTCATTGAGTCTGTGAGACTGTATGTGACTTCCTTGTTCTGTGCTGAATGTGGGAAAAATCTCCTGGAGAAGATGGAAAAGTCATTCTTGCTTTCATCTGTGACTGACTCCAAATGTCCCAAGACCTTCCCTTTCTTTCCAAGGCCAGATACCATAGAGGGTGGTCCTTGTATCACAGGGACTACTCATTGTGCAAGGAAGGATAATATGGCCATTTACCTGCCAAACATGAGCAGGATCTTTTACAAGCCATGATGCTAACAGAGACCCAAGTTGTGGATTTTCAGCTCTAGCAATTACAGATTTTGTGAATCAAGGACGAACAAGCAAGGGGGAACAGAAATCATCTAAGCTTGATGCTGGTCAAGAAGAGGCAAAAAATAGCAAAAATCAGAGAAATAGCAGTTAAGAAGAAAAGCAAAAGCAAATTTTGAGTGCAAAGTGGCCACAAGATTATCTCTGGTGGTAAGGAAGTAGGCAGACACCACTTCTAGGGACAAGTCCGTTGGGAGTTTTTCCAGCACTCAGGAATTCAGTGAACTATGCACCAGGCATTTCAAAAGGATCTGAGAGTACTAGGACAAAAAATGTCTTCAAACATCTGCCTTCAAGAAGCTTTTATTCATTTTCCCAGACGGAACCCTAAGAGGAACTCAGCTAAGCAAACACAGAAAGCAAAATTGCTCTCCATGGAGAAAGTAGCAAGGATACCCAATGTGTATTTGTACAGTGATTTACAATTTACAGAGGGCTTTCATATTCATCAGTTTAGGCCATCCTCACAAGGTCCCTCAATGCCTGGCACGTGGTACTTGAAAGTAATTCAGACTATTCATTGGAAAGTCAAATACTAAGACTAAAGGTTCAGTACTTTGGCCAACTGATGAGAAGACAGGTCTCATTAGAAAGGACCCTGGTGCTGGGAAAGACTGAAGGCAAATGGAAAAGGGGATGGCAGAGGACGAGATAGTATCATGCAAACAATGGACATGAGCTTGGTTAGACTTCATGAGATAGTCATCAGTAGAAGGGCCTGGAATGTTTGGTCCATGGGGTCATGGAGAGCTGGACTTGACTGATCGATGGAACAAGAACAACAAATTTTTTTTATTCATTTATTCAACACCACTAATGAAGCAAATGGGCAGACCCATTCCCATATGACTCATAGAGGCAAAAGTGTTTGACCAAAGGTATGCAATTAAAGTAATATGGTGGCAGAGATGTGACTTGAAATCAGATCTCCTGGCTTCAAGTCCAGTGTTCATCCCATTATGTAATCCTGCATTTTTACAAGAAAAGTTGAAAAAAAAAATGGAAAGAGGGGATATGCATACAGAAACTTTGGAGAAGTTATATAGGCTAAATTGTAATTGGGTAGTATTAATAGCAATAAAGACAAGATGTGATGTGGCATAATTGGTAAAGGGGAGGTCTTGTGGGTTGGAGCCTCGCTTCTGAGACAAAGATCCAGACCAAAACAGCAACAATGTCGTTAGCTGGTCAGTCAACAAACATTTCTTAAGTGCCTGGTATATGTCATGTACTGTGTAAAATAAAACAGCCTCTGATCTCAAGGAGCTGACTTTATAGCAGAGAAAACAACATGTATACATGGAAACAGATTCAAAATACAGGGTGTTCCAGGAGTCAGAACAATTTGGGTTTAACTACACTAAGACTTTTGGGACATCCAGTATTTTGCATTGAGATTTTGGGGATACCCTCTCTCTATTTTTTCAGGCATAAGGCTGAATAATAAACTCTCTCTCTGTTATGTATATATATGTATATATATAATATATATACATATATACACACGTGTGTGTATACCTACATGCACGCATGTATGTATGTGTATATGTATGCATATCATATAAAACCCACACACATACCCTATATATTCATAAAGTAAGTACAAGATAAAGGCAAGATGGCCTGACCATGGACAAGTTGTTTAGTATCTCTGAGTCTCAATTTCTTCACTTGTAAAATGTGTAGAAGTTTACCTATTGTACCTGCCTCACAAGGTTACTGGAAGCTTTAGGGCCTCCTTTTAGTAGCTAGGATGGAATGCAAAGTGCCCTGGTAATTAAAACCCTTTTAAACCTGGTTCTAGCCTTCCACCCCAAGTTTACTGCTGTACATTCAACTTCATAACCCATATATATTCCAGCCAAACTGACCTCCCTGAAATTATCCCTCTCCCTCCTGAAATTTTCATATTTACTTTCTATATAGTCAATACAATATTGTACATAATGGTAATATATGTACATAATAATTACATGTGTGCACATCATTCACAATGTACACAATAATTGTGTATGATATATAATAAAAATTTATATATTATTTATCACATTTATAACAATATATAATATTATATATTTATATATTATCAATGTGTGTGTTGTTTTCCCCATATGGGATGTAACTTCCTTTAGAGCATGAACTGTTCTATTTTTATATTCTGGGTGCCTAGCACAGTGGCTGGCATACAATAGGTGCTTAATAAATGCTTGCTGAATGCAGGAATTATTTTTAAAAATAGTATATATTAAGTGCTTTGCAAATCTTAAAGCATCATATAACAGTTATTCCGATTCTTTCTTTTCATTTGGTGTTAATTTTGGCTGATGTTCAAATGAGGATCACAGATGTTCACATTTCTAAGTGCTTACCAAACGGAGGATGCTTAATGAGTGCTTCTTCCTTTCCTTTTCCTTTCTATCCGTTCCGTGATCTGTTCACATGTAGAGACGGCTGATCTTGAAATGACTTGGGAAATCTAGTGCTGGAAGGGACCCCAGAACCCATCTAATTGAAACCTCTCATTTTACACATGAGAAAATTGGGGCCATGGAAGGTTAAATGATAAGCTTATAGCTATTAATCATCAGATGTGGGATTTTAATCCATGCCCTCTGCCTTCCTCCCCAGTGCTTTTTCCATTGTACCAACCTGTTCATCAAACCTTTAACCAGTCTACTCTTTGTGGAGATGTGGCCAATTTAGTTTTTGTGTGAAAATATTCACCATTTCCACTGATTTCCCACTCACTTCTTATAGAAAATAATCACAATATGTAGGTGTGAAACTTATGAATAATCAAGAATCATTTTTGCCTCTTTAATTTCCTTATCCCAAATTATGTTTTCTATCATGAGTTTTTAGTTTTGACCAGTGACCTCTGAACCTGCCTTCGCATTGAAGTCCCAAAGTAACATGGCGGATGTTGACTTGGTTGGGAGGATTCTATCAGATGATTAATAGAATTTCTCCTCTACTCTGAATCTTCCTATTCACCTGCAATTTCTTTCTGCCTTCAGGTTCCTTTCCTAGTAATGATGTCGATATAGAAGACACGGTTCAGTTCTCAACCATAGTATGTGTAGTTCACTGTACTTTTAGAATAGTTTCCTGTTCTGTAGTGTAGAACAGTTAAATTCTTTTCATCATTGGACAAGCGTCTCACAAGAAGTAACCAGAGTTAAATTAATGTTTGAAGTTGGTCTAAAAATTGTGATTTAAAAAAAATAATAATTTTATTATTTTTCTGATTAACAAGCATCCATTTTATCTTTATTGAATCGATCAACATTCTAAAGCCCTTCCAAGTTGTTTTTCTTTCTAATGTTGTTGACACTGAACAGATTGTTTCCTTGATCAGGTCATTTCATTCTACCCAAGTTCATGGAGATCTTCCCGGTTTCCAGGGAACCTGTCCATTTCATCATTTCTGATGATGCAATAATGCTTCATGACATCTATATGCCATAATTTGTTTCTAGTTCCTTGCCCCTACAAAGAGAGCTGCCCTAGTTTTGTACGTGCAGGTTCTTTTCTTTCCTCTTTCTTTCTTCTATTCTTTTTCCCGTTATATTGTGGAGTAGGGGCCTCAAAGTAATATCACTGTGGGCAAAATTTGGTAACTTTATGGGCACGATTCCAAATTGCTTTCCAGAGTGGCTGGACTAATTCATATCTCCCTGGACACTGCATTAATATGCCTGCTTCCCAGATAATTACCCTTTTCTTCCATTCTGATCAGGCATCTTAGGTATTGCAGTGGACAGAATGCCAAGCCTAGAATCAGGAAGATCTTGGTTCAGTTACGGCCTCAGACACTTGCTAGCTGTGTGACCCTGGCAAAGTCACTTAATCTCCATTTGCCTCAGTTTCCTCAACTATGAAATTGAAATAATAATAGCACCAGTGTTGTTGTGTGGATCAAATGACATGATATTAATAAAGCACTTATCATAGTGGGTGATCCATAATAGGTCCTTGATAAATGCGTGCATCCTTCTCTTCCCACTCTGCTACCATCATTGCAGAACCACTGACAAAGAATCCACCACCTGGGAGCAACCTTGTAGTGACAAATCCCTTTACATTTAGCCAAGCTAGTCATTTAATGAGAGGCCTAGTTGGCCAATGGGCTAATACGTGACACCTTCCCGGCTTGGTTTTGCACAAAGTCCAAATTGAAAAGACATCTCTTACAGACGGTGAGGTTTTCCTGGTATTGTGTTTATGGAGGACAAGAGCTAATTGCATTAAAGCCATGAATGTTCACTGAGTTCCATATCCACCATTCAGGAGAGATTGATTTAGCAATTCACATGAGAAAAACCAAGTGGATGAGGAATAAATATTGCCCAGATTATGCCGTGCAGTTAGTAGGCAGGACATTGATTTTGTCCTTCAGTATCCACGTCTTAGATGGGAGCCACAAATGGACTAGGTCTAGAGTTGATGGGAAGAGCGCAGAAGTTTGATGTGGATTTGTAAAAGGCAGCATTTTCAATGGTTCTCAACTGCTTCTTGAAGCAAACCACAATCTCTTTCCTACCAAAATTGCCTGGGTGCTGCTATATGGCAAAAAATTAGGCTTATGTTATAAAAGTTTTTTATCTACCCTGGGCATAGTTGCTTTCTGTGCAGGTGACATAATACTGCCTGATTTTAATATATAAGTATTCACTTTGATACAGGGTTGAAAGAAGTAGTTAATTCATTAGATGAGGCATTACAATTATTAAAATTTTAATTTTATCTTTATCTTCCCTCAAAAAAAAGTCATCTGCGCAATAATTTTTCCAAATTAGGAAAAATTCGTCACATCTGTGTTGTGTCTATGATCAAATGAGATAATGTATAGTATAAATGCTTTGCAAGCCTCAAGGTGATATAAGATTTAGCTCTTATTATTATGGGAAATGACAATTAATACATGTGTACATGTGTGTATCTAGGAGTTTGTCCCTTTTGAATGTGGAATGGTGTATGAAAAGTTATTTGCTCATTCATTAATTAAGAACATGCTGGTAAAATAGGGTTAAATTCATTCTAAAAATCATCAAAAGCTTCTGGCTCATTTAATTTGGATATGATTGCACAAGCAATCTGGCAGCTCTGGAAGTTACCAAAATCAGAGCACAGAGCACGGAGTGACTTTCACAAACAATTGTGGCGATGTGTGCGCTCAAGGAGAAGAGGGGGAGGGGAGTTGAATTAGGACCAATTATTTATCTGAATTCAGTCATGAAGAAATTGGATTTTGTTTTATACTGAAAGTCAACACTTATTTTTACACTTGGCTTGAGTAATAGTGATGATCTTTGGCTTTCTAAATTAGCCAGATTAAAAAGTAGTATTAGTTGTAGTAATAGAATGTAATGCTCTATTAAATCTGTACATGTACATTTATAAAGAAGATAAACTGAACCAAGAGATACTGTTTCTCTATAGGAATATAGCTTGGCAAAAATTAAGCTGTTTAAATGATGGGATTTTAGGCTATAGGCTTAATCATAAGGGTCATAGGTTTAGTTAGAAAGACCCTATAAAAGATCTGTTATCACCCCCCCCATTCTGTCAATCAGGGATTTTTAACCTGAAGTCCATGAACAATGTTTCAATATGATTGTTTTCCTTTCTTGTATATGTTAGTTTATTCATTTAAAAATATTCTTTTGAGAAGGGTTTCATAGCCTTTAACAGTCTAAAGGGGTCCATGGCACATAACAAGTTAAGAATCCCTGCTCAGGATGAAACCATTGAGTTCTAGAGAGGTTACTTCACTTGTTCCAGGCCCCACAGTAAAACAGAAGAGCCAGGATATGAATCCCATTCCCTCTCACTCTCTTCACTACATACATCATCCATCTTCAGTCTGACCTTTCATAAATACTGAGTTTTTAAAATTGAAACTGAATGAATTTATGGAAACAAAATGGAAATTTGTTCAGTTTTTATTAAAATTTTTTTTTTATGTTTTGTGGGACTTTCTGTTCAATTTTCCTCAACGAGATATTATTAATTACCTATTATATTCCAAGCCCTGTGGTGGAGCCTCCTTCCATTCTACCCACCTCATGTTCAATTTGGTTAACTTTTACAAACATTTTAAAACTATTTGTGATATGGAAGATCTTGTACTGGGCAGTTGGTATAAAAAAGGAAATGGTCCCTGCCCTCCAATAACCTGCATTTAAGGGGACACAAGAGGCATGTAGATAAAGTGAGTGAATGCAAGGTACTAGGAGGAGGGAAGAGCCACCAACAACTAGAGGCATCTGGGAGGTGCCTTGGAGAAGGGGACACCTGGGCTGAATCTTTAAGGAAGATAGGGATTCTGAACAGTAGAAAAGGGAAGATAAAATGCATTCCAGGCATGAAAGACAGCTTCTTTGAATGCATGAAGGTGGGAGATAGAGTGCCAACTTTGGGGAAGTTTTTTTTTTTTTTTAATCTGGGACAAAGTAAGAGGAATAATGTGAAATACCTAAAAAATGTGTTGGAGCCAGATTGCATTAATTTTATTTTGTTCCTTTATCATATTGATGACTTTCATTAAGCCTATAATCCATTAAAACTCTCAGTTCTTTTTCAGACAAATATGTCTAATTACTCCTTCTGCCATCTTAGATTTGTGACACTGATTTTCAGAACCCCATCATAGGTTTTTATATTAATTCATGTTAAGATTTCGTCTAAGTGCTCTGGTGATCTGACCTATGATGGTCCTTTGGGTACTGACTCTATTATTCAGTGCACATGAAGAAGGTATTATATTCAGTTGTGGTTCCCTCATTTTAGGAAAGAAATTAAACTGGAGAGGGTTCATAGGAAGTCAGCTAAGATGATGGCGACTTCATATGGTCACATCACGTCGTGTGAAGTCAACAAATCATATCACCAATATTCCAGGTACCATGCCAAGTACTAGGCATACAAAGAAAGGTTAAAAAACACCTTCCCTGCCCTCAAGGAGCTCACAGTCCAGTGGTCTTAGATCTCAGAAACCGAAGAGACTTATCTTAGAGAAGAGGAGAAGACAAAGGGAATGTTGTGATTACTGTCTTCAGGTATCAGAAGTTCTAATCTGTATACACCTACGGGGCAGATCCAGGAGCAATAGGTGGGATTTGTAGGAGAATCTAGTCTTTATGAAGTGAAAAAAAATTTATAGACAGTTTCTCAGACAAAGGTCTCATATCTCAAATATATAAAGAACTTTGGGAAATCTATAAGAGTGAATCATTCCCCATTTGATAAATGATCAGAGGATATGAACAGACAGTTTTCCAATGAAGAAATCAAAACAATTTATAGTCATATAAAGATGCTCTAAATCATTATTGATTAGAGAAATGCAAATTAAAACAACCTTGAGATATCATTTTACAACTATCAGATTGACCAAAGTGGTTGAAGGAAAAAGTAACAAATATTGGAGGAGATGTGGGAAAAAATTGGGACACTATTGGTGGTGGAATTGTGAACTGATCCAATCATTTTGGAGAGCAATCTGTAATTATGCCTGTACCCTTTGGCCCAGCAATACCACTACTAGATTTATTTCCAAAGATGATTAGGGGAAAAGGAAAAGACCCTATATGTTCTAACATATTTATAGCCTTTCTCTTTGTGGTGGCAAAGAACTTGAAATTGAGGGGATGCCCATCAATTGGGAAATGGCTAAACAGGTTGTGGTATATGATTGTGACGGAATACTACTGTGTTGTAAGAAATAATGAACTACTTGATTTTAGAAAAACATGGATAGATTTGCATGAAGTGATGAAGAGTGATATGAGCAGAACCAAGAGAATGTTGTATACAAGTTGTAATAGCACTATTGTTTTAAGAGCAACTTTGAGCGAATAAATAATTTTGACTTTCTTTTTTCTACTTTTTGGAGAGGGGAGGGCAGAGCAATTGGGGTTAAGCGACTTGCCCAAGGTCACACGGCTAGTAAGTGTTGACTGTCTGAGGTCGAATTTGAACTCAGATCCTCCTGACTCCAGGGCAGGTGCTTTATTCACTGCACCACCTCCCCGCCCCAATAATTTTGACTATTGTAAATAACTAAATTAACTACAAAGTTCATATGAAGATACATCCAGAGAAAGAATTGATAAATAAAGTATTATGGAATGATTTTACCTTTATATACATACATACATACATACATACATACATACATACATATATATCCAGTGTATAATGGTAGCCATCTCTACGGCAGGGGGGAAAGAGAGGGAAGAAAAAAAGACATTTATATGATAACATTATGTATTTAAAAGGAATAGCAAGCGTTGTACATAATAAACTTGGAGCTTTATGTGCAATCATTTCTTTTATTCTGTTGTGTTAGGGAAATATTGTTTTATCCCATAAATTAAAAATCAAATAAATAAAAATTTTAAAAAGGAAAATAATCCCCAACCAGTGGAGCTGTCCAAGCCTGGACTGGGCGGCCATGGAGGTTTTCAGACAAAAGCTGGGCTATGGCTTGTGGAGGATGCTTTGTGCTGAGGTTGGACTAGATGATGTCAGAGGCTCCCTCTTGGGCCAAGGGGGCTCCGTCTCCAATTCTCTGATTCTGGGTGTAGAGAAAATGCTTCACAGGGATCTCTGTGGTGGATAAGGAAAAGATGTTAGCTAAAAATAATAATAACAGCAAACACTAGCATTCTTGGAGTGCTTTAGATTGTTGTTGTTTCATTATTTCTATCACGTCTGACTCTCCGTGACCCCACTTGGGGATTTCTTGGCAGAGACACTGGAGTGATTTGCATTTTCTTCTCCAGCTCATTTTACAGATGAGGAAACTGAGGCAACAGGGTAAGTGATTTGTCCAGGGTCACACAGCTAGGCCAGATTTGAACTCAAAAAGCTCAGTCTTCTTAACTCGGTGCCTGGTGTTCCATCCACTGCACCAGCTAGCCACCCACCGAAGTTTGCAGAGTGCTTTACAAATATTGTTCTCATTTGGTCTTTACAAAAACTCTGAGAAATCGGTGCTGTTATCACCTCCATTTTATAGATGAGAAAACTGAGACAAACAGAGGTTGAGTGGCTTGCCCAGGGTCTCTCAGCTAGTGAGTGTCTCAGGCTGATTTGCATTCAGGTCTTCCTGAATAAGGGAGGCATAGTGTCGAGAAGAGCTGGGCTTTTCTCCTCTGGTCAGCTTCATCTGGAGGGTTGTATTCAGTCCTTAGCACCCCAGTCTAGGAAGGATGCTGGTAAATTGTAGAATGTCTCAGAGAGGACGGCTGAGATGGGGAAGCACCTCGTACCTGTGCTGGAACAAGACTGGTTGAAACAATTGGAGATGGGTAGTGGAGGAGACCAGCCTTTTCCAGAACTTCTTCAGAGCCTGCCTTTCTGCAGTGACATCCTGTACGCCACATCTTCTACCTGTCATCGCTGGAAATACGCTGCAGCCTGTTTCTGCTCTTTACTGAACTTGGGGTATCTCCCATTTTTTTCATTATTTTTCAAATACTGAGAGTCACCATGCTTGACATTTAGTTTGCAGTGGATGGTTTATGACACGCTTTGCTTATTTTACCTCTTTTAATCTTCACAGTAACCCCGTGAGCTATGTCCTGCGCTTTATGTTGTCCCCGTTTAATAGATGGGGAAACTGAGCCCCAGGGGCATTAAGTTGACTTGTCCAAGGGCAGCATAGTGTCAGAGGTTGGATTTGAACCCAGCTTTCTCCTGATCCTTTCTGCTACATCGCACAGTCACTTTGATGATTTATCTTGTTTCTACTTAGAACATCTCTGCAGCTTTTCTTGTACAAGAATCAGCCGTTGCTGAGGAGACAGTCACGGAGTGGAAAGAACGTGGAGTCATAGTCCCTTGTTTGAATCCAAGCTTTGCCCCTTAAAAGCTGAGTGGCCTTAAGCAAATCAACTTTGATCCTTAGGATTTCATTTTCTTCATCTGTAAGATGAGAAAACTTTGCATTAGATTGCCCGTCATATATTTTTCTCATCCAGAAAGCCTGTGATTACAATGTGATTATTTCTTGAAGGGAAAAAAGAAAGCTTTCAGGGACATTGAACTTGTCAGCATGAGAATACTTTCCAGCAGTGCTAACATTCTGGGTCTATGCTAGAACAATACAATAAATATAAACCATATTTGTTTCTCTTCACTTTCCCCATCTGCAAAATAAAGGAGTTGGAGGAGATCATCCTTAAGGTCATTTTTGGGTCTTGTACTTATGAAACCATAAAAGTTTGCAGAATTGGAGCTTTGCTTAGCCACAAAATTCCAGATGGTGTTAAGGCACAGATTAGTCTACTATTTAAGAGCAATGTTACCCACACAACAGAATTTACATGCATCAGAATGGACAAAGAAGCTCTTACCCGTTTTCCTGGGAAACAAATTTCAAAGCTATAGTCAAATCTGTAAAATTTCTACTAATCATCTTCCCCTTACTTTTCTCCTTCCCCTTTCCTTTCCCTCTTCCCCTTCTCGTTTCCCTTCCCCTTCTCTTTTATCATGTCGCCGCATATAAAGGACAGGGATCCCCTGCGCCATGTTATAGCTACACTTGGAAGAACACTATTAAATACTTCTTGTCTGCCACTCCCGGGTCCAGATTATATTCTGCCACATTCCCTGGAAGTTTAAGTGACCTTCCTCCTTCTTTAGGCAGACTAAATTGCACAATTTCCTGGACAGGATCCCAGATTGGCCTGTATCTTGCTCTGGGTGTGGAGGGAGTGGGAAGCAGAGAAGCTGCCAGAGGAATGCAAGCTGTCCATACAAGGTATATGGTCATAAAAGATGCTTTTTTGATGGAGGAAATCATGTTATTACAGAAAGTGGTCATCTTGTCTCTATCAAACCATATGCAATACATCCAGGATATATTTTCATGACATGGCACTAGCTAGACTCAATGGTGGGTTACTTGGAATTGATTCTCATATCAAAGATCCATAAAGAAAAGTAACCTGTCACCTACCAGACCACTTAGCATAATGCACCCAAATCATCTCTTTGTCCTTGGGAAGTGACCAAGATGCTATGGTCAAAACATTGATTTTACAAGATCACAAGTAAATGGAACTTTTTCCTTGTCTCCTCAGAATGGTTCCAGTTATGTCTACCAGGTTCGACGTCAATCCTCCTTTTGCATTAATTAAAACTCTGTTGCAAAATGTTGCTTTTAGTCTTTTTGAGTCATATCCAACTCTTTGTGATCCCATTTTGAGATTTTCTTGGCAAAGATACTGGAGTAATTTGCTGTTTCCTCCCCTGGCACATTTTACAGATCAGGAAACTGAGGCAAATAGGGTTAAGTGACTTGCCCAGGGTCACTGCCCTGGAGGCCAGATTTGAACTCAGGAAGATGAGTCTTCTTGACTTCAGGCCCAGTGCTGTAGCTTCTGTACCACCTTGCTGCCCCTAATGCACAGCATACAGATCATTAAATTACAGTCACATCTGCCAGTGAATCTGCATCTGCCCTATTTGATTTTAAGGAATTGGTGAAAAAGAGCCCTCTCTGAGCTGTTACCATCACACTTCATCACTTTCAAGCAAATGACCAGGATCAAAGGAGGGGCTTTGCTGCCCTTGTGCCAAGTCTCTCCCACCTTTCAAGTGGAAACATCGCTGTTCTAGACACCACCATATGAAGCTGCCATCTTTTTTTTTAAAGTAACAATAAGATAAGCAGCCTAGCTGACCCACAGAGGCAGAAGGGGATTGGGAGCACTTGCTTCTCTGAAAAGTATATCTGGACAGTTCTTACAATACACAGTTATATGAACCAAAACTGCAAAAAGAAATCCTTGCTATGATCCTGGGAGTTAAGAAGTTTCACGAGCATCTTCTTGGACACTTTAATAGTTTTGTAGGTGTCAGAGTTGGAAGAGACCTTAATGACTACTCAGCTTAACCTCACCATTTTGTGGAAAGGGAATGTACTCTAGCAGAGCAACAATTCACTGGTGTGTTTAGGAAAGAAAGAAACAATGGAACATTGCCTGATGTTTGCCTTAGGGTGTCCCAGCAATTCTGTAGAATAGATGCTGAGTGGAGGAGTAAGTATATGGAGAAAAATAAGGAACAAGGAAACGTCTTCATCATAGCAAGATAGCATGGCCAGGGTCCACAGGTGACTTCCCTTCTCTTATGTTTTTTTGTAGCGTACCCACTATTCATAGAAAGCTTGTTATCTTGTGTAAAGCTTGTGTGACTGTGTTCATGATGGGTGGTGGGATCCCATTGTGTGGAATACCAGTGGAGAGTCAGTCAATGACACTTGCTTTCTTTTGATATCTTTCTCTTTTCCTCATGGTACACCCAAGGGCAGAGGTTATGCCATGGGGCTCATTGCTTATTGAAATAGAAGTCAGAGGGAGAAGGGAAGAGAAAGTGATGGGAAGAGAAAAGAGAAGGAGAAGGGAAAAGAAGAATATTAAAATGAACAACCAATGGAAAAGTGTGCTTCAGTTCAGCAGCCCCAGCGTGTTAGTATAAAAGTATTTGGAAATTGTGCCTTTGAGCTCCTTCCATTTTTCTGCCTCCTTTGATCCCTTGGAGGCTCCAGTTTCTGTCCAGGAATGTGCCTTTGATCTAATGAGACCAGTTCACTTTTTATTTGTTTCAAATCTCACTTCAGACACCTACTAACTGTGTGACCCTGGGCAAGTCTCTTAACCTCTGTTTGCCTCAGTTTCTTCATCCATAAAATGGGGATAATAATAGCACCTACCTCCCAAGGTTGTTGTGAGGACCAAAGAAGATAATTGGCAAGTACAGTGCCTAACACATGGTGAGTGCTGTGTCAATATCAGCTATTGTTATAATTGTCATTGTTATGAAAGCATTTAAGATATTTCATATAGATGGAAACTGAATGTTTGCATTTGCACATTGGTAAATTTGTGAATGTCAATGAAATCACGTACTTCTTTCACCTCTTTGGGCTATCCTTTTAAAGTGAAAATAATTTTTAGTCCTCTAAAAGTAATCTATATTCCAGAATTTTATTAATCAACAAATATGGTGAAACTTGAGTACAGATCTTCAAGCATGTTATTAAAAAAAAAAACTAGAGAGATAAGTGACAAATTTGGCTTTCCATTTTTAGTACCTTGGAGTGCCGGCATCCCCTGTGTCATTTCATGGGTTGGGTACATAGCTTGGGTTTGCAGAGTTTTCTTTACTTCATTGCACTGATCTATTCTAGCAATGCCATCATTGAGTTTTTTAGGTGATTAGATTTCTTCCCCCTTTTTATCAATAAGCATCCTTTATTTTGTCTTCGGTTTTGTCAAAATTACTTGAAAATCAAGTTTCTGAGGGAAATCACTCTATTTGCTCAAGGAATCCATGACCTGTCTTCTTTTCCAAGACTAACAGAAACCTACAGCTGTCCAAATGGCTTCACATTTTGTTTTCAACATTTATATTCCCCTATATCCTAACCCCTATAGACACTTTTCTTATATTAAAGATGAGAAATTACTGGTTTTCACTAATCACTACAAGAAAGCTTTGGGGATGATCTGTTTATGTTTGTAAGCAAGATTTACCTTGACCTTTCACGAAAGGGCTCTGAATTTCTTAAACTGAAGAATAGTTTTTGGTACTTAAGTTTAGTTAGCCCTCTTTGGTGCCAGTAGATTAAAAGGAAAATTTTTTGCTCTGAAGGATATTGGAACTCATGTGGCATCTTTCTACATAGCTTTAACATTGACAAACAGTGATAAACAGCTACTTAACATTAAGCAGTAACTTGTTCAGCTTCATCCTAGTCATGGCACCTCTCCTCCTACCCCAACCTCGTCCCACCCCTTTGAAAAAGTAATTTTTTCATTTGGAAGAATGTTCCAATGTCGGGATCTGAGTCTGAAATTCAGATCCTGGGCTTTATAGAATAAGTGTATCATTATTCATCTGGCTCACAAAGATGAAAGGCTCTTCCTTACAAAGTCCCAAACTCTCTTTTTACAAATGAGGAAGCTGAGACTCACAGGGGTTAAGTGACTTTCCCAAGGTCGTAAAGATTGCAAATGTTTGAGCCAGAATTAGAATCAACATGCTCTGACTCAAAATCCACTTCTCGTTCTGCTGTACTAAACTGCTTCTCTCTGATGACTGTTTTCTTGTTTCCCAAATGACCAGGACTTCTTTGACATCCTTAATGCCTTATTAAGAAAAGGACTACGGGTATTGAACATGCTGTTTTTCCTTTCCCAGAAGAAACATAGTAGCTTTAAATGGGAGACCCCTGAGCAGGGAAGGGGAAAAGGTTTGAATAAGGATTGATGGAGCGAATTTGGACGCTACTCTCTCTCCAGTCTGACACTCTTATGTGAATTGTGAAGCTTTAAATTTGCCTTAACCGTGGAGTAGGTAATTATTGATCTCATTTTGCAGATGAGAAAACTATGCTATAGTTTCTTGACCAAGTGTCTTGACCTAGTGTCTTCTAAGTTTCTTGACCAAGATTATGGGGTGGATTATGTCAGGGTAAAGATAAAGGTTGAATTCTGTCTCTAGCCACATAATGATACTATGTCTCCAATATTTCTAACTTCCTTTGCATGGTGCATTTGGAATCAGTTACCCCAGGCTTGCATAGCTGTAGGCTTTAAGTTTCAAGAAAGAGGAAGGGAATATCTCAGAGGGGGATAAAGGAAGAGAATATCCCATTGGAGCAAAGGAACAGACTTGGGTCTAAAAGCCATCCTATTAAAACTGGGAGGTAAGTGGGACTAGACCAGTCATCATGACGCTATTTCTCTTGAGGGATTGTACTATAGCACTGTGTTCTTGTCAAAACCAAAAGTAAGGTAGCTAGATGGCATGGTGAATGGTTAGAGCACTGGGCATGAAGTCAGGAAGACCTGAGTTCAAACCCTGTCTCAGCTACTTATTAGCTGTGATCCATATTCATTTAGTCTATATATGCTTCTGCTTCCTCAGTTGTAAAAAGGGGGAAATAGCAGCTCCTGCTTGGCAGGGTTGTTGTGGGGGTTATCCAGTACTTGTAAAGTGCTTGGCGCAGTGCCTGAAGCATGGTAGGTGCTAGATCACTGCTTATTCTTTCCCTAAACCGCAACAAACCCAAAGGACAAACTTGTCTTCTAACAGCTAGATTATTCTTCTCCAGAAGACTTTTAGTCTTTCTTGGGATACTGGGTCTTAAAAGCTGCTGAGGATTCAAAACACTAATCCATGCTTCTTTGTTCTTGCCTCATGACTTCTCTTGAAGGTATCATCCTTCTAGGCATTCAGATTGACCATCTCAGAGTCACTCAATTACTTCCTTTTTTCATCCCAGTCAATTGTGAGATTTGTCAATTCTGCCTCCAAAACATCTCTTGGTTTTGTCCCTTTCTTTCCATTGCTGTGGCCACCGCTGTGGTTCGAGCCCTCAATACTTCTCACCTGAACTATTGATAGTCTCCATATTGATCTCCTTGCTTCCAGTTTCTCATCTTTTAAATGCATCCTCCATAATACTGTCAGATTGGAATTCCTAAAGTGCAGGTCAGGACCTGCTCAAGAAATTTCATTGATTTCCTATTGCTTTTAGGATGAACTACAGCTCTACTCTTTAATTTTTGAAGTCCTGGTTCCAATCTGCCTTTCCAGCCTGATTTCTCATTACTTCCTGACACACACACTAGATTCCAGCCAGCTCTTCTTGTTGTCCTTGGTACATGATATTCCATTTCTGGATTCTATGACTTGATATGGCCTAGACTCCCATATCTGACATCATTCAGGGTTCAGCTCAAAGGTCGACTCCCATGGGGAGCCTCTCTTAACCACCTCCTAGTTGTTGTTCAGATATTTAAGTCATGTCCAACTCTTCATGACCCCTTTTAGGGGGGAGTTTATTGGCAGAGACACTGGAGTGATTGGCCATTTCCTTCTCCAGCTCATTTCACAGATGAGGAAACTGAGGCAAACAAGGTTAAGTGACTTGCCCAGGGTCACACAGCTAGGAAGTGTCTGAGGTCAGATTTGCACTTAGGAAGATGAGTCTTCCCATACTGTATCACTGTGTCACCCAGCCTCTCCACTTGTTAGTACACAAATTATTTTGTACTTTGGACATTTTTTTCATTGACTAATCTGCGTGTCTATGTTGTCCTGCTCCCCTCTCTCTACCCCAGTAAAGTGTAAGCATCTTGAATACAGGGGCTGTTTTTTTGTCTTTGTAATCCCAATACCTAGTATGGTACCTTACACGTAGTAGGCACTCAATAAATGTTGTTTAAACAAGTGGTTGATTGGAGTGTGTGATATAGATCCATCCTAAACATTTGACAACAAAGCATAGTCACAAGAACTCTGAATTTAGAGTAAGAAGACCAAAATTTGGGCTCTGCTATTAACTAGTTCTGTGAACTTGGGCACTTAACTTCTCTGAGCCTCAGTTTCCCCATCTGTGAAATGAGAACTAACACCTCAAAGGGTTCTTAAGTGGAAGGCTCTTTGTTGACCTTAATGTACTGTATAAATATGATAATAATGGACTGTATAAATAAATAATTATTCATTGTTATTGTTTTGTCCTAAGAATTTAATTTAACAACAACCAAAAAAATCCATAATGCTGTGTTTATATCTCTCTACAGTACTTGACCCAGTGCTAGGCACAGACAAGCCATTCTGCAAATATGTGTTGACCAAGCAGCTATAGAAATTTCTATGTGGGACTCTACTCAGCTCTTTCTATATCTTTCTTATGCTTAGCGGGGTGTGGCACACAGTAAGAGATGAAAAAAAAAGTTTTTTATTCATTCAAGTTACAGAACATCCATCCGCCAAATAAAGATAATATCCTAATAGTAGTGTCAAGAACCAGATTTGTGGTTTAACTGACATAAAGCCCACTAGGTGAGGAAACTTCCTGGCAGGCCAGCACCTCCTCTGCACACCTAGAGCATTTCAAGGATGAATCATTTGCAGAGGGCTACATAGGAGTATATTTCAGAGGCAGGGCTTGAAGCCTTTGAGGGCTTTGAGGGCACTGGAATGCAGTGCATCTCAGTCTAATAGTTCCACATACTATATAAGGCTCTTTGTGCAGTGAATAAATATGAGGAATTATTAATAAATAAATATGAGCAAAATCATCATGAATCTTGAAAGGCCTGAAGAAGTCAGGCCTGCTAATTTATCTCAGAATCATAATTGTACTTTAAAGCCCCCAGTGGCCTTTACCTACTTTATCTTATTTCAGAGAACCCTGTGAGGCAAGTCCTGTGGGTATTACTGTCCCTACTTCATATTCCTGGGTAGCATAGCTTAGTGGATAAAGGGCTGGCCTCAGGTGCATAATAACCAGATCTTGTTTCGGATGTATAATGACTGTATGATCTGAGCAAGACACTTAGCCTCTCCATGCCCTGGCAAACTTACTAAAAGTGTAATGTATGGAACTGTTCCATATGTGACTTGGTAGAGATAGATGGCTAAATCAATGAAATCTCAGGTACAGGTAAAAAACAAACAAACCAGCTGGTGAATACCTTGGGGAGGGAGGGAGAAAGAGACAGAAAAAGAAGAGAACAGAAGAGAAAGGAAGGGAAGGGAAAGGAAGGGGAGGGCAGGGGAAGGGAGGGGAGGGAAGGGAAGGGAAGGGAAGGGAGAGGAGGGGAGAGGAGAGGAGGAGAGAAGAGAAGGGGGGAGAGTGTGAACAAGAGAGAGAGATAGTGAATAAGAGTGAGAGCAAGAGAAAGAATGAAAAAGGGAGTGAAGCGAGAGAGAGCAAGAGACAGGAAGAAAGAAAAAGAAAGAGGTAGGAAGGAAGAAAAGAAAAAGTGAGGGAAGAAGAGAGGGAGGGAGGAAAGAGAAAAGTGGAGAGAAAGGGAGAGAGAAAAAGAGTGATTATGAGTAAGAGAGCAAGAGAGAACGGGAATAAGAGTGAGAGAGAACAGAAAAGAGAAAGAAAGAACAAGGGAGAGAGAGAGAGAGAGAGAGAGAGACAGAGAAGAGACAGAGAGAGAGAAGGAGCTTGCATCCTAATAGGGGAAGACAAAGGAAAGGCAGCTGTGGAGAATGGGGGCTGCTGGTGAAGTCCTGTACATGGAGAGATCCAGAGAGTGAGGAGTGGAGCCACAGGAAGAGCGTGGGCTGGGCAGCTCACAATAGTGGCCGAGGCCAGGGATTCGCCTGCATGAGAGGAGGGCTTTGGGATCCAGCTCCCAGGTGAGCTGACTGCTGAGGTGCAAACGTCTGGATAATGAAGAGCAGTAGCCCAAGGGACAGGATCACAGAACTAGTGAGTGTCCAAAGTGCAGTTTGAAGCTCCAAGGCTGGTACCTTTATAAAATAATGATATATTACTAACAAACTGACTCAAACCATGTCGGTGAGAGGCAGCTAAGCAAGAAGAAGAAGCTTTATTGTTTTTCCCCCCATTTTCCCTGCACCACATAAGACGTAAAAGGTTAGGAAATGCACCCCTGGTGTTCTCCTCTCCCCGTTGCTTCCATGGGGCCTTTCCCCAGCTAGATCCAGTCAGGAAGCAATTTCATCCTCAGAGGTGGTTGGCTGTGATCATGGTGGATGTTTGTGAAGGCTCATATTCTACTTCACATCTGCAAATAAATCCTAACTAATAAGTCAGGCACTTTATCCTCTCAAAGTCTTTGGCCACATGGCTACACTGAGTAAAACAGGAACGTACTTGTTTCTCCATAAACAAGGGAGGGACAAATCTCATAGAAGAGATGATGTGATTGGAATGGTAACACAGAACATCTGCATTTTCCCCCCAACATGCATTGACAATAAAGCACATTGTAAAGAAAGAAACTGATTTTTTTGCAAGGGAAGATTTTCTGACTTAACTGGTGCTTTAGGACTCCCAGGAGTACATGCATTTCCTGTTTTGCTCTTTCAGATACACATACTCAGAATGAGAAAACCCCTAGAGGCAAGCAGTATTTAAGTGAATTGATTAAATATTTCCGCAATCATAAAGAGCTTAGATTTTTCCTGACAATTCAGAAAGAACAAATTCCATAAGTACTCTGCCAAAAATCAAATCTAATTCTCAAATAAATGTTGGGTTTACCAGTCCTCTCAGGAGGCTTTTGATCAGAGCAGTGACAAATATGAGGAACACATGGTTGCTAGTCCAAAGGCTTTTAACTCACCTAAATGGAGTTTTCCCTCCCTTAAAATCTAGAAAAATTCATTTTAAAAATAAAGCACAAATAATCCTCACTGCCTGCTTTTCATGAAATGTTTTCTTGAGCAAAATGTGATTATTTCAGAGAATGGAAGAAAATTAGGTTCATTAGAAGCTTTTTACGTAGTAACACAGTGATTTTGAAGTTTTAAAGATAATAGCACTACTCTGAACCATTTCCCCCTCATTTTTATTGAATCTGATTTCCTGAACCATTGTTCACAGGGGCCAAAGGAAGTTAAATTTATTGGGAACGTCTCCCTGCCATCACATATTTTAAATATGACCTTTCTTTTTTCAAGTTCCAGGACAAAGTAAATTATACCAGACATTTCACGACACAATGCAATTTAAATGCTCTGGTCCATATCAGTAGACTGCAAATGAAAATTTCCAGTATGATGCACAGATATGTGCCAGCTGATCCATGGAATAAAGAATGGTGTGATTAAAGTATCCATTTAAGGGAAAGGTCGAATAATTCCACTGTCATGCTACAAGTTTAATAGATTTTCAGTTAGAATATTACATATGTCATAGCTAACTCACGCTGAGCATGCTGGTCATGAAAATAAATTCTTGAGCATATGCAAATAGAATAAAAGAAAGCGCAGCAGATAATGAAAATGGGCTAGAAGATCTTTTTAAAAAAAACGCTAATATAATCCGCATTACCTTTCTAGACCTTTCTATGAGTCTCAAAGAAATTCAGTTTTAAGTTGTTATTGTCATTGTCTCCTATCTCGGCAGCCCTCCAAGACTAACTGGCAGAGCAGATGCTGCCTGCGTGCATATAGAGGGTTGGCTCATCTTGGTGTTCCATAGCTCCCGTGCTCATCCCCAGCTTAGGCTTGTGGTACGAAGAGAAAAAAAGAGGCTGTGGAGCACTGGGAAATGTGAGGAGAGTCAATTAGAGTACCGATGCGTTTTGTTTCAATAGTAATCATAATAGCTAACATTTATTTGCACTTTAAAGTTTGCAAAATAATGGGAGATGGGTGCCATTATTGTGTTATCACTTTATATCCTGTGAGGTAGGCATTTTTATTATCCTAATCTTACAGAAGAGGAAACTGAGGCCAAGGGAGGTTAAGTGACTTTCCTAGGGTCACACAACTAGATCAGGTTGTAAACTTGAGGGGAAGGACTGTTTCTTTTGCTTCTTTTTTTGTATCTCCAGAGGGTAGCACAGGAACTGAGTATGTACCTAATAAATGTTTATTCAATGAATGAATGAAAGTTTCTAAGGCAAAAGTTTTACACATTCATTAGCACAAAACACCTTTTCTTGTAGCCCCCATTGCCAAGAAGAAAATAAAGAAAACTATGCCATAGAATGACATTACTGACTTTAAAAAAAGAGTTCTATACCTATAGTCCACTATCGCATGCCAAGGAAGAAGGAATGTATTCCAACATCAGTCTTTGGGAACCAACATTAGTCATTGCATTTGTTCTAAACTCTGTTCGATTTTAGTATTATCTTTATTTCTCTTTTTATGATCATTATGTTTATTGTTTTTCTAGCATTGTATTGTTGGTTTTTTGCCCAGCTTCAATACATCCAGGTTCTTCAGATTCTTTCTATTTGCTGCTCTTTGTGGCACAATACTATTCCAGTGTATCCCAGTACCACAATTCATTTGCCGAAAGCTTTGTAGCAAAAACCACATTTTGGTGAAATGAATGATTTTAAAAAATAATCATTCGTCAAGATGCTGCTATATATTTCCAATCTCCAGGAATGTTTGCTTGAATCTCACGCTAAAATTAAGCAGTAGTCAATTAGGAGTGTTGTTTATTTTTTTTCTAGACCTTCTCACTGCTTGAGGAAGGGAATAAAAAGAAACTAGGGATGGGCCTTAATTACCCAGGGGTTTCACATCAAGAAAAAAAGAAACACTGAAATTATTATTCCGTTCTGGTAATGTGCCAAGGTAACAGTGATTTTGTTTCTTATTCATACAGTGAAATGTTCTGCATTTGTATTTTGTGGTAGTTTTGATTTGTGGGTTTTATCACTGAATATTTTGACTGTCCCCAAATATGACAGTATTAAATAATCATGATGGCAGTAATTAAATCGATTGCCTTATTGAAACTGAGATTGAGGAAAAATATTTCTTTGTTCTCTGTTACTTCTGTGCCAAACCCGAGTTAATTAGTATGCTGGAATAGTGGATGACTGTTATTAATTTTTCCCATCCCAAGAATTAAAGGAATAAATACTTTCACCCTGGAGGAATTTTGAACATTGGGAGGGGCAGGAAACCATGCAACAATTATAAGTCTTTTAGTTCTTTAGATTTTTTTTTGGTTGAGGGTTTTAACATTTCCTAAAATAAGAAAAAGGGATTATGTGGGAAAAAAATCAATATTGAAAGCCTATTGTATGCATAATGTCAGTGTGGGGACTATTGCCAAATGTGTCAAAAACATAAAACAAAATGTACTGCTTATTTGCATTCACATTTAATATTCCCATCGAGATTGTAGCTTAAAAGACTTAGCCAAAAAAAAAAAAGTTGTGTGATGATAGAATTTTTAAAAAAACACATCATTTTGACATTCTTTTTTTCCTCCCTTTTAGAAAACCAAGAATCAGGCAATTTTCCTGTTTAAACCTCAAGCATTTAGTCTTCAGTGTGTTTGTTATAGATTTTGTCCAGTGTCAATAGGGAAAGCTAATCAGATACTCCATTTTGTAAAGATGATTTCTTAGTTAAGCCTAACAACCCTGAAGAAAATTAGCCACAGACAAACCGAATAAAAAAATATAGAATCGCAAACCTCGATTTTTGTAGGTTTTTAGAGAGGAAAAAACACATATAAAAGCTTTAAGAAAAGGATAACAGTATCATCTCATCTATTTTAGGAACCCCTTCTAATTGTTTTTCTGTTTTGTGCTTATAAGATTTTGTGGCTCTATTGCTAATATGGTTGTTTATGGTGTATGTTGATCTGATTTGCCTCCATTACGAAGTGTTGCTTCAAATTCATCTTTACATGTTTCTTTGTGTTCTTCATATTTGTGGTGGAGTGACATTCAGTTTACTTGGACATATTATAATTTGCTCTCCAAAATCATTGGACACATAGGCTTTCAGGTTTTTGATATGACAAAGAAAGCCATTATTACTCTTTTCTACCAAAAAAAGTAATCTCTTCCTACTCTTTAGTAACATCTTTAGGATGCAATCCTTGTTGTGGGATCACTGGATCAAAAAGATGAATTAAGTTTTCTAGATCTCATGTATTGACAGATGACTTCCCCAAAATTTGCATCAATCTGCCTCTCTACCAATGATGTAATGGCATGCTTATTTCTGTAACCCTACCAAAACTAGATTTTTCCATTTTCAAACATATACTAAGAAATGTAAGGCGATACTTTGAATCTACTGTCTTAAACGTGCATTACTCTGATTATTAGAGACTTTGCAATTATGCAGTTATGCAGGGTATTAATAACAATATATTTTTCTGCCTTTGAGAAATGCCTTTCCTCTTCCTTCCCTGCCCCCCCCCCCACATGACTTCTCTTCAAAGCTGAACTATTCTTTGTCCTCTCTTTATCCTTTTATCATTTACCAATTGGGCAATGGCTATCACACTTGTAAATTTGTGTTGGTCCCCTATTGATTCTGATGTGTTTTTGTTTGTTTGTTTTTACCACATAGGAAATAGTCCCGTATTCAGCTTATAGAGTCATAGGCTATGGCATTCTCATGATTTAATTAGTAGACATGTTGTATAGGGAAAAGTACTGTACTAAAGACTAGAAAACTTGGTGTATCAGTAAAATCCATGGGGACTTAAAAGAGGTCAGTCCAAAACAGGAAAATTTAAGTCAAGGGAGAATTTCTCTTGCCTTAATTTTGAGGAACAGCCAGAGAAACAGCCCATTGAGTTAGTTCGTCTTTGTGTATGCATATATGTATGTTTGCAGGTGGATAAGCATGTAGGTAAAGAAGAGAGACAAAGTACTCTGACTCATACTTTACAGAGAAAATAAATGTTATCCATTATGAACTCCTTTTTCTCCCCAATTCTGTACCTCAGATCTCCTCAATATGTATTCTGCCCACCCCTACCCCCATGTAGAATGTAAGCTACCTAAAGGAAAGGATTATTTTTGGCTTTGTATCCCTAGTGCATACCATGTAAGACCATAGGGTCATCAATCTAGAGCTTGAAAGCACCAATCTAGTCCAACCTGGTTATTTTAACCTATGAAGAGGTGAGACTATAAGAGGTCAAGTGACTTACCCAGGGTCACACTGCTAATAAGTGTCTGAGGCAGGATGTCAACTCAGGCCTTCCTGACTCCAAGTCCCACTAATTTATCCACTGAACCACCCTTTATCACACTGTGCCTTTTGATCCTCATAACAACCCTGCAGGGATAATGCATGTTAGCTTTGTAGACCTTCAGACATGATGCAGATGGAAGCCATTGGTTTTTTGGAGCTCCAGACTTTGGGTTACAAGATCCAGGTGTGAAGACTGGCTCTGCCATTTACTACCTGCCTATAAGTGAGTCATTTAACTTCCCTGGACTTGTTTCCCTCTCTGTGGCATTTAGGGGTTGGGTTAGATGATTTCTAAGGTTCCCTTCAGAATCCCTAATTTTCTTTAAAACTCAGCTTAAGTGCCGTCTTGTGCATGAGGCCTTCATGATCCCAGAATCACAGAAATATGGGTTCTAGTGCCTTGCTGTCAAAAATGGCCTTGCATTTTTTTTTTGCCCATACAAGTATATAGCTACATGTATGTACCTGTTTTTCTTACCTAGCAGAATGGAAGCTCCTTGTGTGCAGGGACTGTTCTGATTGCTTGCATTAGCCTCCTTGGCACTTAGCACAGCGCATGGCACACAAAAAGTCTTAATAAATGCTTGTTTATTTATCGATGGTTGATCAATGAATGTAAACTAGCTACATTATTTTACTTCATGGTGCATTAGCTTAAAGATATCGAGGGAAAACGTTGACTGCTCGGCTGCATTGAACGCATTGATTGGACTGTGAATCCCCTCTGTGTTTTCCCTAGCATCACAGCGTGTACTACGGCTCGTCTGCTTGGGTCCTCTTTCCTAACAGTGTGTGGGAACTTTTGGCTTTGAGAAATGACTCCAAGGTACAGCCAGTTCCAGGATACAAAGCTCAGCAGTAAATAAACAAAATCGGAAGGTACATTTAGTAGTAGGACAGTCAATGGAGTCTTAGGGGGCCACATTGACTAAAACCTCCTGGAAAACGGATATGCAGCTTCTTCGGTTTGAGCCCACTTTGTAAGCTCTGTTGGAAAGGCTCAAATTCAGAAAATCCTCTACAAGCGAATTCCTTTACATGGATTCTATGTATAAGTGGATTTTCAGCTACTTAAACTACACACTCTAGGATCTAAGTGGAGATGAATCCAGGACATTATTATTTTTATAACATATAATTTTTAAATTCTGACCTTAAACACCAGATAAAGTGAGCATTTCCATATTTTACTAGAACAGAAAAGAAGTTTCTGTGTTAAACTCTGAATCTCTAGTATAGTTTGCTTTTCTTTTAAATATAAAATACATTTAAGTGAACTTTCAAATCTGTTCTGCTTGTCTGTAATTCATTTTATCTGTCCTTCTTTTCTCTCCAGTAAATTTGAAAATACTTTGGCCATTTAATGAGAAGACAGGATTAATTGGAAAAGACCCTGATGTTGGGAAGGACCGAGGGCAAAAGGAAAAGGGGATGGCAGAGGATGAGATGGATAGTATGCTGTAAACAATGAGCGTGAACTTGGACAGACTTTGGGAAAGAGTGGAGGGTGGAAGGGTCTTGCATACTTTGGTCAACGGGGTCACAAAGAATCAAACATGAATGAATGACTGAACAAAACAAAATGACTCTTTTTATTCCATGACTTTCTTTTTCTCTGTCTCTGTCTGTATGTCTCTCTTTCTCGTCTTCCTAGGTTTCTCTGAAATTCCCATTAATCATTTCTTACATTGTAAAAGTATTCCATTATAATTCACGTACCACAGTACATGCAGCCATTCCCCAGTTACTGGGTACTACTTTAGTTTTCAATTCTTCACTGTGATAAAAAGAGCTGCTTTAAATATTTTTGTTCATATGAGTCTGTGCCAGTTTTACATCCTTTCTCTAGGCTTTCCTCTTCTTTCCCTCTCTCTCCCCTTCAAGACTTGTTTATTCTCTGTTCTCTATATCCACATTCTGATCCTCCTGATTTCCCAGTCTCAGCCTTGCAGGAAAGGGTAGAGACATTGAATATCTCACCCAGGTTCCTCATCCTTGCTTCCTTGGGACCCATGTGATGAGCTTTGCTTTGGAAGGCTGGCAAATGTTGGTTGGGCTGCAAGCTTGATCTCTACCTTGCCATTGTAAGATGTCACCTCAGTGAGAACCGGGACAAACTTTGTCTTGAAGGATGAGAAATACAGGTCAAAAAGGAGAGAATTGTGTTAGCTGATTTGTTACTCCTCTTCAAATGTTACATATTTTCCATCCTATTTTCTTTATCCTGTTTCACAAACTCCCAGTCCTTACTTTGGCAAGTCACACAATCTCTCAGTGTTTTCACTTTAAAAAAATTGTATCATGCTACATTCTTATGGGAATATTACAATACTATACTCAAAACTTTTATCAAGTACCATGTGAGTATAAAATAGGAAACAACCTCAGAAAACACAGCTCTCTTGATGCTGTAATCAATCACCAGTCTTTTAAGCCCAAAGAAATAGATGTGATTTTCAAACTGACATCAGAAATCTCAGCTCTCCACAGGTTGGTGATTGCAGGTACACTTCCATTGGTTTGAAAATTGGCTTTTCTTATTTGATTTCTCAGTAAAGAGGGTTTTCTAGCATAACGCATATGCACAATGTGATGGCTGAATAATAACACTCAATGTCCACAAAAGGGAAAAACAACACACAGATTCATGAAGTGGGCACCTGGGTGGCACAATGGATGGAGTGCTAGAAACAGAGCCAAAAAAACCTGGCTGTGAGACTCATGCCAAGTGTGAACTGGCTTCTAGCCAGAGGGAAACATCCTGGGCAGCTCATTCTGGAGCCTGCTGCTCTGGCTTGTTTGATGGAGAAAAGTGCTTCAGAAGGCTTTATTTAGCATCTTTCTTTTGGATGAATTTAGTGAACTATTTCTTAAATGTGTGTGTGTGGGGGGGGTCAGTGCGTTATTGGGCGTTTTGTTCTCCGTTAGTGAGCGTTTTGTTCTCCGTTAGTGAACACTCTTGACTAAGCTATCCCCAAGTGGGCCAGCCAAAGCTCTTCTCCCTGCATCTTTTTGTCTGCTTTAATTCTATTTCTAAGTGCTTGGTCATTGTAATAACAATAATTAATAGTAATAGAAACAATAGCTAGCATTACATCGTGCTTTGGGGCAGCTAGGTGGAGTAATGCCTACGGTGTCAGACCCGGAGTAAGGAAGTCTCATCTTCCTGAGTTCAAATCTGGCATCAGATAACTTACTAGCTGTGTGACCCTGGGCAAGTCACTTCGCCCTGTTTGCCTCAGTTTCCTCATCTATAAAATGAGTTGGAGGAGGAAATGGCAAATCACTCCAGGATCTCTGCCAAGAAAACCCCAAATGGGGTCATGAAGAGTCAGACCCAACAGAAACAAATGAATGACAATATAGTGCTTTAAGGTTATCAAACACTTTACAACTATTATTGTATCCTCACAACAGTCCTGAGAGATAGGTGCTGTCATTATCCCAACGTTACAGATTAGGAAACTGAAGCAGGTGGGGGGGGTAAATGACTCACCCAGGATCACAGAGCCGGCATATGAGGTCAGACTTGAACTCGGGTCTTCTTGACTACCCACTGGATCACCAAGCTGCCCCACTGTAGCATGGCAATGGGCTGTAGTGTTTGTATTTCTTAACTCCAAGCCTCTCACTCCCGTGTTGGTCTTCCCTCTCCCAAGAGACTGTAGGCAATGAGGGATGCATGTGGAAGCTCATTTTATCAGCCAGTGTTGGGAACCCTTTTCCTCTTCACTTTATTCTTGTATTTTTTTTTATTCTTCAGGGAAAAAAAATTGCTTTATATATGCTCTATGCTATATATGTTTGCTATATATGCTATATGTATGCTACACACATACACATATATACACACATATACATACACACATACACACATACACATACACACATATACACACACATGTATACATACACATATACACATACCTACACATATATACACACACATACACACACATATGTTTAATTCACCTCTGAAACCTTTCCAGACCGCCTTGGCCCTTGCCCATTAACAAGCCCTGTCACCTGTTATATGCACCACTTGTTCGGCTCTTTCCCTAAACCACCTTGCACTATCATTCTCCTTTTTGACACGCATATCTCAGTTTTCCAACTAGGTTGTAATCTTCTTGTGGCCCTGGGATAGGTTTTATCTCTTTTTGCATCCTCATCACCTAGAATGGTCCCATCTGCTCTGTGGATACCTAATAAAAGTTTATTGAGAATGTTGACTATTGAAAGAGAGGCAATAACCTACAATCTCTTTTCACCAGTACTCGGCGTCCGTGCCCAGTCTGTGCCGACGTGTCTATGGGGGTGGTGGATGGAAAAGACCGGAGAGCTTTTTATTCCAGCAGCTCTGCCTTTTCTGAGTGTCTCCATGAGGCGCACCATAAGTTGTGTCTTACACACCGTCAGTTCACAGTAGTGCTATTCATGCAGGGGCTGGGTGGAGCATGGAGGGGAAGGACACAAAAAGAAGAAAGAAAAAGGCAAAGGTAGACTTCTCTCCGTAGTAATAAGAAGCACGGGAGTCTTCTTACATTACTACTTAAATGGAACAGGGAGCTCATCATGGCGGGTCTTCATGTACCCTCTGGCCTTGGACTGTTCTCAGCTTTGTCCTTGCCTTTGCTCTCAATGTATGATGGGGACGTGGATATTTTTATGCATAGCTCAGTAATAAAAGTTCAGTCTATCCCTTCTGCCTCTCTCCAAACACCATCTTAAGGATTATAATAATCTAGTAGGGGACAAATAAATACCGCAAAAAGCTGATTCTGTACCAGTTAAGAAGTTTGGTCCATTCCATTCGAATCCCTCAAGTTATAGCTTTTGGAATATATTGGCCAAGTCAAATTTATTAATTGCCTTATAAAATGTACCATTCCTGAAAGAAAACTTAGATTGCTACTTACATCTGCAAGCAGATTCCAAATAAGGGAACACAAGTGAAACGATTCCCATTGATATGCTGCACAGTAATTTGTTCCTATCCATTTCTTAATCTTTCTGGATAGCCTTGGACCCTGTCCCAAGACTGTGACATCTACAAAGAAATGTAGCTATATATGGTCACATCCAGGGCTGCTTCCTTCATCAAAGGTCTTGATTCCTTGTCTGTGGTCTCACTAGTCACCATTTCTCCCTCCTGGAGTCCTTGTTCATTCAGACATCTGACTCTATTGAAGGGAATGCTCTTGTTGATAAGATTAACAATTTCATAGAAGAATAAAATATAGAAAATATCATTACTTCTTATCAAAGACTTTCTTTCCTCCAATAGTTCAGGAGATCTTGAGTCCCAACACATTATTCCTAGCCTATGACCTTCATCAATTAATTTTAGCCTCCAAATTTAGCCTCCAAATTTTGCATTCCTTCAGCTTCTTCATCTCAATACAGCATTAGCTGGGTGAATATACTTCACACTGTAAATCTAATATGTTTTTCAATGCAAGCATATTTCCCCCTGTCCTTAGTTACTCCCCTGCCCCTTGGTCTCCTGGTCATAACACTTAAAATCACAGAATTAGAGATTCAAAGCTGCAAGGAACCTTAGTGGCAGCCATTCATTTTACAGATGAGGAAACTGAGTTATGGAGAGTTTAAAGTGACTTGCCCAGTATCACACTTAAGCTTCTGGAAGACAGGTACGATAGCATGTTCATATTTATATCCTCAGAAACTAGCACGATGCTTAATAAACATTTGCTGTTTGATGGATGGCTGACTACTAAGCTTTCAATATGCCATGTACGCTCCTGCGTCTCTGTCTCTGTCTTCAGTTTCCCTCACCCTTTTCTGCTGGTCTGAGTCCTAACCTTTCAAAAGGCCCAGTGAAAGTTAGGCCTCTGTGAGCCTTTCTGGGGCTTCCATAGCTCTTGGCATTTGTGCCCACCTTCGAACTCCTCCAATGGTTTCCACCTCTGATTTCTATTTGGGATTTATTTTAGAATATCTCACCTTATAGGCTATCTTTGGATGTCTTTTCTGTACACCTCCTATTTTTCTGACTAGATTGTAAAACCGTCAACAGAACATGGCCATGTCTTAGAACCATTGGTGTCCCCAAATCCATCATGTTTGCCCTCATGAAGGAGGAAATCTGTAAAGGTTTGCCATGAATGATAAGACAAAAGGAAAGCTGAATAACTTGGAGAGCTGGTAGAACTTAGGATGGGGGGCAGGAGGAAGAATTACATTTGTGAATAAACCACCTAAAAGTTTTACATCAAAGCATTGGTGATTAAAATAAAGGCCTAGTTGGGGGGTTTCAATCATTGATATTTATATCAGATCATAAATTTAGAACCAGGGGAACGTTGGAGGTTATCTGGTCTAAACACTTAATTTTATAATTGAGGAAACTCAAACCTAGAGAGGATGAATGACTTGATCAAGGTCACACAAGCGGGAAGTAGGATTGTAATTCAAGTGCTTTGTCTCTAAATGCAACATTGTTTGCTATGTACTCCCCCTCCCTCCCACCCCCCACTGAAGCAGCTAATATTACGGGGTTGTTGGTTTATTTTTATTTTTGCTCTATATCTTTGTTTTACAAAGCGTATTTTAAAAATGACTTTATTCTTACTTCCTTTCGTGGTTCTTTGTGGCAGATGCTGGGAACAAGTCTGAGATGCTTAAATGTGAAGTAAAAATGTATGCTCTAGTCTGGGAGAAGACTCTTTATTGAATGACATATAGAAGTAACTTTCTGACTGCATTCTGTGTCTTAAAATTTCAGAATGCCGGTTTTATCTTTCCCAGAAAAAATGTAAAATCAAATAATTACGCTTGTTTTTTTCTTCAATCAATAAAAATAATTACTCGCTGTGAATAGCCCCATACTGATTTCCAAACAGTTACCACTTCAGGCTTGCTGAAGGAGATAATTATTTTTGTTTGAATTGCTCTGAGTAGGAGGGCTGTAGAACTAAACAGCCCTTTCAATCTATGTCTGGAGATGCACTGAGGCTAAAATCTATTTAGAAAATTAAAAAAGAGCCCAAATTTCTCATTTGAATAAGGGGAATCAGTATTGTATAGTGGAGAGGATTCGCGACCTGGAATCCGAGGCCCTGGGTTCAAGTTCTGCTGTACCACTTCCAGGATGATCTTTAGTAAATTGTTTCACTTCCTTGGGCCTCTGCTTACTCATTTATAATGTCAGAGTGTGAGATTAAATCACCTCTAAGAGGCCCCTGCTTGCTCTAAATCCATGATCTTATGAAAGGGAATAATATTTGGATTGTTATCTCCTGGAAGGTCTGTCCTGATGTAATCATACATCTGGATGTTAATTATTTTTCGTTGATGTTGCTACAACATTAGTAATAATGCTTTTCTTAAAGTCGTCCATTAAGTAAGTACGCCTTATCCTAAACCCTAAACTATTATGTCACTAAGAAACAGTTTCTCTTTAGGGGAGACTTTCTTGTTCTGTTTATAATTCTGAGCGATTATTTTCATGAAACTGTGGCTGATGCACTTTTAAAATTTTAAGTATCTCTTTATGGAATTGAGAAAGGTCCACAATTTTTTAAAATTAAGTTTATTTAAGGATAACAAATGGTTCATTAAGTGAAAAAAAAAATAACAAGGAGTTCATTGAGCTTAAGTTGTTTATAAAGACTGTTATCAAATCCCCAAGTATAGAGCTACTTTTGGAAGTATTTTTTTGCCTGTAATAACTCCTAGCAATCCAAGTTTGTAATCCCTTCTAGCAAACTTTTGTGAAACATCAGCTACAGCATATCTACTAGGCTGAAATATTGTTATCATTCTATTTGTGCATTAATTTTTACAGTTCCATTTTTGAGCAACGTTCCCAGGAACGGCCTGTCTTTTTTATTAGAGTATGTGTGAGAGGACAAAAAGAGGAAGAAAAAAAGAAAGAAAGGCCTGGATGGAGGAAGGAAGAAAAAGGAAGGGAAATGAGAGGGAGGGAGAGAAGAGGAGCAAAGTAAACAG
This sequence comes from Pseudocheirus occidentalis, assembly GCA_028646575.1. Taxonomy (NCBI): domain Eukaryota; kingdom Metazoa; phylum Chordata; class Mammalia; order Diprotodontia; family Pseudocheiridae; genus Pseudocheirus; species Pseudocheirus occidentalis. The sequence continues at coordinate 41,214,369 of CM053597.1, read as the reverse complement.
AAAAAGAGAGAGGAAGCAAAGGAGAAAAAGAGGGAGAGAGAAGAAAGAGAGGGTGAGAAAGACAAAGAGAGATGAGTTGACAGAGAGAGGGAGAGACAGAGAGAGAAAGAGAGAAGAGAGATGGAGAGGGAGGGAGAGGGGGGAGAGACAGAGACAGAGAGAGACAGAGAGAGAAAGGGACAGAGAGAAAGGGACAAAGAGAGACAGAGAGAGAGAAAGACAGAGAGAGGGAGAGACAGAGAGAGAGAAAGAGAGAAGAGAGAGAGAGGGAGAGGGAGGGAGAGGGGGGAGAGAGAGAGACAGAGACA
>CM053597.1:41194709-41213561 GCA_028646575.1 Pseudocheirus occidentalis | reverse complement strand
AATTGGCCTGGCCCACCATTGTCTATGGTCTCCAGGTAGCCTCCAGCAACTTCCCACCCAGAACCACTCATTACTGGAGTCTGACCTCACCTGACTCCTCCTGAAAACCCTCCCCAATCTCCTCCTCTGGACCACCCCTAGACTCCTCCCACAACCTTATTGTATATAGAACCCCATCTTTCCTCCACGTGTGTGAGAGCACCATGGAATAGTTTGGCATAGACGTGCTCGGTGAGAGCGCGCCATGAAATAGCTTAGAATAGACTTGCTCTGTGAGAGCAACTTTAAATGGCCTAGCACCCCACATGGTGAACTTGAACTTTCAATAAACTTTACCTTTTCCTTGGCTGAGAAGACTTGAGTGGAATTCTTTCCGCAGGACCCGGCATGTTGGTATTTTGGGGTCTCAGGCAGCCCTAACCCTCTTTGGGCTCCTCTTCAGTTGGACCACCAAATGTTTTGAAGGGTAAACTGTGAGTCTGATGCCATGATGGCCTTTGGTCTAAGAGAGACTGTCCAATGACCATCCTTTTATTAATAGCCTGCTGGCCTTATTAATAAAATGATTAAATTAAGCAGAAACTATGTTTCTCAAACCTTTTTAAACATCACACCTTTAAATGGCCCATGATAGAAATGCACCTGTCAAGTAAGAATCTCAAATGGATCATAACACCATAATTTGGGCCCCACTTAAAATCACCTGGAAAATGGAGGACAGATAACTCGATTCTATAAACAAGGTCTTCTCTTGGCCTGAAACATGCCGGTAAATGGAATCTCTATATAGATACACATGTATAAGCTGTCTGCTATGCTAGAACAAATGAATGATTTTATTTATGGACTTAAAAGCTTATTTTTGTATTACAAGAGATTGAAGTCACTGTCAGATGTTATATCCTTTGTACGGAAAAAAAAAAATTATCTGAGTGGCACCCAGATTATACTGCTCAGGTTTCCCTAGCTATGACAGAATTCAACATAAACTTGGAGATAAATACCCTATCGTTCTCCACCATGTGCTCAATTCACAGACCCCTAGATTAGCTCAGCTTCCCTCTTCCCTTAAGGAAAAAGAGAGAGAGAGATTCATGACTGAGTCAGTAATTAGATCCAACCTGCAATTCAAAGGCTCTTCTTGAGCATATTCCTTTCAGGCTGACATTTTGCCCTCAATTAAGGATGTCTTGATGATAGATTCTAATCCACCAGGAAGGGTCTTGATCTTGACTTTCACTGAAGTTTGGCTTGTAACCCATTCTTTTGTTGCATGATATGTCTTAGGCATCTAGTTATCTTGTCTGTCCTTCTGTACCTCTTCTATTTCCTGGGCCCAACTAAATCCATCTCATTGGGAAGATGCTATTAGTTCTCTGAGGAAGAAGGGAAACTACCACAGCTAGAGAAAGAAGAAATTTCTTCCAGTAAGAACAAAATGGATGAAAATTGTAATGGAGCAAATTTAGGTTTAATGTCTGGAAAAACACCCACAATTGGACCTATTGAGAAGTAGAATAGTCTTTCTCTAAAAGCAGCAGGGGCCCCACTCATTGCAGGACTGTAAGAAAAGGCCAAAGGGCCATTGTCCGGTGTATTGTAATGGGAGCTCTTGAGTTATTTTTTTATATTAATGTTTATTGCCAGCTTTGTGTTAACAACGACAACTTCAAATAATATTACTACTTCTTCCTTAGTACCTGGACTGATAATACCTGGTAGATTATTTTTAAAGTATGTGATTTTTAAAAATATATACATTATTGCATTTTTATCACTAATGGTGTATTTTCTTTGGGGAAAAAAGCAGTATTTTATACTTTCATGCTAAAGCTCACTCCTTGTATATTAAAGAAAATTTAGTGCAGCAGTCTTTCAAAGCAACAAGCTCCTAGTATGTGTTGTCCACCATGCTAAGCTCTGGTGATAAAAAGACAAAAATGAAATATGCCCTTCCCTCACTTAGAACCTACTGAGTAGATTTAACAGATAAACTGGAAAATGAATACAAAAGGCATAAAAAGTGATATCTTTTTCTTTTGTGCTATACATAAATAAACTTTATACTATGTCAGGTAAATTGCTCGAGGGAAATATCAATTTGTTTCCTGCCTGAGCCAGCTTGGGACAGCAGATTGTTAAATTTTCAGTGTGAGCATTAAAACCTTGGAGACTGACAAATGCTAAAAATCAAGTCTTGATTTATTGTGTTGTTGATTATTTAGACTTAAGGAAGTGATGGAGAAAATGTTAAATAATGCAGGTTAAAACTTAACCTCCTCCCAGAGAACCAATTATTAAGCATTTACCAGAAGACTGTTCTTGGTTTCACTTCAAAATCCACCCACTGCACCCACTCATACACTTGTTTAATATACAGGAGAATGGACATTATAGGACCCTTCAGACCAATATGCATAGCATTTAAATTACAAAGGTATCCAGAGTCAGTCAACTGACACTTATCTTTAGTGTTAAAAAACACTACTGCTCATGTATTCTTATGCATGGGCAACTTTATAAATCAGACATTGCATCATTATTCTGATCACTTCAGTAAGAGTTATATTAAAGACAAAAAGAAAAAATATGTGTATGTGAATGGGAGGTTTAAATGAGCTATCTGAATCATAAGGAAAAAAGGAAAAGATTTGGGAAGGTTTTCCCTTAAAAATTAGTAGATACTTTACCGTATCAAGTAGAACAAACATAGGCTCATTGGAACTTCTGTTTTTAATTATTAGAAATTTCCGAATTAGAAGGGAATGATTTTAAGATAACTCTTCCATTGTGACCTGTTGGTGTCTTAGTTATGAAAAATTCCAGAATTTTAAGGGAATGATTTGGAGGTAAAAAAAAAAATCTGTTTGAAATTGTTCTACCTTTCCTTTTTTGTATTATTATGGATTTAGTACCCACATTATCCAAGATTATGATTATCATGCTTGTCAAAGTACTCAGACACTAAAGTGACAGAAAATATGAAAAATTCCCTAATTGATGCGGCGGTTAAATAAATGATTTTGAAAAGCCTATTGATCTCTTTCTGAAATGAACAAACTCACATTGAACCTATGTAATAGAGATGGTAACATTTATTGTAGATCTCTCCCCTCTGATTTATGCTCTAGAACCATAACCAGATTCACCTTTTAGAATACTTTATTGACACCCTTCTCTCTATATGTCTTTCATATATTTCATTTTTTAAAATTCCAGTTCAAAATTCTCTCCTTCCCTCCAGGATCTTCCTCACCCAACCCAGAGGGCAAGCATATTTAATGATACTCAGTTTACATGTGAAGCCATGCAAAAAAATGTCCATACTAGCTATGTTGCAAAATAAATAAATGAATAAAGCAAAAAAAGCAAGAGCAAATATGCTTCAGTCCGCACTCAGAGTTCATTGGTTCTCTCTCTTGAGGTGGATAGCATCGTTTTCGTCATGAGTCCTTTGGAATTGTCATGGATCATAGGTTGATCAGAGTAGCTAAGGCTGTCATAATTGTTTATTGTCATCATGTGGAGAGTAGTATTTCATTTCTGTTTGTCTTAAGATTACAGTGATATTGGAGAATTCATCTTCAACATTGATAACAAGTCATATTTACATAGCATCTTAAGATGTACGAAGCCCTTTCTTTACAACAGCCCTGGGAGAAGTACACATATTACTGTCCCCATTTTACACGTGGAGATTCTGAGGCAGAGAGAAATTATTTGCTCACAGTGACATGGCTGGTTTGTGGAAGCTGTGGCAGGTTGAGTCCCAAGATTATGTTTTGCACTTCTTCCATGCTACTTATCACGATGTAAGCCTATCACAGATTAATAAATACATGTTTAATTAAGCTAAATTTATTATTCTGTTTTCAGATTTCTGTAGTCATTTGCCTGATCCTGTATATATTAATGTGTAAAAAAAGTATTCATATACTAATAGACTTCAGTGTTGTGTAGTAGAAAGAACATCAGATATGAAATGGGAAGCCTAGGGTTCGAATTCTGACATTTCAACTTTGTACCTAGTTAATGTTAGTTAAATCACTAAAATTCTGTGAGCCTCATTTTAGTCCCCTGTAAAGTGAAGAGTTTGGACTAGATGACTCAAAGGCTTCTTCCTGCTTCAGATCTCAGATCCCATGACTTTAAAGTGCCATTTAAATATGTTATCATTAATTATTAACAACTTTAGTCATTAAAAGGTTTCCTAAAATTGAGGAGTTAATAACCAACTAATTAACTTTGTGACTATAATTAATTCTAATAGTTAATTAATAATTTACTTTGTTATTATTAGTTTACTGTTCAGAGTTAATAACATTAACGGAGCTAATTAATAACTCTACAATCAAATTCTTTCTTCATGGAATAACTATTTTCTATAGGCCTACTATGTGTAACACACTGTGCTGTGTTCTAGACAGATGTAAAAATAACTAAGATAGAATCATAGCCCCAGGAGGGAAGTCATTTTACTTTTTCTATTTTCTTTATAATTCCACTTTAAAAGGTTTAATTAATATGCATTCATTAGCATGCCCTTTATAGTCAATTTTACTTAAGCTTATTTGCAAACAGTAGGTGGTAATTGTATTTTTCTTCTGAAATTGAAAATGGACACTGTTCCATGTGCATTCAAAGGCACTCCAGTCTTACTTGCCCTTACACTGCAAACAAGCTGCATACAATGGATTTACCCGCAAACAAAAACTTGCTATGGATGTAACCTCAGGAACAAATGTATTGGTTCTGGGTTTTTTGTTTTTATTTTTTTCATTCCACCATGTGTTGAGTGAACGTTTAACAAACGATTTTATTGTAATGCATAAGCTCAGGGGGGCAGAATAAAGGCTGCTTTGGGATTGTCATATGTGGCTTTCTTGATTCCAGAATAATTGAAGTATCAATCAAAATGTAGAAATGATACATTTTGAGATTATTCTCTGCCATGAATGAAAATTAGGTAAGAATATTTTCTGAGTATAGTATAGTTTTCATCCATTATCTCCTCATCCTGTTTAGGACATTTACATTTTAAGATGCTATCTAGCTGAGGAGGCCTTCTGACATAGGTAGGTGACAAATATTATATTCCTTTTAAGGAAGAAAACAGAGAGAATCTCATAATTTACTTGCTCAAGATCCTGAGATCATTTGTTTCAACCCATTAGCCCAGGCTTGCACATTGTGTCATTTGTTAATAAGTATGACAGTGTTTCTGGCCTTTGTGTGACATTGCTAATTGAGGTATCATTTTAAAGATTTGGGTCTGTGAGATGATATTCATTTAAATTTTTTTCTGTTGTAGTGGGTTTTAAAAAAATATTTCATTTCCCCCCAATTACATGCAAATACAATTGTTAGCATTCTTTTTTTTAATATTTTGAGTTTCAAATTCTATCTCTCTCTCCCCCTTCCTGAGATAGTAAGCAATTTGATATAGGGTATATATGTGCAATCATGTAAAACATGTTTCCTTATTAGTCATTTTGTGGAAAAAAATTTGAACTATAAAAGAAGGACAGAAGGAAAGGAGAGAGAGGGAGGAAGGAAGGAAAGAGGGAAAGGGAGGGAGGAAGGAGAGAGGGAAGAAGGGAGGAAGGGAGAGAGGGAAGAAGGAAGGAAGGGAGAGAGGGAAGAAGGGAGGAAGGAGAGAAAGAGAAGGAAGAAGGAGAGAAAGGGAGGGAGCAAGGGAGAGAGGGAAGGAGGAAGGAGAGAAAGGGAGGGAGGAAGGAGAGAGAGGGAGGGAGGAAGGGAAAGAGGGAAGGAGGGAGGAAGGGAGAGAGGGAAGAAGGGAGGAAGGAAAGAGAGGGAGGAAGGAGAGAGGGAAGAAGGGAAGAAGAGAAAGGGAGGGAGGAAGGAAGAAATAGAGCATGTTTCTGTCTGTATTCAGACTCCATCAGTTCTTTCTCTGCAGGAAGACAGCATTTTCCATCATGAGTCTTTTGGAATTGTCTTGGATCATTGTTGAGATGAGCTGAGTCTGTCATAGCTGATTATCACACAGTGTTGTTACTGTGGACTGTTCTCCTGGTTCTGCTCACTTCATTCTATGTCAGTTCATATAAGTTTTTCTAGGTTTTTCTGAAATCTTCAGTAGTAGGTGTTTTTAAAGATATATGCAGCAAATATTTACTCATTCCTAACTTTGGACATTGAATTTTCATTTATGATGTAAGTCCACTTTCCTCTTTTCCCTCCCCCATCCCATCCCTAACCCAAGATATGATGATGTTTGGAATCCTTCAGCCTGAAACTTTAATAGGAACCAACTGTGTGATATTAGGCAAGTGACTCAAGCTTTCTGGGACTCAGTTTATTTTTCAATAAAACAAGGAGATTGGACTAGGTAGCCTCCCACATAAGGGTTTTTAACTTTGTTTTGTGGTAGTCTGGTGAAGCCCATAGACCTCAAAATGTTTTAAATGAATAAGGTAAGAGTCATAGGATTATAGCAGAAACCAATTATATGACAAGTATTACCAAAAACAATTTTAAAAAACAACACAAAATATTTCCTATTCTAAATTTCTTGCTTTAAGGATTTCCAGAATTCTTTGACTGATGAAGAATGGCTTTTTTATAGCAGCCGCACTTGCCCACAGGTACAATAATAATATTTACATAACATTTGCTATGTTCCTGACACCGAGCTAAGTGCTCTACAATTATTATCTCATTTGAGCCTCATAATAATCCTGGGAGGTAGGTGCTGTTATTATCCCCACTTTATAGATGAGGAAACTGAGACAAACAGTGATTAAAGGACTTGACCAGGGTCACCCAATTATTAAGTGTCTGGGGCTTGATTCGAACTCAGAGTTTCCAGATTTATGCCATCTAGGTATTCACACCTTGTGATGAAGTGGGGAGAGCAAAACATGGCAAGGCAGAAGATAAATGATGAACTGGAGCTGTTTCCCCCATGCTGACTGTTGTCCCAGGGTCAGCATCCCCAGGCTAACTTGTTCTTCAGTTAGTCTCCAGGGTGCTGCTGAGTGCTGGGGGCCCTCCTCAGACGCCTCCCTGTCCAGCAGTTGAATGTCCAGACCCTTTCTTCTCCTTTTCTGGCACCCTCCCCACCCCAGCTGCTAGTAGCATCCATCCCTTAAGACCTCATGTTGATTTCATACATACTTAATACATATACATGATGTGTACCCTGATAGAACGGAAGCTTCCAGAGGGTTGGGATTGTTTGTTTTTGTCTATGTTCCTAGAGCACTTAGCACAGAGTAGGGACTTAATAGATAATTCCCTTGTTGGTTGTGGATCCTGTTTGATGCCAAATGCAGATGCCACCAGATCCAGACTGTTCTATTCCAACAGCTACTATGGGCGGTGGATGCATGATATGTGCTGGTTGGTTTAAATGGGATTTTTATGTCACTGTTCTCTGGCGGCTGGGGATGGGACTAGGCCTGTCCTTGCAAGGGCCTTTATATTCCTGAGATGGCAACATGGGGAGTCTAATGGGAAAACCGAAGAGAGGAAAACCCTAGCATGGGTGGGCCCTATTAATTCTGCCACTAAAGGCTGGAATGTGAGACAATAGCTCCCAGCTGGCCCTCAGAGGCCAAGGATGGAGTTTATTAGCAGCCTTACAGTGACAGACTGATGATACACAGTAAGGGAGGGGAAAGGGAGACTCACTGGAAGAACAGAAGGAAGCCAGAAGGGTTTGTTTCCGAGCTTTTGACTTTTAGTGTTTTTTTTTCCCTTTGCTTCTAGACATATGATTTGTATAATGAATGTCAGGAAAAAAAATTATAGCCATGTTGGGAGAAGACTTTATTTTCAGCCATAGGGTGGTAAAGAAATGAAGATGGAAAATATGAAGCGTGAATTCCTCAAAGAAGATGACATCCTACCGGACCTATGCAAGACACTTCTCAAAATATAGTAGAAAAAGCATGAGCCTCGGCTCTTGAGAAACCCAGATTTGAATCCCACTTTGGATACTCTGTATCTCTCTGACTATTGCCACGCCACTTAATCATTGTGGGCCTGTTTGCTCATCCCTAAAATGGGTACAACAATAGCCATAGTACTTAACTTACAAGAATGTTTTAAGGATTATGGTGATTAGTCCTTATTATTGTGTACCTTTGTATAACATGCTTCAGTAATCCTCAAAACAGAAACTGGAATTATGCCACAGAAGTTACTAAAATTTTAAAATATCCTTTGTCCCAGACACCCCACAACTGGGATGATATCTCAGGGATATTATTGGGAGTTCCAAAAGACCCAAATATATAAAATTATTCTTATCGCTAAAAAAGTGGGTAGTTCTCAGGTACTATTTTTAACAGCTCATATTTCTTTGACATTGGAAGATTTACAAAATGCTTACCCCTCAGAAACCCACCATGTGGGTAATCATCCCCATTTTTAGTCACAAAGATGACAGAAGATAATTGATTTTCCCAGGATCACACACTAGGTCTAACAAGTCCCCCTGGTGCTTTTCCTCCTGACATTTAAGGCATGTTATGGTTTAAATAGGCTTTTGTGGGATGACCTGTGAAGTTTTTAACCTGTATTATATCATTTCTATGGAAAAATGTATTCCAAGTTCCACACAACTGACTCATAACCTTTTAAAATGCAACCCTTTTGTTGGCTATGGACAGACTGTGGTCATAGAAATTAAAATTCTTAAAGGTCCTCAGCCTCGTAGGTTTTCTGCAGTCTGAATGTACGGGCATGGAGGTTTGCTTCTTAATATTTCATTCTTTTTTGCCTTTTCTTACCAAGCTTGTCAGGTTTAGTTTTCAGGTTGGTGTCTTTAAGCAGCAGTTCCTCTTCTTGGCCAGGAAAAGAGAGTTTGCGTTAACGTGCAAGGGCAAAATATTCCCAGAATATTTTAGATGGATAAAAAATACAGAGCCTTAGAGGTTAATCAGTCCAGCCTGTCATTTTACAGATGAGGAAACTGAGGCCAGAGAGGCTGAGCCGCTTATCCAGAGTCACGCAGGTAATATCCCCTACCAGTCAAAGGGGCCCAAGACATTACCTCTTTCTACTCCCTCATTTCATAACTAAGAAAGTTGATGCCCAGAGAGATTGTGAGTTACAAGGTTACACAGTGAGGAAGGAGGAGAGTCAAACCCACGTTTGAAGTATAAATCCAACATTCTTTCCACTTTTCCTTATAGCAATGTATCACGGGATAAACTTATCAATTATGTCCTCTTTGATATCAGACAGATAATCAGTTGTTGTATATATGCCCTTCTGAAGGTGATTAGTAAATTTCTAATAGTTTAAATATGGACTAGAAATGTATGCCTTGGCTACATCTAAGTGGCAAACTTGGGTTAACCCTCATGACAACCCTGATTCCTTTTCTTGACCACTGTGGGTCTACAACCTTCTCATTTGTCTTTCATTCATTTGGATCAGTCTTTACTTGACATGATATGAATGTAGTTCCTCAGTATAACAGATAGAATGACCCTCTACTTCCTCTTTCCATTGTTGTCCAAATAATTGGACCATTGGTTTATTCTGCTGCTTATGACCTTCCATCTCTGACTACATCATTGCATGAGAAAATGTCCTTTTACTGGAACCATTACACTCCCTCCCCCTACCTCTATTAAATTTTAGCCCTGTACAACCTTGACCTTGGAGAAGTGAAAAGAAAACACATCTACCTCTTTGAGAGAACAACTATGGATGTAAAATTCTGCATATTTCGTTAGATTCAGTCACTTTGTTGGCTTGCCCTCCCTGAATGTTTTTCTTTATTGAGTGTCCTTAAATGTTTTTCTTTCCTAGAATGAAGGTTTTAGTCATGGAGAGAGGAGTCTTTGGGAACTTAAGGGGAAATGCTTGATATTTTAAAAGATAACAATAAAAAAACAAATTAAAAATTTGATGAAAAATTTTTAAAAATTCAGCTCAGTATTCACGATATTCATAAAGTGTTTCCTGAATCATCAGCCAGCCTCCACTCTACACACCTTTTCAAACCTAGTTAATTAAATATAATTCATTTCAACAAGCCCTTAATAGACACATATTTTTTACTTATCTGTGTATCATATGGGGTTGGCTAATTGGTCTGCTCTTTTTCTCCACTATCTTCCCAACCCCCAGATAATGGCTAACTGTGAACCCTCTTTGTTTCTTCTTCATCTTCTAAGGCTGACTTCATTTTTATTAGTAGGCAGGGACCATGTTTAACCTTTATTGTTTCCCCTTACCCAAGGGTCTAATTCAATGGGTGTTTATGGTCGATTGAGGAATAACTTGAAATCAGGGTGAGCCAGGGAAGGGATGAACAGCATATGAAGCATACGGAAGGGTCTGATAGGCAGCTCAGAAGACCTCAGTTATAATTTAAACAGGGAAAGTTATTACCTGAGCGAAAACTAGACAAATCACTTAATCTCTCTAATCCTGTTTCCTAATTTGTAAAACTGGGATAATGATTCTTGGACTACTTATCACACAGGGTTGCTGGGAAGAAGCAAAGTGCATTTAAAAGAGCAATTATTTTTATTTCATGGATGCCTTAAGGCCATTTAAAGTAGTTTATAATAGAGCTTATTCTGTGTCAGACTCTGCTTGTTTCCCCGTAGCTTAACCTGAAGCACTTGTGTCAAACATTAATTTTGCCTTCACTGAAGCATCATTTGAAATTCTTAATGGAAAAAACAGCACTGAAAACACAGCTTTTGTTCTTTTTTTACTGGCTTGGTCACTGAATTTAGCTCAAATAGAACACAATGGTTCATTAAATATATTTGAAAAGAGAAGCCATATACAACATGCTCCAAATTAATCTATCTCTACCCGGAATATATAGTGCTTCTAATCAGTAAGCCAGCCCTCCTTCCTCCTATCTTCTTCTCATCTGCTTTTGCATGTTTTCTTATAAGCCGAAAGTGCTAAATGTTGTACTGAAAGTTCAGTAATTTTCCACAGCAAAATAAGATCCCAAATGGTTTGGGAGAAAAAATGATGATGTGAAATTCTCAGAAGATAGGAAAGGGAAACATCTCTGCATCTTCTCTTCCATCTCTAAAGATCTGATTATCAGCTCCACTTACAAAAACTAACTTGGTGCCAAGGTATAGGATGTTAACCTGTTTGAGCCAACTTTCTTTCAACTAAATGATGGTTTGAACCAGTAGGAGGCATGGCTACAAAGTAATAGTACTGAATTTTTTTCTAACAAAAATACCAGAACTCTTAAGTCAACCTTGGGTAGCTGAGTGCTTATGTTTACTCTCAATGGTCCTGCTACTGCCAAGGTAATTTTTGAAACTTCTCTCTTGTAATTGTTTTTATAACTTTTGCCATATTCTTTTGAGTATTCTTGATGGTGGCAAATCTCTGACCGAGGATATATTTAGTTTTTGGAAGCTGACAAAGGACATTTAGAGTTCTAAATTCTGGTGAACTAAGTCAGCAGTTGAATTAAATAATATTTTTTTTGTCAGAAAAAGGGTAAAGAGATGGATATTTTTGTGTATCTTCTCACCTGCTGGGCAATGCAGCTCCAAAGAGGAGCCCTAGAAATGTTCTCAGCTATAGTAGACCACTTGAAATAAGTGCATGCCCACCTAAGGGGGCCATCTTGATGGTCAGTGATCATTTGGATGCATGATTTCTGAGTATAATAGTGTAATATATAGCTATACCCATATGAATGCATATATCTGTTATACTAAGTCACGTTTGTCTTCCTCAGGTTCTCACACACACATATTTAAATTAATCTACACATATTTTTAATCAAAATATATATCTATATCTATGTATACGTGTATATATATATATATTTTTTTTAAGTCAGTCTTTTTCTTTGAAGTATTGGGCATATGTTCTGAAGGAACTTAAGAAAAACTTTTTTTAAAATGACAGTATTAATATATACTGTTATAATCAGAACTTATACATCCAAATGATTATTGACCATCAAGACAGTCCACCTAATATTCTATGTATGTATATATATATGTATATACATACACACATATATGTATGCATAGGAATTATATGTATATTCATACATATGGATTCAGTAGAAGTACAGTCACAGAAGGAGAGGAAAGGATAAGAAATTTTGATCAGAATTAGAAATTCTACAGGTTGAGACCTTGGAAGGTGAACAGCTCTGTGTGATAGCAAGATTTAAGATATGGCTACCCTATTGATTAGATATGGTAGTCAGACTGCTTCAGTAAAGGGAGAGGGATTGTCATGGAGGTGATCTTCCCAGAGGAAAACCAGTTTTCCACTCATTGGAGACATTCTTAAGGAAAAGATTAAGGTTTAAGGGAATTTGCAGAGTGTAGTAGAACAGACATTCTGAAAGATAGACTGAAAGGGGCTAGAAGAAAGGCAGGAAGAGACAGAATGGGACTAATGAGAGGTTCAGTTGGGTAGGGATACGAATGGGGTGAATGGAAGAAGTTTATATCTTATATGGTATTTCAGGGTCATGAGGATTAGGGAAAAAGGACACAGAACAACATTTTAGTCATAGTGGAGGGGGAGTGATAAATAAGGCAAATTAGCTACGTAATGGAAGAGCTTGTCAAAGTCATTAATTCTAGCTGTCCAATTAGAATGCCAGTCTTCTAGAATGTTGGGTAGAATGTTTTTTCCTCTTCAAACTTAGCTACCTAGGAAAGAGAATTCCCTCTGGCCAAGTGGTATCTCATGATAATATGAGGAAGGAATTGGTTTTGAAAAAAGTTAGAATCGAGGCACCTTTATGACAGTAAGTTGGGCTGAAATGCTTTTTATTGAACTCCAACAGTTGATCCCTTAATAAAAGCTAATATTCCTGAAAATTAAGAAAAATAAAATGTTTAACAAAAATAAAGCTGTAAATGTGGGGGTGGGAGGGACTAGATTATGGAAAGTTTTAAATGCCAGGTCAAAGACTTGATATTTATCCTCAAGGCAGCAGGGAGCTTTTGAACATTTTTGAGTAGGGGAGTAATGTGATCTATGTTTCAGGTTTTGCTAGATTAAATCATAGGCCACAGATGTGATGGGTAAAGAGACATGTGAAGGTATTGTCATTCTTGTGGACGATGCTTTAGTCAAGCTTACTGCCCTTGTCAGGTGCTTGGTATGTTTGTTCATATTGATCTCTGTGCTTAAAAGGTCCTTTCCTTCTTGTACTCCTTGACTTTTCTTCCTTTTCCCATCCTTCCCATCTAGCCCAAAGGCCAGTTCTATTCAGCCATTCATTTCTTCAGTTGTCTGGGTCTTCTCCTTCACATAATCTCATGACACTTTACACTCCTCTCATGCATTTCACCATATTTAATTTGTCTAATGTGTACATCTGCCCAACATGTCTTAGATATGTACATCCTCACCTTTTATGAGATGGTAAAGTTGTGGAAGCCTGTTTCCTTGGTTTATTCCTCTTTGTACTTTTTATGGTGCCTAGAACAGTGCACTGTGCACAACAAGCACTTAATAAAGGCTTTTAGAATGAACGAATTTTGACCCAAAATGTTTAAAGGAAAAGGAAAAGTTGTTTTTTTTTCCCCAGAAGTAGTGGTTTTAGTAGTGCAAATATTTGCATGCTTTCTGCCCTGCCTCTGCTGCCTGTCAGAACTCAATATTTGAAATTTGAAATTTGGGTGGAGAAATTGTTAATAGATAGATTTCTAATGGCACCTCTGTTCATCTTACTGTTCCTTTATTTCAGTGACTTACTGTCATCTGAATACCTGGAGAGACACATTGACCATAGAGGAAAGATTGTGGAAGTTAAAGTAAGTAAAACTTTTCTCTTGTGTGTGTGTGTGTGACAAATTGTGAGACTTTTGCTTTTAGACAAAAAATTGTCACATTTTCTGCCTTGTGTGAATTCTAATTAAAACTGCTAGGGCACTGGACCTCGAATCATGATTCGAGTTCAAATCCAGTTTCAGATATTTTTGTGTGATCCTGGGCAGGTCATTTAACCACTGTCTGCTTTAGTTTCAGTAGAATGAGAACACTGTCATACTAGCATTTACCTTCTAGGGTTGTTGTGAGAAAATAAAATAATGTTTTTAAAGTGCTTTGCAAACCTTACAGTGCTATATAAATATTAGCTATAGTTGTTACGAAGCAGCTTGGAAAATGAATTTATAATTCATTACTTATCCCTGCTTGGGATCACCCTATTTTGGGAAGCTTCACTTAATAGGTATAAAGACAGCTGTCCCTGAGATACTAAAGTAGAATAATGTATTTTTTTAAAGCACAAAAGATAGACAGACAGACAGTCAAGATAGATAGATAGATGGATGAATGGATAGATACACAATCTAGATCAGCGGTTCTCAACCTGTGGGTTATGTTCAATTTGTATCAATGAAAATACATCCTGCATATCAGATATTTACATTATGATGCATAACAGTAGCAAAATTACAGTTATGAAGTAGCAATGAAAATAACTTTATGATTGTGGCTCACCACAACATGAGGAACTGTATTAAAGGCATTAGGAAGGTTGAGAACCACTGCTCTAGAAAGATAGGGACAAATAGACAGTCTAGATGAACAGAAAAATAGTCTAGATAGATACATATATAGAAAGGATAGATCAAATTGGCTAGATAGAGACAGACAGACAGACAGAGCGTGTACACATCTATGTAGATGTAACTTTCCCCTTTTGGACATGTTAATTCCTTTAGTGTTCTGCCTTTCTTTCTGTCCTTAGGGCTCAGCCTGGTGCCTGGCACGTACTAAACGCTTATGTAATAAATGTTGCTGACTATTGACTGTTGGTTCTGTGTCCTCATATTATAAAGGAGGAGTTAGTTTCAGAAGGAAATCCCATTCAGAAACCTAAAAAATGGAGCACCATTACCCGCCTCCTGTGGCCTAAGTGATGATGCTGAGCATCTGAGCTAGTCTGGCAGGTGTGGTCTCACTGCTCTGGGGGGTGGGGGAGTATCAGCTTTCCAGCACCCGTGGGGGCCAGGCCTGTGACTAAGAGCCTGGAGAGTGCAGGGTCCTGCTTTTTCATCAGTATCCTACAGTGGAAAGAACACTGAGGCCCTCCCTTCCCTGGGCCTTTCCCTGTAAAATGGAGGAATTGGACTCAGTAGCCTCAAAGATGCCTTACAGCTCCAAATCTATGAATTTATAACCGACCTTACCTGTTAAATTTGCAGTAAGTGATTGTTCAACCTCCCCCCGAAAACCCTCATGACTTGCTCATTTTAGTGTGATCTAGGAAAAAAATAGTTTTAGCTATAGAAGGAAAAATAAAACAGAATACTCAAACCCTGAACGTCTAGACAAGTTTTGATTTCTATAGAATAATTTTGCTTGGGTTTGCCCCCTGTTGATGTCCAGTAATGTCTTATTAACAGAGGCTTCAGTTTTGCCTTTGCAGAAAAACCCCTTCCTCTCTCCCCTTTCTGCACTGTTGGTTTCACTACCTTTGTCCATTAGTTA
Organism: Pseudocheirus occidentalis; assembly: GCA_028646575.1. Classification (NCBI taxonomy): domain Eukaryota; kingdom Metazoa; phylum Chordata; class Mammalia; order Diprotodontia; family Pseudocheiridae; genus Pseudocheirus; species Pseudocheirus occidentalis. The sequence continues at coordinate 41,198,117 of CM053597.1, read as the reverse complement.
GAAGAAGAACATTTTTCCCAAGGCATCAAAGCTGGTGTGTTGTCACCCTCAACTTTTGCCCTGGAAGGAAAGAATGTAAGTCATTCCTGAATTATCTTTAGGAAATTGTATTTACCACAGTTCTTTTTATGAAGCCTTAATCACTTCCTACCCTGCCTCCCCGCACCCCCCCCCCATTCCCAGTGTTCCAAAGCCCAGGAAAATGGAATGCCAAAACATTGTCTGAATATTTCCCCTTCTCCTTCCCTTAGGAAACTGCATTGATCCCATTCATCACCTTTACTTGTTTCCAATCCATTAAAAAATCTAATTCAAAAATTTCCCCTGGGTTTTCTCCAGGAACATAGTGCAACTGTTGAACCCTGACCTCCCAGTTTGAATTTCAGATACTGTTTACTTACCTGCTGGCCCTTTTCTGTCGGACTTTCTTTTTTTCTTTTTGTTGGGCAAGTGGGGTGAAGTGACTGCCCAAGGTCACACACAGCCAGTGTGTCAAGTGTCTGAGGCTGCATTTGAACTCAGGTCCTCCTGATTCCAGGGATGGTGCTCTGTTCACTGCGCCACCTAGCCACCCCTCTGTTGTATTTTCAATGTAGGTTTTTGCCCTCCCATGAATGTGCCCATTTAGGAAGTCTTTTTTTTTTTCCACAAGGACTCCTTCAGCATCCAGTTTTTCCTTCTTCTCTTGGTGATCCATGTACTTACTTTCTTTCTGTGTGTGTGTTTCTAAGTGAGACTTTCTACACAGCCCTACGTTGCTCCTTTAATTTTTCTTTTCTAAATGTCATTTTTAAAAACTAACCTCTCACATGCCAGCTTTCTGATTTAAGGTTTTTTTGGTGGTTGTTGTTGTTTTGTACCTGCATATTCAGCCTCATTCTCGGGGGCTATTTACTATTTTAAGGACAAACCAAATCAAGAGGAACCCTTTTCTCTCCTCATTACTCTGACTCTTTATAAAAAAAAGTATATGCATATTTTTGGTGTTACTTGGTATGAATGAAATTATTATATTGATTTTGGGGGCAAGTAACTAAGAGAAGCCTGCTGTTAATTTCAAATGGGGTCTGAATCAAGACTTTTGAATGGTTACATTTGGGGGACTTGATTCCACTGATGCTGGAAAGCGGATACTGGGCCCTTCCCGCAGCTCCGCCCAGAGCAGAGCGGCCACACCTTCCAGACCAGCTCAGGTGCTCAGCATCATCACTTAGGTCCTGCTGGCCACAGGAGGCAGGTAATGGGGCTCCATTGTTTAGGTTTCTGAATTGGATTGTTTTCTGAAACTAACTCCTTCATTTTCGAGTAAATTTATTTAAAAGGGTACAAAGTGAAAGGGAGACTAGATATACTTTTGTGTGCTAAAAGTATAGAAACAGCAGGAAACTTTAGAAGTGTCAGATTCATTTATAAGAAAGCGTTATTATCTTTTTATCCTTCTGTGGAATTACTTATGTATTAACTTATGTTAACATGGTTTTTAACATGAACTTATATATTAACATGGTTATTTTTAATTTTGGTAGTTGAAATAAACTTTATTCAAAAAGAGGGGGAAAAAGATTGTAAATAAACCAGCTTTAATGGGAAATGTGTTTTTGAGCTATTCCTAACATCAGGGTTTGTCTGTATATTAGCTGCGATGGTGTTGTATCATAGACATTTCTTCTACTGAAATCTTACAAAATAAAAAAGAAGACGTCTTGAAGAGGAAAAGCGACCCTGTTGGGAGCCACCGCGTGTGTTTAGACGGGGAGAGAATGTGATGCAAAAGGAGTGGGGTATTTGGAGGCAGAAGACCTAAGTTCACATCTCAGTTCTGCCATTTATGAAGTTTGATCTTGAGCAAGTCATTTAACCGCTCTGGGCCTCAATTTCCCTGGTTGTGAAAGGAGTGAAATGTATTAGATTACCTCTCTTAGAACAGAAGCACCTTGAGGGCAGCCCCTATCTTGGATAAAGAATGTCTGTTTTTTGAAACCTCAGTGTTTAGCACACAGTAAGTATTTAATGGGGCAGCTAGGTGTTGCAGCGGATGGAGGGCTGAGGCTGCAGTCAGGAGGCCCCAAGTTCAAATCTGGCCTCAGACCCTTACTAGCTGTGTGACCTTGGGGGAGTCACTTAACCATGTTGGCCTCAGTTCCTCATCTGTCAAATGAACTAGAGAAGCAAATGGCAAACCTATCTGGTATCCTTGCCAAGAAAATTCCAAATGGGATCTTGAAAAGTTGGACACAACTGAACGACAACAAAGCATTTAGCAGGTCTTTTCTCATTTCTTCATTCTTTTAAGATAACTATCACTTCTCAATCTATGATCCTGTGAAGATGGAACACTTTAAAAATAAAGATTACACAGTGAGATTTAAGTAAACAGAATATTTGGAGAATGGAGTTTCCTGATTAATTGAAAAAGTCCAGATTAACTCAGAATTATTTCTGGTTAATGTTTTTATTTTCAGCCATGGCTGAAAATATTCCTTAATGATATTCCTGCACATTCATATATATATATATATATATGTATTATAACTAGTTATAGTTAATTATAACTAGTTATAGTTAATAATGATAAATTATTACAGTAATATAATATATATTATATAATGCAATATAAATTTATTAGAATAATATAGATTATGTTATAACAATATAATATATACTATAATAATTATAATAATATATTATGCACAGATATATGTGTGTATACATGTTTAAAATAACACACAGGAATGTAAGGCAGCTGAAGGTTAGGAAGTTATAGGATTTCCCAAAGTCACACACACACATACCTAGTTAGTATTGGAGTTGGGGCTCCAACCACACTACTTTCCACAATGTCTTAGATCACTCCTGCCTTGGTAAAGACTTTAGAGTGAGTACCCTTTTATGGCTCCTTGATGATGGGACATCCCTGAAAGTGTTTCAGAGTCAGTTCTGAACACCATCCTCATTGAAGAGTACTACGGCCACAGAAGCTGGAAATGGAGATTGAGACTGCCCGTACACTGAATCCTAACTGTCCAACTCAAGTGCACCAAAATAGCTCAGTCATGGATAACATGATCCGCATCCTTTATCCCTTTCCCTAAGGCTGAATGCAGCAAAGCCTTCTTGGTAATTGAGATCTCCTGTTTGGTAGGTGACAGCTAATTGGGGTTTGTGCACTAGGGCAGAAAGAGAATGTATCACAATTTGATTTTATTATTTGTTTAAAGCTTTTGTCTCTATAAATATTGGGTTAATTCTGTGGGAACCTTAAACTATTTATGGTCTTTCATTCTTAGCCTTACAGACATGACTTTTAGATGTATTTTCAATTATAATTAGTTATAGCTAATAATGATAAATTATTACAGCACTATTATATATTATATAATACAGTATGATAAGTTTATTAGAATAATA
>CM053597.1:41144362-41194209 GCA_028646575.1 Pseudocheirus occidentalis | reverse complement strand
ATGTTATATAACATAGTTGTTAGATATTATGTTATTATATAGCATAGTTATGTTATACGTGATATTATATAACCATAATTTATACTTTAACTAATAATAACAACCCATATTCATATAGTACTTTGATGCTTTCCCCAAAATAACCCTGTAAGGTAGTAGTGCAAATATCACCACCTGCATTTTACAGTTGAAGAAAGGCCTAGAGAAATCAGGTGGCTCACCCATGATCAAAAAACATGATACACTTGATGGAGTTGTGAAGCTAGGAAGATCTGGGTTGAAGTCCTGGCTCTCACACACACACACACACACACACACACACACGTATGCATGCACACACGCATGCACGCACACACACACTTGCTATCCTGAGTAAGCTTTTTTTTTTAAGAGGCAATTGGGGCTAAGTGACTTGCCCAGGATCACACAGCTAGTAAGTGTCTGAAACCAGATTTGAATTCCTCCTGATTCCCAAGCTGATGCTTTATCTACTGAGTCACCTAGCTGTTCCTCCTGAGTGAGTCTTTTAACTTCTCAATGTCCCAGACAACTCTCTGAACTGTAAGTTTCCAAGAAACCAAATCACCAAGCATCTTTTGAAGATTTGAAGATTTATAGTATATATGTGTGTATATATGTATGTATGTCAGTGTGCTAAGCTCTAGGGATACAAGAAAATTTATTTTAAAAATTATCCCTGACCTCAAGAAGTTTACATTCTAAAGGGGGAGAGAATATGTAAGCAACTACTTAATACAAGTTATATTAGGACTGGAAAAAGTCCTGAAGAGAGGGTAGGATTTGAGCTGAGTCTTAAAGAGAGACAGGGAAGATGGGAAGTAAAGGTGAGGGCATAGAGTATTTCAGGCATGTTGGATAGTGAGGACCGAGATGGACTGCTATGTTTGGAAAACTGCAAGAAAACCAGTGAAAAGGGGTATAAAGTGTAAGAAGACTGGAAAAGGTCAAAAAGAGACCAGGCTGTGCAGAGCTTCTGATGTGATCCTAGAGATAGGATCCCAGAGCCATTGAAGATCTCTAAGCAGGAGAGGGAGACGCTCAGACCTGAGCTTCAGAATACTCACCTTGGCAGCTAAATAGAGGAGTGGATTAGAATGAGGGGGAAACTGAGGCACAGAGAGTGATGGAAGGTTTGAGGAGTGTGCGACTTTGAACAGGAGTGATGGTTGTGTGATTGGAGATAAAGGGTTGGATTTGGGAGAGAAGGTAGCAGTTTGCTGCTCAGTAAGGATTTCCCCTCCATCAGGGAAAATGGGGGTCCAATCCCCATTTCTTTCCTCACCAGGACCCTATGAGGTTGGTATTGCTAGAATTGTCATCCCCATTTTACAGATAAAGAAACTGTGGTTGACATGCTTATAATTATAAAGCTACTAAATGCCAGAGCTAGGATTTGAACCTCAGTGTCCTAACTCCTTATTCCAGGGCACTCTTCTCTGCACCACATTGTCCCTTAGATTTGTGGGTGAAAACCATCCTGGTGGTTGTAGGGTTCTAGACCCCATAGGGCAGCCAGGTGAGAAGAACAAGGATGTCCTTCCATAATCCCATTGCCTCCCTTTATCCCACTCCTGGGCTGCTCAGGTCCTTTCTAGAGCTGTTGGGTAGCAAGAGCAACATGGCTGTTCCCACTGTTTAGATGAACTGGGGATCACTATGTACAATCCTTCCCCTACCTTCCTGGCTTCCTTTAAGTCCCGTCTAGAATCCCACTTTCTACAGGTTATCCTGGCCGCCTTCCTTCTCTTAATTAATTCCTATTTGTCCTGTAGATAGCTTCCTACGTATATATTTGCTTGCTTGTTGTCTGCCCCCTTTAGATTGTAAGCTCCTTGAGGGCAGGGACTGTCTTTTGCCTCTTTTTGTATCCCCAGGGCTCAGCACAGGGCCTGGCACATAGTAGGCACTTCATAAATATTTATTGAACTGGTGAGATGGAGGGCACCAGGCCTTTTCTGCTGCTGCATCTTAAGGTACTCCAGGCCTTACCCTGCTGCAGAGTCCTCCACACAGACCCCTTGGGCAGTGGCGTCTGATCCAGCAGCCTGGACCTTGCCATCCTTGCCATCCACACCTCCTCTGCGCCGTCACCCTACAGACTCCTGGGCCGCTCACCCCCTTCCATATGTTGTCTTTTTTTCACTTTGTAATCCCAACATTTGGCATACGGATTAATGCAGAGCATCTGCTTCATGAATGTTTTTTTACTCATTCATTTTTATTTGGGGCAAGTGGGTGATGTGGTGGATAGAGCGCTGGTCCTGGAGTCAGGAAGACTTGAGTTCAAATGTGGCACTAGCTGTGTGACCCTGGGCCAGTCACACAACTTCGTTTTGCCTCAGTCTCCTCATCTCTAAACTGGGGATAACAATAGCAACCTATCTCAGAGGGTTGTTATAAGAGTTATATGAGATATTAATTGTCAAGCGCTTAGCACAGGTCCGGCACAGAGTAGGTGCTGCACAATGGTTGGCTTTTCTTCTTTTTATTAATTGGTTTGAGAGAATACACTGAAGAGGCAAAATCTAAGCTAAAGCCTTTGTTTTGTGGAATGAGTGTTATATGGCAGGATTAAAACCAGAGTAGGCAGTTGCAAACTGTTAAGTACACATTTAAGTATGTAAAAAGGAGATCTAGTTAAGGGAACAAGTGGGACGTAATCCCTGCCACTGGGAAATCGCAGCATCGGAAGCTGGTGGAGCCCAGCTAACTATGGCCCAAGTATGGTGGGCCCTCAGAAGTGGCAGTGCAGGGTGGAGAGACTGGGCTGCCTAAGGACGGGCAGTGTGACCCATGTTGGGAATGGAGGGGTTAGTGTCCATGAGTAGTCCCAGCACCTTCAGCCTGAGTGAGATAGAGAGACCCAGTCTTTTAAAATAAAATAAATACTATGTACAGAAAGAAAAAAAGAAATTCCCTGGTGCCCCCCAAATAAATATGTAACTTGGATGAGGAATATTGTATAACTTTTACTGCCAGTCTATTAATTATTCTGGTGTATCTCTCCATAAACTACTGAATGTTAGCACATTCAGAATTCTTGCAATTGGTCATTTTAAACTTTCTGGATAGGTATGTATGAATATGCATAAAATCTTTATAGAATATATTGACTCTTGACTGGAGATAACTGGATACTAACGTTTTCTTTGGTTCAGTTGAGTGTTCTAAAGGATAAAACTGTTTCAGAGTCTTAATGATGTCTTAATTATTGTCAAGTAGACATATTCCTACAGGATCATGGCAGAGAAGGCAAAGCATGTGCCTTGACCATAAAGAAATAAAGACGGTGAGAGACACTAGACCTGTCATTTTATTGGCGCAGGGAACTCCCAGGAGAGCAAAGTCCTTCTCCTACTGTAGGTCACCACCTTCTCTATACCACCTATCAGAGTCCAGAGTCCTAGGGTAGAGTTCAGGACCCAGTGGGAGGGGAATGAGGAGCTTGATCAGAGTTCAGTCAGCAACTCAGGAATGAACAGCAGAGTTAATGATTTCAAAGAGGAATCTATCTAGTATGCTGTGATGATTCTGCCCATAGTGGCTATCCAATAAATGTTTGTTGGATTGTTGAAAGCTGTGTGGGTCAGTGCTGAGTCCTGAGAAAAGACCATGGAAAATGGAGGGAGGGGCGGCTAGGTGGCACGGTGAATAGAGCACTAGCCCTGGAGTCAGGAGAACCTGAGTTCCAATCCAGCCTCAGACACTTAACACTTACTAGCTGTGTGACCTTGAGCAAGTCACTTAACCCCATTAGCCCTTCCTTCCCCCTCCAAACAGCCAAAAGATAAAAGAAAAGAAAATGGAGGGAGGGGTGTATGTACATTGGGGGGAGGTAGGGAGAGGGAAGCAGGAAAGAGAGTCAGCAGAACCATTTTCTTAAAGGGCTTACATTTTTATTTTATTTTTTTTATTTGTATTTGTGATTCTGGGATCCTTTTAGACAAGTCTACAGTTTTGTGGGAGTGACATTACAGTTTCCATTTTTAAAGGATTTTGCAGCAGATAAAGTAAACTGTGGAGGGAGCAGAAATAGATTTTAGTGACCCACGCTTGACTTAATATCTGCCGTCTAAGGACAAGATAGGCTCAATTAGCAGGGACTGATCTCCAAGTTGGCTGGGGACACAATGATTGTTTTTGGCCACAGAATCTCAGCTATCATCCACCAAGTGGTCCAGGAGCTGTGCTCCGTGTTTGTGGGGGTAGCACGGAATCCCTGGATGCTGGTATTAAAGGAAGCAAACAAATAGTTCTTGGCATCTCTGGGAAACAGTTGAGTGAGTGAGTGTGATGGGGAAGGTGTTTGAAAAACAAGGAGAAAGGTTGTGTTTTCCTAACGAGGATCCTGCTTTCCAGGTTGTAGCCTTCATTAAAAAAAGAAATTGGACTTGAATCTCTATTATAAATTTCTAGTTCATCACCATCACCCATTGTCTTAGGTGAGAACTGCTTAGACTGGCTGTGTGACCCTGGGCAATTCATTTAATCTCATCTGCCTCATTTTCCCCATCTGTAATGTATGGATAATAATAGCAACTATGTTACAGACTTGTGAGGACCAGATGAGATGCTATTTGTAAAGTGTTTTGCAGAACTTAAGTGTTATATAAATCCTAACTCTAATAATAATTACTGTCATTATGTTTTCCTGTGGAATGGAATGGAAAAGGATTTTATTAAGTGCTTATTATATTCTAGTGCTAGGATGTGAATAGAAAATTGAGAGTCTATGCTTCCAAGAAATTCCCTCTCTCATGGGGGAGAAAATACAGAAGAGAAGGCCTGGCTCTTGGAGGATGAGAAGGCCATGTGGTTCTTGAGTTTTTATAAGGAGGGTAGCAGGGCAAATGTGAAAGTCCTGGGGGCCTTGGCAAGTAAAGGCCAGTCAGATGGTCCCTAACAAAGAGGATAATGAGTTTAAGGGTTAGAATGGAGGGGGCTCTGGGAGACCTCCAGGAGAGGGGGACAGTCATCCACCAGTTGAGAGAGGCTATCCAGCACTTGATGGGAGTTGGTCAAAAGGTCATTTCTTCTCACTTGAAAAAGGGGAATCTTCACCCCTGGCTTAACTTTCTTTGTCTTGCAGAGAAGGACAAAACAATGGAAGGAGAGTTGTAAAAATTCATCAAAAATTCAATTAAAATGGTCAGTTCTAAGAGAAACAACATCTTTTTGCCTTGAGTTTATGGTGCTGTGCTTTTGAACTCTTCCAGAATTATGAAGCATGAACTTGGAGCTCCCTGCTTGAGTCCAGCTCCACCTTCAATAACCCCCAGTCTTTTCTTCTTCCCCCAGCCCCCTAATCACTCACACACCCTCATGCTTTAGATTTAGATTTCTTGATCTGCAAAATGAAGGAAGCAGTGTTTGCTGCTTGTGTAACTCACTTGGGCAATGAGATAGTGTATGCAAAGTCTTGTAAGAGGTTTTTCTTCAGTAGAGCGATATTACATTAATAATATGGTGCTATAATTCTATGGATTGGTCTTCCTTAAGAAATCAATGTTCTGGATTTGCCACTGGTTACAGAATTTTATCTTATTAGAAGCATAGGTTATATTTTAGCGATCGGGCTGTTAATAAAGTGTTCTCTTTAAATGACAGCACTATTACTTAGCATAGCTTTTTCTATAGACAGACTATTCTTACAATATCGTGGCAAATAATGGAACAGTGTAGAAGGCTCCAGCTGTTTCTTCTTTGACAAAGGAAAAACATAAAAATGGCTATTATCCTGCCAGACTGCAGAAGAGCCGTAGTTCCCCCCCCCCCCAAGAGAAAAACAGATGAACAAAAGGGTTAATCTGTTTGTGCTTACCCTAGAGTTCAAGTTTCCTTATTGATCCTCAAAAGTGCATTATCATCCTGAATCTCAGCTTGCCCTGCAGAAGCAAGAAGACTCAATTATGGAGGAGAGCCCAGACTCTGCCATGCAATGCCCTTTGTTGTGTTGGTTCAGTCCCTCTGGCTGCAGCTTTCCCCATCCCATCCCTGCAATGCAGCTTAGACCCTTTTCATCTCTCCTTAGGTTATCAGTCTGTCACTGAAGCTGCTGCTGAGATAAAAGTCAAGAGCAGCTGGTGCTGCTGAGGAATCTACACGGGGCTCCTTTCCCCACCCCCACACACCTTGTACCTTTCTTTTCTTTTCTTTCTCTTTTTCTTTCTTTCAAGCTGAAGCACTTGGTGGAATCTCCCTTTCAAAATGCTTCGATTTTCTTCCCTCCATCTTTCCTTCCCATTAGAGCAGCTGCTATCTTGCCATACATAGTAGGGCTCCTTTTGGATAATGCAGCTATCAGTCATTTAGACAGTAACTGAGTCAGATGTCCTAGGAGCGTATTTTTAGCTTGAGTAGAAGGGTTTGCTGAATCCAATCTAATTTTAGAATTTGTCTCATCTGCTGCTAATTTTATCAACCTTTCCTCTAAATCCAGATTTCGAAGTAGTGTCCTACCAGTCTTAACTCTCGTCTTCCATGTGCCTGGAGATGTATTTTCCTTGTGTTTTACTGGAACGTTGGTGCCCAATGAAGAAAATCGGTGACATGCATTTTTAACACCTCCTGACAGGCAACATGTTAAACCAAAGGTCCTCACCAGGGTCCTTTGAGGGGCCGTGGCTGCCATGGTGACAGATTCTTCCTGTTGGCCCCTGGAGGATAGCGAGCTTTCTCTTCACCACAATGTATGTAAATAGAACTGATGAAAAATTAACCCAAGCAGTTAACGGACCCATGTGAGGGATGCTTTGCAGATACAACTACCCAAATCTGAGAATCTGGATGAATGTTTTCCCTGTTTTTAACGCTCCAGGGGATGTAGGTTTCAGAAGCCCAGCTCCATAGTACCCCTTGGATTGATCTCTCCAACAAAAAGTATAATGAGAGACTTGTATAGGCAGAGTAAAGAAGAACAGCAGGGTGAGCTATTCTTGAACTCCTGATCACAGAGAGCCAGCCTCAGGCGGTAGTGTGTTTGCTTTGTACTTGGGAGGGGGTGGGGAGATCACCTTCCTTCTATTGCAAGTAAAAAAACAAAATACTCCAAAATGCTGTGAAAGTCTGTTTTTAAAGCTTGATAGCTCAGAATACATTCTTGATAACTTCTTAAGGAGGTAACTTGGAATAAATTCTGAAATACCTTTCCCTATCACTCCCAGTGATGATCTTGCTGTCTGCATCCCTTCACTCTGATTTCAGTAACTGACCAGAAATTTTTAAAAAAAGCAACAAACCTACCACTAATTTCATATTTTTAAAAATTCACTAACAAATCCTCCTTGTTCCTACATTTCTGATTGCTACTTACCGTCAGTTCCATATAAACCACTCCTGTGTTTCCTGTGTGAAAAGCCCCAAATGAATGTACCTGTGAGTATTTAGAAAACAATTTCATGTGCATCTTCTGAAAATTCATCGAGAGAAAATAAAAAGAAAATGTTTTGAGTCTTGATTGTACACTTTCCTGACTTAGAAAACTGTATAATTGCTAACCCAGTGTAAGCAGGTTTATGGTACTATCCAAAGTGGTGAAGTCTATCCCTGGTATAACTGCATTGATTTGCTATGTCGCTAGTGCCTTATTGAAAAACAAACAAACAAAAAAACTCTCATCAGTTTCGTTCCATTTTTAGGAGAATAGTAGATATAAGAACAGATCTAGCAAACTTCTTAGTCACTTTCTTTATTTATGTAACTCTTATTTTAAAAGTCCCTTCCATAGAGATTATGTGGACTATAATATAGAGACTTTTATCATCTCTTTAAGAAGGAGAGACATTAAAAGTGAGAGTTCTGTCTCTCATTCTGTGAGATGCTTCTCCCAACAGAATTGAGAAGAGTGTGTAAGGTTCTCTTTGTCCTAGGTGGACCTCTGAGATAAATGTGTTTTAAGGGAACAAGTTGTTTGTAAAATATCCAGAACAAGGAACAGTGAAAGAAAGAGACCATATTCCGTGTCACTTACTGCATGGAAATTCTGGTGTGGGCCATTTGCAGTGGTTTGAAACTCTTGCATGTCCTGCCCTAAAGCTGCCTGGTGAGAAGCCAAGCCCTTGCAGGCTCTTTCAGGAAGTACACGAATTCTCTCAGGCCGCAGGACCAGATTTTGCATTAAGAAAAAACAACACTATTATTTACAGTCCAGGTCATTTGAAAGAGAATGAACTTCTCCTTTCACTCCAGCAGCTCTGATCCACATTGGTTCAACCAAGTCTATTGGTGATACTTTCATTTTTAGTAGCGGAAAAACTCACCTTCGGTAGAGAGATGGAGAGAAAAATGGAGTGGATTTCTGCTGTACAAATATTTCTAAAAGTCACACGTCTGGAAAGTTAGCATAGCTTCTTGTGTACTGATTTGCCCTCAGGTCCTAAAGCGCTGACCTGACTGACCATTTTGTTGTTGTCGTTCAGCTGCTTTTCAGTCCTGTCTGACTCTCTGTGACCCCATTTGGAGTTTTCTTGGCAAAGATACTGGAGCGGTTTGCCATGTCCTTCTCCGGCCAATCGTTTTACTCTCATGTGAAATAAATAAACTCCAGTGGCTTCCTAAAATTTAAACTTCTCTGCTATATAAAGCCCTTCACAACCCAGTCTTAGCTTATTTTCTGTATTCTTTTCATACATTTCTCCCCTCCCTCCACTCTATGTTCCAGTCAGACTGGACTTCTTGTTCTTCACACATGAACATCCATTAACTGGTTCCCCATGCCTGCAGTGTGCTCTGTCCTAAAGAATACCTAGTTTTTAAAAGAAAAACTCAGCTTATTTGTCAAATAATACATTAGGCGTTTCCTAAACTCTTTGATCATTCATCTCTCTCCCCTCAATTTCCTTGTATTTATTTTGATTATTTCTTATATTATAAATATACATATATATTTTGTTCATACATGTAGGTTGTTTCCCTCCTAAGAAGATAAGCACCTTGAGGGCAGGGCTTATTTCATTTTTGTTTTTGTATCCTTAGCACTTGGTACAATGAATGCCTAGTGCATGATAGGTGTTTATTGGTTGATAAACATAATCTTATATATCTGGGCAGCTAGATGGCACAGTAGATAGAGGATGCGGGACCTGGAGTTAGGAAGACCTGAGTTCAAATATGGTATCAGATACTTACTAGCTGTGTGACCCTGGGCAAGTCACTTCACCATGTTTGCCTCAGTTTCCTCATCTGTAAAATGATCTGCAGAAGGATATGGCAAACCACTCTAGTATCTTTGCCAAAAAAAACCCAAATGGTGTCACAAAGAGTCAGATATGACCAAAATAACTGGAAAACAAAAGCAAAATCTGAATCATTATATTATTACATATCATGATATCCTAATGAAACAAGTTCTTATTTTGGAAATGGCAAAAGTTCTACTAATAATAGCAAATAAATCATAGTAAAATGTTTTAACTGTCATCATTTTTACTTGTTTATGTTTTGCAGTTCAGTTTTGTTCATCAGTTAGAATGCTTTCAGTAGTTTACAAATTTGTTGTTATGAATGGAAATGTTATAAATGGACAATTTTACTATTTCATTCAATTAAATCTTGGTCATTCAAATGACAAATTCTAAATGTTTAATATGAGGTAAGAGAAAGTGCGCTTTCTCACTTACCTTTGCTTGGAATTTCTTCCACATTCCTCCATGTTCTCCATAAATAATCTAGGTTAGATTGTACATTTTCTTTCTGAAACACAGCACTCAGTATAGGGAAGCACCATGACTATCGAGGTATTACAATTTGAAATTGATTGCCATCTTGGAAAAAAAAACCAAACACATAAACTAGTTCTTATCATTGATGTCTAACTTTTCCTGCTCTGAGTAAGGAGCTCCCTTCGAAATTCACAGACTCTACAAATGGAGGAAATGGACAGTTTTGTGGTTTAGATGGGAACTAAGCCAAGAAAGTTATTTGATTGTAAACTCACCCACCCACCAAACCTGAGTAAAACTGCTATGTAAATCTAATAAATGAATTAATCAGATGGAGGCGTTTGACATTATTTATTGCCATGTGCTTCTCCTAAATGTTCTCCGTATGCAACAACATTCCATTTTTCTTGTACTCTCCTCATGGAAGCTGATGTGTTCTGGCTTTTTTTTTTCTGGCAGACTCATCTAGACATATGCTCCTCTATGATCTTAAAATCAATGTGGTTTCGAGAAGGCCTCAGATGTCATGGTTTCATTCTTTTCTGCATTATAGAAAATGATTCTTTGGGGATTAAGTAAAAATTGCCTTCCCCTGGGATTCATGCTGGACTCATCTAATTCCATCATCATGTATAATGTATCAGCTCTCTAAATGACCCCGTTAAGATTGCAAGTGGCCTTAACTTGTGGCTTGAAAAGAATATATTGGTCCATTATGAGTTTGCACAGGTTAGGCATCTTGAAAAGGGTATGGAAAGGAAGAGTGACAGCTGTTGTTAGCATGAGTTTTTTCTAAGCTGTGTTAGCATCTGTGAGGAGAAAGGCAACTCATGCAGGCTTACTTCTAAAATCATCATTTTTTCTTTTCTTGTTTAAATACAGCCATACTGTGATTCCTATTTTTTTTTGCTAAAAGTACATTTAAAGGGTTAATTTGTTTGCTCAGCCTTTAGAGAAACACATATTTTATATGTGCATAGAATTCAGATTTTAGAAAGAAAACTGATAAGTTTTTGGCTGTGGACTAAAATCACTGTTCCCATAGATGTGCTCTTCAGAATCCCCTGAATTTGTCATTATTCTGCTCAAGTCACAGTGACTATTACAATAATTATAAAGGACCAGACATTTCTGACATTTTCTTTTTTTTTTAAATAAAAAAAGTACACAGTATGGAGCAAATTTTCCAATTGGTAATATTTAAAATCAGAACTGACTTTTTAAATACATCTGTATTTTAAGTGTGCATATTTGGCAGATTCTAAAATACCAAATATGTATACTGAAATATGTATATGAAATTCTGAAACACACAGAGTCCTGTTTTTATATTCACTCGTAGCCAAACAAGGTTTTTTTGGGATTAAGCAGTTTGTATGCTCCCCCAAATCAGTTGTCCATTATTCAAGACACAGTATATACTTTATCACTCAATCAGTAAATCAGCAAGCATTTATTAACTTCCTATTATGTGTCTGGCATTGTGCTAGATACTGAGTATATGAGGACAAAAATGAAACAGGGTAGGAACGTTCTATCTAGGAAGACAACATGTTTATCAACATAAAATCAGATGCCACAAATATACAAAGAAATGCAAAATAATTTGAGGGAGGGCAGGGAAACACTGCTAGTGATGGGGGGAAATCAGGAAAGGCCTGCAGGACATGGTTTATGATCTCAGCTTTGAAGGAATCTTAGGATTTTTAAAGGTAAAGGTGAGGAGGCAGAGCATTTCAGGAACAGGGAGTGGGTGGTGGGAGAGAGAAAAGATAGCCATTGCCCAAGTGTAGAGATGGGAGGAGTATCATGTTAGGAACAATAGGTAGGCTGGTTTGTTGGAACCATGTAGTGTGAGAAGGGGGATGACATTAAATAATAAATAGCCTAAAGGGGCTAGAAATGGATGCTTTGCCCTTTTATCTTGTTTCGGTGGCTCATAAGGTTCTGTCCTGGGATGTCTTTTGTTTTCCCTCTGCCATCTCACTTGGTCTATCAGCTCCCATGGATTCAATAACGTTCTCTATACTGCTGATTTCCAGATATCTCTATCTCTGTCTCTGTCTCTGTCTCTATCTCTATCTCCATCTCCATTTCCATCTCCATCTTCATCTCTATCTGGAGATATATATCCATAACTAGCCTTTCTCCTGAGCTCCTGTGTCTTGAATAATGGAGAACTGATTTTGGGGAGCACACAAATCCATTAATCTCAAAAACCTTGTTTGGCTATGAATGAATATAAAAGCAGGACTATGTATGTTTCAGAATTTAATATACATATTTCAATATACACATTCTGTATTTCAGAATCTTCCAAATATACACACTTAAAATATAGAAGTATTTAAAAAGTCAGTTCTGATTTTAAGTACTACCAACTGGACAATTTGCTCCATACCATGTACTTTTAGACATCTTGAAATGGATGTCCCAGAGGGACCTCAAATTCAACATGTCCAAAATAGAACTCACGAACTTTCCCTACAAACCCTCTCTACTTAGCAGCTTCCTTAAACTGTTAAGGACAGGCCCATCCTCCCACTCACCTAGACTCATAACCCTAGTGTTATCTTTAATAACTCACTCTTGCCCACCCCACATATTGCCAAAGCTCTCTGGTTCTGGTTGTGTGTGTGTGTGTGTGTGTGTGTGTGTGTGTGTGTGTGTGTGTATTTTCCTTACTGTTCACTTGCATGACTATTACCCTTAGTTCAGGCCCTCATCACCTTGGCTATTTCAATATTTCCTGCCTTAAGTCTCTTCCTTACTCCAATCTACCATCGGCTCAGCTGTCAGTAATTTTCCTAAAGTACAGCTCTAACTAATTCATCTTCTCTTCTAACACTCAGTAGACTTCTGTGGCTCCCTCTTGCCTCCAGGAGCAAATATAAAGCCCTTTGTTTAGCATTTAAACCTCTTCACACGTCGCTTTTTCCTCCTCCTTCCTGCTGCCTCTTAGTTTCTCTGGCTCTACTCAAGACTCAGTTCAAAGTCCACCTTCTCCCCAGCTGCTACTGCCTTCCCCTCTGAAATTCCCTCCTATCTACTCTATTTTACAATGTCTCTTCATTTACGTGTTGTCTCCCCCATTAGAGTGGAAGTTCTTCCTGGGCAGAGTCTGTATTATCTTTCTTTGTATCCCCAATATCTCTTTTATCCCCAGTGTCTGGCATGTGGTAGGCTCTTCAGAAATGGTTGTTGATGAGCCGATTATTTTAATTTTTAATGGAAATCTAAAATTTGTAGTAAACCCAAAAGTGTATTTATAGCTCTTTGAGACTTGTAAGCCTGCTGGCTTAGGGTACAAGAAGAGGTGGAGGATCGAGTATTGGTTTGATTCATGATTATTGAATCCATGGGAGTTGATCAGATCACCAAGTGAGATGGCATGGAGAGAAAAGAGGAAATCCCAGGACAGAACTTCATGAGCCTCCAAACAAAATGTGTGAATGGGAGGAATGCCAAGGCAGACTTCGCTGATTGAATCAAATTCTGATGAACCAACATACTTTTGAAACCATTTTGTAGTGATGCAAAGTAGGCTGTAGACAGCAAAATTAAAAGAATACTGTACACGCTGACTCCAGCCGTATAATTATAGGCAGCAATAACAGTGACAAAGACACTTGGGATGCTCAGAAAAGAAGCAAAATAAGGGCCTGGAAAAGAAGTGGAATAACGTGGTCACTAAGATGTTAAAGTTGTTGTTGGGTCATTTTTCAGTGATGTCTGACTCTTCATGACCCCATTTAGAGTTTTCTTGGCCAAGTTACTGGAGTGGTTTGCCATTTCCTCCTCCAGCTCATTTTACAGATGAAGAAACAGAGACAAGCAGGGTGAAATGACTTGCCCAGGATCACACAGGTAGTAAATGTCTGAGACTGCATTAGAACTCATGAAGATGAGACTTCCTGACTCTAGGTCCAGAATTCTATCCACTGTGCCATCTACCCACCTCTTGTTAAAGTTAGTATACAATTTTTTTTTCACATGTGTTATATTTAACAGTCAGTAAATACAAGTTTAGGGACATATTGATGGTTATTTCTGATCCTTTTTGTTCATTTTTCTCACTTTTACTCATGTTTTTATAACGCTTGTACTTGCCAATGGAAGTTGAAATTTTTAAAAATCTTTTTAAAGAAAACTATTTTGCATAGCTGTGTAAGGACATGTGACCTCTCAGGCATACTTGGTGAACTTTATTTTCATCATTTACTTTGTTTATAAGGACCCAAACTTTATTTGGTAATTTTCAAAGGATCATAGTCTCAGAGCTGAGAGGAACCTTAGCAAGGATTTAGTTCAACCCCCTTATTTTATAGCTGAGGAGACTAGAGAAAAGTATGACTCATCTGAGGACACACAGGTAATGCAGGTAATAAAATTCTGCAAAGCCAGAATTTAAAACTAGGTCCCCTGACTTCAAGTACTGTATGTATTTCCTACCCTCCCACCTCCCCAGCACAACAGTGCTACCACCTTAAAGAATAATGTAAAATGCCCAATAGTAAAAAATTGCTCTTCATTTGTCTGAATTAGGCTTTTTCCCCTCTTCTTACTTTGTAAACACAGTATTTTGTCTCTTCAGTTATTTTAGTTCAACAGTTCCTAAATTTTTTGGTCTCAGGACCCTTGTAAAACCTTAAAAATGATTGAGGACTCCCTAATTAGCTTTTGCTTATGTGGATTATATCTACTGATATTCACTACTATATTCAAAATTCGAACAACTTAGTATTATTATGAAATTGGTTTTGATTTTACAGACCACTTGAAGGGGGTGGACATGCACCATACTTTGAAAATGATATTTTAGCACCATCTCTTTAAAGCAATCCTATCCCCCTCTCTCAGTCTCTCCTTTTTGTTATTCTTTCCTGTAGTTTGATAGTTTTGCTTAACTTATTATTTAATTTTATTTTATTTTTAAATTTATTTTAAAATTTATTATTTTAATTTCTTGTTTTTATCTCATTATTTAATTTTACCTCTCTTTTTTCCCACAGTTAAGTAGTCAAGTAAAATCTCCCTTCTTCTATTCCCCTTTAGCTTGTTTTGCTTGTTAGTTTTTTCAAATTTCATCTTCTCTACCATTTTCTAAAAAGGATTTCTTTCCTTTGTTCTCTTCATTATTTATCTTCCCTTTTTAGTTTAGACTTTTATTCATTGATTCATGACCCTTCTACCTTTTTTTTTGTCTCTTTAGTCCTTTTTTAGCTTTTATACTTTTTTTAGTCTCTTTGTTCCTTGTGGAATTAAAACTTCTAAAGTACCTGTTGCCTCTTTGGAATTTTTTCTAAGTTATTGCCTTGTATATCTTGCTCTAGGCCCCTTTTCCTGTTGTGCCTTGCTCTTAGAAATAACCAGTTCCTGAACATGATAGAGAGGATATTGCCCTGTGGTAGGGATTTTCCGTATCCCGAGTTTTCAGGTTGTATTTACCTTTGCCTTCCCAAAGTTAATTTTTTTTTCTTATTTGTCATGAAATATATTCTCTGGGTCTTTATCTCTTTTGCATCATCCCTCTTTTGGAGAACTCTGAGAGGTTGTAAGGACTGGAGAAAATATCTAGTTAATTCAATTCAGCAGACATTTAGCAAGACTAGCACTGGGCTAGTCACTGGGAGAACTGCCAAGGTCAACTAGTCCAAGGTATTTCCCCTTGTGGAGATTGCAGACTAGTAGTAAAGGAAATGTGATGATCATCTGCACCTGGGCAATGATTCTGCCATGGTTCCTTTCCCACAAATATGGGGGCACATCCAGAAATTTACAGTAGAAGATATAAGACACATCATTACAAAGCTAGGAGCGACCTCAGAAGTCATCTACAAATGAGGAAAGTATGACCCACGGAAGTTAACTTCTCTGGTATGCATAAAAGAAATATATAAGAATGAGACCTAGGAGAGACCCTAGAGGCTATTGAATCCCACCTTTTAGCTTTGTAGAAGATGTAACAGAGGCACAGTGAGATTAAGTGACTTGGCCAAGGTCATACAACCAGTGGGTATCCAACTCAGGACTTCTTGCCCCCAGGTCCACTATACCATACCACCTTCTTCCTCCCCAAAAAATAAAAAAGAAAGAAGGGAAAAGGAAGAAAAGAAAAGCTAGCATTTATATCGTGCTTTAAGGCTTGCAAAGGTTTGACATGTATTATCAACCCTGTGAGGTTGGTGCTATTACAAATTCCATTTTACAGATTGGTAAACTAAGACTGAGGACTTGTCCTTGGTGATGCAGCTAATGAGGGTGTGCAGGATTTGAACTAAAGTCTTTCTCACCCAAATTCCAGGGCTCTATTGACTCTGTCACTACCTACCAAGCATTGAAAGGGAATATGTAAGCATTCAAAGTTCTCACATACGGCTAAGATCACTCCATTCCCTGTGCTGAATAACATGCTCATGTGTTCTCCTTCAAAAGCTCTTTCTGAACATGTTCAAACCATAGCTTATTCAATTTAGATTATATTTCTTACCTGGAAATATCAGTGATCTGTGATGTTGTCAAAAAAAAACAAAACAAAACAAAAACCCAACGACATTTGTTCCTTTAGCAAGGACATTTTTTTTCAATTTATAATTATAGATTCTCCTAAGGGAAACTTATGGTTTATCTAGTTCTCGAATTTCAAATGAGACAATGTATGTAAAGCACTTTGTAAACCTTAAAGTACTACAGAAATCTTAGCTTTGGGGTATTAGTAATAGTGGCATTACGAGTTGTCAACCCCATGGGAAAATGTCTGTGAAACTTTTCCTACTAAAAGCCCTTGCCTCTTTAAAACAGTAAACTGTAGAATTTTGGTCCTTCTTTTCTTCCATTTGTCCCTTTTGCATCTGACTTCTTCCTTTTGCCGAGTTCCTGCTTTTGACCTTGTGAGTTGGAAAGAGCTGCATTGACCCTGCTGAGGAAGAAAATCCAAATATTTTACTGATCTGCATGACTGTTTGGGTCTGGAGACATTAATTAGTCTGACATCCTCATTATACAGATAAGGAAAATAAGTAACAGATGTGCCTCTGGAACCAGTTGCTTTTTAAAAAAAAAGTCTTTTGCTGCCCCTTGTCTCCTTCCCTGGAATCATCTGTTGGCAAATGTAGCCATGAAACCTTATGGTCAGTTTTGGAAAACTTTACTTCTTGGTGGCTGTCCCATTTGGGCCCAACTGAATTGAATACATCAATAGAAATGGCTTCCACATCTTGATAATGTACAACTTCTAGCTTATTGAATGAATGAAGAGCATTTATTAAACATTTAACTACATGCCAGACATTGGGCTAAGTACTGGGATACAACTATAAAGAGACAGCCCCTGCACTCAAGAACTTTTCATCCTAATAATTCAAAATGTTTATAACTCTTGTGTTTAGCCCTTGGTTAGTTTGGTAGTAGGGCAAAGAGCTTATTGAATGCTAGAGTTGTTTTTTTGAGATTTCAGTGTTTGATGGTGGGATGTGGCAGCTGTAGGGGATCCATTGGATTCTCTTTTGGGTGTTTTCCCACTTACCAGCTTTGAACAGACGAAAACTGAGGACCTTCTCCATTGCCTCATCCTTCTTCACTTCCATGACAATATGGCAGATGGGTAGAAGGCGGGAGAGAAGCAGTTAGCACTGGGAATTACTGTTTGTGGGAGATACTTTGTGGGAGGGAAAGAAGTCCCCCAATTCACCTTCCCCCCCCCCCCCAACCATGGTGTTAGGTCTTCCTCTAACAGTGAGGAAGTAGTTAATAATTGATATTTACACGGTATCTTAAAGACTGGAAAGGACTTTAGGCTCATTATTTCATTTGAGTTTAACAACAGTCCTGGAAGATTAGGTATGCTAGGTGTTATGATCCCTAGTTTTAAAATGAGAAAGCTAAGGTCCAGTGACTTGCTTATAATAGCTAATAACTGTCCAAAGCAGGATTCAAACCCAGGTCTTTCAGACTCCACCTCTGTGCTCTCTCCATGATACCACATTGCATCTGAAACTCTACCTTGAAATAGGACCATCTTCTCCTACTTAATTCTTCAGAACAAATGCAAATATGAAAGTCCGCTTTCTAGACTAATCATATAGGGCTTATCAGAATATACTTTCAAAACAACTTAACTCCTGATCTCTGACATTTGTCCTCATGATAGATAATAGTCTTCAAACACAAAATTATTCTAAGTAACATATTGCTCTTACATGAGAGCTTACTTTAAATAATACCAGAGCTGAAGAGTTTGAAGAAGCCTTCCAATCAACCATCCATTTTACAGGGTAGGAAACAGGTTTATAGAGATTGAGTTGCTTAAGGTCACAAATATGATAAGAAGTCAACATTTTAGTTCAGGCTCGCTGCCCCCTAGCCAGCGCTCTATTCCCC
Source organism: Pseudocheirus occidentalis (assembly GCA_028646575.1). Lineage (NCBI taxonomy): Eukaryota > Metazoa > Chordata > Mammalia > Diprotodontia > Pseudocheiridae > Pseudocheirus > Pseudocheirus occidentalis. Next base: position 41,176,150 of record CM053597.1, on the reverse strand, counting down.
GTATCATAGCTTACCCTGCTGCAGATATTATATGTTCAAGAATATTTTAGATGTCAAAGCCGTTGAAAAAGAATTTTAAAAAAACAGTGGTTTTCTGGAAGGAGCTATAATATCACAATTTTGTCATTAAAGCCCTTGAATGTGGTCAATATTGATTCTTTTCATCCCAGTGCCCATCTCCATTTCAGGGTTACCCTTCTTACACTGTTGTTTCATGTATTTGTTGTTAAGTAACACTTTGTGGGAGGCTAAAAATACGTAAGTGGCATTAATTGGCTCATGATACCATCGTTTGGAATTAATGAGTCTTCAGTGACTGATGGCTGAAACCGATGTCTTAGGCTATAATATGTGGTTGAAAATAGGTCCTCTTAGAGGATTTATTTGACTTAATATTAAATTACACAAATCTGACTTGTAAATGAAACTGTAGAAGACCTGGATGGTTGATCCTTGGCTAAATGAAGGAAGCTTAAAATAGGAATGGAAGACTCTTGGCTATGTAATCACATGGGTTGTTTGACTGTGAAAACCTCTCCATCATATATGCAAGGAGATGAGAGTGAAGTGAACTTTGATGATTTGGTGGGGGGGGGAAATGTAGAATTGCTGGCTATGATAGAATTTTGATCCACTTTGCTGGAGGGTGTAAGTTGACATCTTTTGAAAGTATATTCAATCTCCAAGACTTCTCAAAATACTTGAGAGCAAGAGCTCTTAAAGAGTGAGGATGTATGAGTAGTTCTACTTCATTTTCAAGGGTGGATATTACCCAAAGAACATAAGAACCAGTGGGAAACCTATCTTTTCATCAATGGATATTGAATAAAAGCCCAACTGGCTTCATCTAGCACACTTTGTAGAACTTCAGAGGCATTGTGGTGATGGTCTTCTGAGAAGTAAACCTCTCCTCCAGCAGGACTTCATGGAGGGGTAATAAACAAATTTCCACTTGAATATTTCTGTCCACTTTCGTCTGGAGATGACCATTTGCATGAGAACTATAAGGACAGAAGGACTAGGAGATGTCTTCACTAAATTCAGAGGAAGATGGGAGGGCTAACCATGCTAAATTCAATTCCCTGTTGTCTACCTCAGGGTAGAACCCTTGCAGCCTGATCCTTGGTCAGTCAGTCAGTCAACTAACAATTAATAAGCATCTATTTTATGCCCAGCAGTAAGCTAAGTAGTAGGAATTTTAAAAAGGCAAAAAAACCCCCCAAACCATCGCTTGCTCTTAAGGGACTCCCAGTCTAATGGGGGAGTCAACACGCAAATAACTGTAAAAACAGGATAACTATGGGATAATTTAAGGGTAGTCCCGAAGAGAAGGAGTTAAGAAGACTGGGAAAGGCTCCCTGCAGAAGATGGGACACTTGAAGGAAACCAGGAAAGCTAGAAGGCAGGGAGGAGGAAGGAGAGACAGGCACAGGAAATAGCAGAGAAAATATTCAATCAGCAGATACGAGTGTCTAATACAATGAGCAACAAGGAGCTCAGTGGCGTTGGATCACAGAGTATATGAAAGGCATGGGGCAGTCAGAAGGCTAGAGAAGCTGTGTTGATATTTGTTTTGACCCAACTTCTGCCCCTTAACCCTGCTTTCTGCCTCTGGTCATTTTGCTGCCAAGATTCACATCCCAATTACCGACATTGGCTTCTCCACATGACTCCTCCGGCCTCGGCAGTGCCTTGTTCCTCCCAACTAGGAAGGCTTCAAGCACTGTCAGGGAAGCGAGCCAGCTGTAACCCATCATGAGCCCCGAGCTTCATCCTGGCCTTGGGCAGGACACGAGAAAATAGAAAATGTGAGGTCAATGGTGTTCTAGCTGTCATTTGTCTTTTGCTCCTTCCTTGTGGGAATTTACCTCAGATGGCGTTCTGATGGATCCCTTTCCCTTACCACTAAAAAAAAGTATTTTTTCTTGATGGAAGACTATGTTACTTGGCTTCAGTAGCTGGAACTGCTTCTTGTGAGGATTTAGACTATCATACACACATATACATACATATATATGTATATATATATATACACACACACACACTACATATAGATATGTGTGTATATATATATATATTTTTCAGGAAGTGTTGAATACATAGGATGTAGCAGATGGTTATGTAACAATATATTGCTCACCACCATCTTAAACTGCTGGCATATTACAGAGATTTTTGAATGGCTATTTAACTAGACACCATAGGAATTAAGAGAGCTTTTCATTTTCAAGAATAATTAGAAAACACAGAACTTGGAAATAGACTGTGTTGCTGCTTTTAGCAAGATGGGAAATGCATTCTAACATTAATTTATAACATTACCAGAATTTTGCAGGAGTTGGTTGTCTTCATGGGATCGTAGTTTGAGAGTTAGAGAAAGACCTTGTGAGGTCATCTGGCCCATTGTCTTCAATTTTCTCATACGAAACTTGAAACCCAAGAAAGTAAGTGGCTTGCTGAGTGTCAGACAGGTAGTAAGTGACCTAGCTTTGATTGGGTTTTAGTTCCCATCCAAAAATGCATAAATACAAGAGTACCCCCAAAGGCCTTGTTTATGAGGCACTTGCAACTATAGGATGATGTTACTCTATAAAGCACTTGTGACTATAAGATGTTACTCCATTTAGTTTTATGGAGGCTGTTTTCTTGGAGAAGTAATCGGGGAAAGCGTGTTTCAGTATAATACCTGTATATCACCATCCACCAAAGAGATACCACCACATGGCATAAAGCCTTATTGTTTAAGCATGAAGCCAAATGGAAAGGATCTCAAACTCCTTGACCATCTTTAATTTATGATCCCATAGTTTTACCTCATTGGTCTCAAAGATCAGTGTGCTGGGCCTATCCCGCCTACCCTGTCATGACTTCCCATGGAGACTTCTCATGAGAAGGGGATGGTGGCCACCAGCAGCTGCTTACAGACCCTATCATCAAAATCCCAGTATCTGGCCCATTTTTAAATAATAAGCTAGCATTTATATAGCCCTTCAAGGTATCTAAACAGCTCATTTTATCTTCATAATCACCCTAGGAGGTAGGTACTATTAACCCCCATTCTACAGATGGGGATACTGAGGCTGAGAGAAATTAGGTCCCTTTCCCATCTAAGGGTTTGAGGCAAGATTTGAGCTCAGGTGCCCAGGACTCTATCCACTGCAATGCAGCTGCCTTTACTTCTCACATTATCTCTATCCAGTGACTAGAACTCTGAAATTGAGACCCCTGTGTTTATGACCACAAACCTGGGGAAATTGGAAGTCATTTTTTTTTCAAGGAAAATGTTTTTGTTTTGTTTTTTTCCACAAAAAGGTTCTGTCTCTCCAAGAAAATGTCACCTTAGTCTGTATTTCTACATAATAATAATAAGGCACTTATTAGTGGTGGTATGGCTTACGGGAAAGAGGGCTAGCTTTCAAGTTAGAAAGACCTGACTTTAAGCCCTGCTGCTGACATATACCACCTATTATGGTTGAAAGAATATTGGCTCTGGAGTCAGAGGGGCTGGGTTTGACCTCTACCTTTGATATTGCTGTGTAACTTAAGAAAGTCACTTAACCTCTCTAAGATCCAATTTCCTTATCTTTCAAATGAGAACAGGGGTGACCAGGATCATCCATTTAGCTCTAAGAAGGACCTTAGCCACCATCTTCATTTTATGTATAGATGAGCACAGAGAAATGAAAGAACTTGACCACGGTCACTGCTGTTCATTCCTTTCTCCAACAGCATCTTACACATTGCTTCCCTTATTAAAGATGCTCAAAAAGTGTTTATGAAATGATTGAAAATGGGGTGTGTCATTGCATTCCATTAGTATTGGGAACATGGAATCAGGCGTTGAGTATCCTGTGCTCAGAAAAGAGGAACTGGTTTTGTCTTGCTCCATTTCCCAACTGGGATTCTGTATTTTATGTGTCGAATTAATGAACTGCCATAGGTATTTTTATTGATTTCTTATGGTTTTTTAATTCGTTTTTTTCTCCTTTGTGCTAACAAGACTCTTTAATGCTTTTTCAACTTTATATCTGAGATGGCTTCATCTGAGATGCTTTTGAGGCTTCAGTGATTACAAAGTGAACTATTTATATAATTTTGGAAACTTGTAGAAGGAAAAGTGATTTGAGACTCCCTCTAGAAACAAGGCTTTCTAGGACAAGCTTAATTTGAAAAAACAAAGCAAAACAAAACAACAAATAAAAAGCTTTTCATAAAAAAACCAAGTATTGTCTGGGAGTTATGAGGGTAATATCAGAAACTTCATTTCTAATCTTTCAGATTCCTGAAGAGCTCAATATTCTTCTCTGAAATCTGTTTATCTTTGCAAGTGTTTCAGAATATGAAATTAAAGGCCTACAGGCCACAGTGGGCCTAGAAATGTATTGAAAAGAAACAGAAAGAAAATAGATTGAAGTCAGTGTAAAGGGGAGACATAGCAGAAAAGTCTATAACTACCATGTTTGATCCATTAGATACTTAAAAAAAATAAGTTGTAAATATGTAATGGAGACTTGCAATTTCAAATACAATATATTTCTTTTCCTGGGTTTTATCTATGGCAAATTGTAATAAAAAAGAACTTAAAAAAAGATTTGCATTAGGGACAAAGAGTCCTGAGTTGTATTTTCAGAATTCCTTCCAAGAAGTTATGTTGAATTTATATTTTTAACTAGTCATCCATATTTTCTATATATTTGCATTTATTTGTGTATGGCTATCTTGGTAAGAATTATATAAGGATTTTAAATATACACATATACATATATATTTTCCTTTTTTATATGGTGTTGTTTATGATTGTTCCACATTATGTTAACTTATAATTAGAAGACAAACCCTTTCCCCCTATCTTTCTTATAGAATATTTTCAAAATGAGATCTTTATTCTACATGTGAAGAGTTTCTCTCATGTCCTGTCTCTGTCCTGGGTTCAATTCTGACATGAATCCAAGCCAAATTGAGCTAATGGAAGTTATGACCTCAGAGAAGCCTGGGATTTCCTAGAAATTGATGTCTTGGGGAGACAGTGATTATTCTAGAGTACAAACTGGGATTTGCATTATTCTTGCCCCAAGCTCATAATTGTCTCACACTCCTCAAATTCATCCTTCATTCTGTTTCTACATTAAATCTTCCTTATTTATACATATACTCATGACAGTCTTCCATTAAAAATAATCTTCACTGGCTCCCTATTACCCATCAAGTAAAGTTCAGATTAATCTACCTGATTAATTTAATTTCTGTGCTGATGTCCCTCGGGGCTTCCACTCCTGAAGACTGGACAAAAATTAGATTGATCTTTAGGGGTCTGATTTCAGAAAAATGGCCCTCAAAAACCTTCCTATTTGTGAAATATTTGTGTTATTCTCTGATTTAATTTTGTCACCTGCTTATCTTAGCAGTAGACCGCTATTCCTTGTGTTACTATAACATGTTATATCGATAAAACTCAATCACGTTTTCCTTGTGAGTTTCTTTATGATCCTGTAAGAAGTGTGTGACAAGCTCTAAGACTGAGAATGAGCTCCTGTTCACAATGAATACTAAGGACAACACAAAGGGATAAAAAAAAAATAAGCTCAGCTGGGGAAGAGGAGAGGATAAATGAGGGATAGGGATCCACCTCTTGGAGATAAATGTAATTATGATCATGGGTTTCCATGGCACGCATGTTGATTTGCAGATAGCTAACATGGTTGGTAAGATAATCAAGATTCAAAAGGTCCTCAGCATGCTAGAATTGTGGGCCAAATCTAAGAAGATGAAATCTAACAGAGAAAAAGGTAAAATTCCATACTTGGGTTAAAAAAATTAATTTCACAGGTACAAAATAGGGGAGGTGTGGCTGGACAATAATTCATTTTCACAAAAGATCTGGGGGATTGTATGTTCATTCTTGAGTCAAGGATGTAATCTGGCTGCCAAATCCTGGGGAGGCATTGGTGCCCCGCTGTTCTTTGCCCTGGTCACACCCCACCTGGAATGTTATTTTTGCTTGTGGACCCTATTTGAGAAAGGGCACTGATAAGGTGGTGATTGTTCAGAAGAGGGTGATCAAGATGGTGAGAGGTCTGGGGGAGAATATTCTTTGATCATTTAGAGCAGTGGTTCTCAACCTGTGGGTTGTGACTCCTTTGGGGGTACAAGGGGGTCACCTAAGATCATCAGAAAACACATATTTCCGATGGTCTTAAAACCGAGACACTGCTCCTCTATCAATCTCCAGGCGAGTCTGCCCACATGCAGATACGCCCACATAGGAGTATCAAAGGGTAGTGGCATTAGGAAGGTTGAGAACCACTGGAATTGGGGATGTTTAGGCTAGAAAAGAGAAGAATCAGAGATGATGTTAATAGTCATCTTCAAATACAGTCAGTTTTGCCATAATGCAACATATGTGTTCTAATGTATAATGGAAACCATACGGCTAATGGGAAACAAGGGGTTGCAGGCACGACATTAAGTGGTAGGCACTTAGAAAATGTTTGTTCAATTGAATTTTAAACTTCATTCCCTTCCTTGTCATCAAGACCCTAAGAGACCACAGAAGATTTTGCTTACAACTTTTTGTTGAAAAGAACTAAAATGATAGACCATTGGAACCAGAAAAAGATTTAGAGATAGATATCTCACTATGGATTGTCTGACCTCCAAGTTGGCAGTATGTGTCTAAATTGATCAGGTTTGATCAGGGCTGTATTCTACTATTTGAATTCTTGGGGAGTGTCATGAAAACATTTGATAATCTTGACAATTCAGCCATATTGAGCTCTGAACTACATTTGCAGTGTTGATCTTCGTTGCCAGTTTTGCCCTGACCATATGTTCTCTTTGGAATGTCTCCTGTTTTGCAGAATTGTACATTACAAAGAGGAGAGAAGGGTAGAGAAAGGAAGACCTTTTATCATCTTATTCCTTCCCCTCCCTCTCCTTTCCCCCTGTGAGATTTTTTTTCTTCAAAGTATACTTCCCAAATATCCATCTGCTTTATGCTTGTATGTGCCCTTGGGGTTAGTGTTTTAAAATCGTGTTGAGTAAGTGAAGAGTTGCTATTTATTTTTTTTATCAAATTTATCTAAATCAGAACCTGCTGTCCTTGCCTGGAGGAGGAGGATGGTGTTACAAAGGTAAAAGCTGGTGTGGATTCTTTGTCAGATGAAGACATCACTACTGTGAAATAGAAAAAGTTAAGCTCGGGTAGCCTCCTTGCCTGGGCAGTTAGGTGGTTCAGAATATAGAATTATCAGTCCTGGAGTCAGAAAAACTCATCTTCCTGTGTTCAAATCCAGCCTTAGACACTTAGTAGCTGTGTGGCCCTTGGCAAGTCACTTTATCCTGTTTGCCTCAGTTTCCTCATCTGTAAAATGAATTAAAGAAGGAAATGGCAAACTGCTCCAGTGTCTCTACCAAGGAAACCCCCAAAAGGGCCACAAAGAGTAGGACACGACTGAAATGAATGAACAGCAAAATCTCCTTACCCTCCTTCTCAGTGTCTCTGTCTTTCCTTCCATTGTACCACATGCTGAATCCTGGCTGGGCTGGCCACGCACCACATTATCCCAAGTGAAAAGGCTTTCCCTTAAATTATCGGCTGTCTTGTAGCCCATTTCCAAAGAAACTTTCCGTCTCCTAGATGGTCTGAAAAACTCATCCCTATTAGTGTGTTCATGGTTTCCCTTTAGTCACAAAAAAAACTATTCCTGCTACTCGCTAATTCATCTAATTGGTCTACTTGTGCCTTGACTCCCATTTCTGTTTTTTTCCAGGTCCATGCTCCAGCTGTCCTGCCTTTTCTTTCATTAATCTTCATTCTTTCCCTTTGCCCCTGACCTCTGCCCTTCTTGAATATGCTTAGCTCCCCTTGAGCCTAAAAAGTCTTCCCTCGACCCTTCTGCCCCACATAGCTAAGTTCTCTGTCAACACCCATTCTTTCTTCAGCTCAGCTTTTTGCAATGTTTTCCCTTCTCCTCATTCTACTGAAACTTCTCCCCCAGAAATCACTATTGCCCTCCTGACCACCAAATCCAGTGACTTTTTTTTATAAATCCTCATTCCCATTGACTTGTTGTTGCACTACACACTGCCCACAACTCCCTCCCACTGGTTTCCTTGGCTTCCCCTAGCCCAGGGGTAAGGAACCTGTGCCCTGGAGGCCACAGGTCACCTTGAGGCTGCCAGATCTGATGTACCCCTATCTTCTGTTCTGCATTCCAGATCCAAGCCACCAGCAGCCTAGAGCACTTCTCTACCTGAATGTCCTGCCATCACTGCAAATGAAACATGCATAACCCTGAATTTCTTATCTGTCCTCTTAAATCTGCTCTTCCTTTTTATGTTACTGGAGCCACCATTTAACCCAGTGTTAACCTAGTGTTCAAAATTATGTGCTCTCTATGACTCTTCCTTCTTTCTCTCTCACCTCTCATATCCACTTTGTAATATCTCTCACATTCATCCTTTCGCCTCTTTTCCTCCTGCTGCCACCGTAGTAAAGGCCCTCATTATCCCTTGTATAGATTGTTTCAGTAGCCTACTAAGAGGTCTTCCTTTCTCTATCCTTCTCTCCTCAAATTCATCCTTCATTCTACTTCCACATTAATCTTCCTTATTTATACATATATTCATGATAGTCTTCCATTAAAAAAATCTTCACTGGCTCCCTATTACCCATCAAGTAAAGTTCAGATTAATCTACCTGGCACTAAAGACCTCTGCAATATTTCAGAACACTGACTTTCCAAACTTATCTCATATATCACTCTCCTACACCAAGTCTGTGCTCCAGCCAAACTGGACAGTTCTCTGTCTCTCCCTCATCCCACTGGACCCAGCCTTACCAGTGTCTCTCACACACACTTTACACACTTTGTTTCATATATTTATTCCGGGTGTCCTAGAATCACAGAGCCAGGAGGTATCAGAGGCAGACCTTGAGCTTGGAGCCTCCTGTCTTTGAGAGCAGGATTTATGCACTATGTCATGCTGCTCCTGGGACAGTGGACTTCAGGCAATGCCACAACAGGAAGAAAGGGCAGGGGAGGGAAGAAAGGGGAGATTTTGGGTAGAGGAAGCATCTCAATCCCTTAGATTTTAAATCTTGTTGGCAATTGTCTACTCTGCTCACTGGTAAAGTCAACCCTTGGGAAAGGAATTTGCCACATCGGACTATTTTTAAACCCTACAAAGGTAGAACAAGCAGATGTTTTGTTTTTTTGTTTTCTGTGAAAATCCTGATTCACAGTCACTTTCACTCAGGGGGGATCAGGAAAATTCACTGTCCTACCTTGTTCTGTCATTCATAAGGAGGAGTCCTTAATTGGTGGGGAAATAAGAAGATTAGCCCATTTCTCCCTCTTCAAAGGCTGCTTGTGTTTCTTCCATGTCTCTCTCTTTTACCAAAATCACTTAGATGAAAAGACAGCTAAGTCAGCTGACATTTCCTAGGCCTTTGATTTGACTGCATGCTGACCTGCCTTTTGGTTTTGGCTTACTTGGAGAATTTATCAGTTATGCTATTTTTAATGACTATATGAAGCTGATGTGGACTTTCTTCTTCCTTCCTTCCTTCCTTCCTTCCTTCCTTCCTTCCTTCCTTCCTTCCTTCCTTCCTTCCTTCCTTCCTTCCTTCCTCCCTCCTTCATTACATACCTTCTTGTTTCCTCCCCTTCTTCCCCTTCCTCTCTCCTCCCTCCCTCTCTCTTTTCTTCCTTCTTTCCTCCTTCTGTCTCTCCTTTCTTCCTCCTTCCTTTCCTCCCTCTTTCCTTACTCCCTCACTCTTTTTCCTCCCCTTCCTTCCCTCCTTCCTTCCCTCCTTTCTCCCAACTTCTCTCCTTTCTTGCTTCCTTCCCTCCTTTTCCCCTTTCTTTCTCTCTCCTCCCTCTCTCCTTTCTTCCCTCTATCCTCCCTCTCTCTCTCCTTCTCCCTCCCTCCCTCTTTTTTCCTTTTTCCCTCCCTCTCTCCTTTCTTCCTTTCATTCTTCCTTTCTCTCTCCTTCCTTCCTTCTTCCCATATAATTGTGGTTTTAGATATATAAGGTTGGAAATAGCACTTTGGGAAGAACCTGTGTGTGATGAGGCCACTTTTTGTCCTTATAATGACCAAAACTTTATCTTCTTTATTTCAACTTGCAGGGAGGAGAACATTGTTACTACCATGGCCACATTAGAGGATACCCTGATTCATTTGTTGCTTTGTCGACATGCCATGGACTCCAGTAAGTTTTATAAGTTGTTGAGTTATGCTTTTTTTTCTAGTACCTTTTAATGGTCTACCTCTGATATTACTGGTCTGGACTATATCAGGATAAAGTTTAACTTCAGGTCAGGAATGGACCAGGTTCTCCCTTTTTCTTCATCAGTTCTGCAAGATATTAAGTATTGACTACATGCCAGGTTCCGAGCTGGGTGCTAGGAATGTAGAAGTAAAAACAAAACAAGCCCTACCGTTAAGGAGTTTATATTCTAAGAATATAATTTTTCTTCTGAGGACCGTTTTAGCCTTGACCTAGAAATTTTGATATGTTGTCTTCGTCATTATCTCATTATCATTATTATTCCTCATCTCCATCATCTCTTTCCACATACTTATTGTTTTTATGATTTGTTCTTTAACAAATTCTTACATTTTAAAATTTCTTAAATTTTTTCCACTCATGACCCCTTCAGTGCTTTTTGAACTGTGGGCTCAACCACATGTAGGGTCATGACTCAAAGCAGTTTAACCTACTTATTCAGGATGTCATTATTAAGTTTCCATTTAACTTTTGCTTGTGGGTCTTGTATTTATTATTTTTATTGCCTGTAAGTAATGCATTGAATTAAATCTTCTTTATATACTTATTTATAATATTTCTGTGTTCTAACACATGGTCTGTTTTTGTAAAGGTACCGTATGGTTCTGAAACACATGTATATTCTTTAATCTTCCCATTCATAAGATGGGAAGTTTTTCACCTCTAAATTCCCCTAATTTTTCCCATTTTTTTACATTTCTACATTTTCCATTTAAGTTATCTTTCTGTTAGATTTGTCTAGCTAGGAACTTACATCCCAGCTATTTATACGCCAAACAGATTTTCTGAATCGGGGCTATTATTGAAACCATGTTCTCATTATGTACTGTTCAGAATTTTTCCTTAAGAAAATAATATTCTTTGGAGGATGTCTTTAACCTGATTTTTTATCAGAGTTCATAGCTATGAGGTTTGAATAATTTAGTTGATGTTTCTGTAACTTTTCTCATCATTGATCTTAGTTACATTATAGTGTTTTTTGCACAAACATGCTATATGTTCACCTATGTATATGCCCATATATGTTTACCTATGTATATGTTTGTCTATGTATATGTCAATGTATATAGTCCAAACTCGTGATTTCATCAGTGTGGAAGTTCCCTCCACTGACACAGACTGGCAGATTCTCAGTAACTTAGTGTCTAAATTGTCTGGGGAACAAGAGACTTAGTGACTTGCCCGTGATCTTTAGCCAGTAGAAGTCAGAGGTGGGACGAGAACCAAGGTCTTCCTAGCTCTAGTACTCTGTCCATTGTACTGAGTCCCTCTATAAATATCTAACTATCATTTATTGGTGTGTAACCCAATGATCTTGTTTGTGGAAACGGATGATAGAAGTTCACACATTTGAAACCTTTGCTTTTAGGCAGACTGATCCTCTCCCATACTAGACTCATGACAGTTCTGTTTCCCTAGACCTTCGTAGAAGGCAGGATGTACCTTTTATCAATGGTCTTTGTGGTAAGATGGAAGATAAAAGTCATCTTGGGTTTGAGTTCCAACTCAGACACTAATGAGCCTTTTCACTTGATTTTCCTTGTCCTCGGTTTCTTTATTTGTAAAACAAGACTAAACTAAGTCACTTCTAAGATCCCTTTGAGATCCAACAATGCTGGGTATTATATAATCCAGAGTCGGCTCCAATTTGTAGTTGGAGGTTTTTCACCTCAAAAACTGAAGTCCTATGAATAGGTGACTAGTGAGAAAGATGCTATATAGAACCAGAAGGCCTGGATTCACATCCTACCTCTGATACATAATGACTATATGACCCTGGGTAAGTCATTTAACCTCTCAGTGGTCAGCTCTTTGAGACCTTAAATGACAGAATCTGCATTTTTTTTTTAAAAGAGTTTGACTACCAAAATCACAGAATGGAAAAAAATAAAAACTTCATTAAATCATATTCCTTCTAGGCACAGACATTTTTTTCCTAATTTGTAGCTTAGTGGCATACTCATAGCTACTTGCAGGTAGGAGTACTTTGGCTTAGATTTCATTAGAAAGGAACTTGGAATAAAAATGCTTCACTGATACCCTGTCAGAGACAGTTTATCACCCATCTCTACTTGTGGCGTCTTCCAGACTGTCAGTCAGATCAAGAAGTCCTAGAGAAAATGTATTTTGTGGAAAGTTAGTAAGCATTAAATCATGGTACATGTTGTTTCTGGCACAGGGATCATGCTGGTCTAGCCACAACTTGCCGCTTGTGAATAACCAAGAGCAGAATGACATAAAGATAGATTTTTTTTTTCGATTTGTAATCTCAAGGTAAAGAAAACTAAGTGGGACGTATTAAACTTTGGGTACTTTTTTTGTGCAGAACTTTCAAGGACACATATTCCAGAAATGAAAGGTTATTCTGTAATGTCCCCAGTCTGGGTGGCACAGCGTGACCCACCAGCTTTGATTTTAGAACGGGTTGTCATTAGAGCACCAGGAAGCAGCTCATATGTGAGTTTGCCACCCCCTGGTGGTGACTTATTAAAATGTCTGCTTTTATCTCATTTCAACAAGTTTATTATTTTCATAGAATTATGAAATTTTAAGAGTTTAATGTTAGCAGGGGTGAATAAGTTCCTGTGGGCTATCAGCTTGAAGAATTTGGAAGCATTTACTCATGATTTACTCATACTAAAAAAAAAGACAAAAATGAGAACACTTTAAACTGGAAAACAGATTTATCATGTTATTTGTTTGTATTTTTAACATTTAAATTCACATTTTAGTATTGAAATACAAAGATACTACCTTATTTTAAAATTTTGAGTCTCATAAATCTAAGAAAAGAAGAATTACATTTATAAAATGAAAAAATTATATTAATTTTAAACTCAATAAAATTAAAACATATAAAATGAAATTATTTTAGAAGATGGTAATCACCAAGTTTGCTTTTTAAAATGCACAAAGTTGTGTATTTTCCCCAAATAGCATGAAGCCACTTGTCTATATATTAAGTAGGTTACCATAGTTGGAAAGACCTGGGTTTGAGTCCTCCTTCTGACACATGCTGACCACGTGACCCTGGTCATAAACTCTTCCCTTATCCATAGAGCTGACAGGTAAATTTTTTGCTAACTCCCCTAATTTACCTATAACATCATCCTTTATGTTTAAATTATTTATCTTTTTTCACTTTTCATTGGTATGTGGTGTGAGATGTTGGTCTATGCCTAGTTTTTGACAAACTGCTCCCCAATTTTCCCTACAATTTTTGTTTAATGGTGACTTCTTGTCTCAAAAGTTTGCGTTTCTGGGTTTATGAGATTTCTGGTCTTTTATTACAGTCTGTTGTGTACCTAATCTATTCCCTGTCAGTGCCCTACGTGTTTCTCTAATATTGTAAATTGTAGAGCCCTTAACGATCTATCTGCATTGGTAGAAGTTCCTCACTGGTGGTTTCCCATGTCCCTGAAATGATGCCTTTTTGGAGCTCATAATGTTAATGATGTGTGCAATACTATAAACATTTTTTAAAATGCCAGTGCTCGGCAGCAGGGGAACTACCAAGCTAACAAAATACAGTTCCAGCCATCAAGGAGAGCACAGTCCAGAATCAGGATGAGAAGCAGACACAGGGTGTTATATACTACATGAAGGGAAAGGAAAGCTAAGCACTTTACAGATATTATCCTATTTGGTATTATCAGTGGAGGAGGGACAGTCAGAGAGCTTACTTACTAGTGAAGCTTACTTCTAACGTTAGGTTTTAAGGAATGATTAGTCCAAAAGGAAAAGCGGAGAGGGCATTCCTAGCAATTCCTGTGCAAAAGCAAGAATGTGGAAGAACACAATTCATGTTCAAGAGGCAGAGGAATGACCCGTTTGGGTGGAGCATGAGAGGAGAATAATAAAAGATAAGCCTAGAAAGGTAGAATGGCCTCAAGGCGTGGCATGCTAGCAACCGACTACTTGTTTGTTCAATGAACAACATATGTTTATTATCTTATTAATTATTTTAACATATTATTTAATAAATAACATTGTATAATAAAATCACTTGATTAGTATTAGTTCCAAACCTAAAATATTCTCAAACTCATATACATATACTTTCCTAAATGAATATTAACATGATTAGGATCACACTTGCTCAATATTGTTACCAAGGCTAAGGTCCGTAGTATCTTAAAATGTCAGCAATGTAAGGGGTCTTGGACATAGTCTAGTCCAATCTCCATTTTATATAACATTCTGGAATTGAATTGAATTGGTCCTGGAATTGATGCCCACCCAGTCAGGACCTGAGTGATAAAGTGATGCAAAGAAGGAGCTTGATTTAAGAAGGCCCATTTATATTTCTGGAGTCATACAATCACTGACCTCTAGGTGGCACAGAGGAGTGCTAGACTTGACATTTAGAAGACCTGAGTTAAATATTACCTTAGATCAGTGGTTCTCAACTTGTGGGTTATGTTTAATTTGTAACAATGAAAATACACCCTGCATATCAGTTATTTACATTACAATTCATAACAGTAGCAAAACTACAGTTATGAAGTAACAACGAAAATGATTTTATGGTTGGGGGTCACTATAGCATGAGGAACTGTATTAAAGAGTCGCGGCATTAGGAAGGTTGAGATATTTAGATACTTAATAATTGTGTGGTCCTAGGTGATTACTTAACCTTTTCAGCCTCAGTTTCTTTATCTGGGGCTATTGCTATAATAGCACCTACATGCAAGGTGCTATCATATGAGATGAGATTTTAAATAAGATAATCTAACTTAAAATGAGATAATATTTTTGAAGCACTTTGTAAACCTTAAAATACTGTATAAATGGTAGCTAATATTTGTGTTATTAGTATTGGTACTTTACAAGCTCACCTTGCATAAACCTGCATCCCACTGGGACTGCTCTCACTCCAGCAGTTTCTTCTGGTATCTCGAGTGCACTCACATGAGGGAACAAGTAGGTAGAAGTAGAATGAAAAATTCAGACCCATTACAGATATTGATCACTTACGGTTCTAAAGTCCATCCTAACCAGTTGATATCCCGGTTAGTGGTGATCAGAACAGTGGCTGGCTACATTTTTCACTTAAAATTCCAACTTCATAATATGTTCCCATTTATCCAAAATGTTTGGAGAATATTGTGAGCAGTGCTCACTTCTCAATGCACGGTGCTAGGTCCTTCTTTAAATATAGTGCTTTATTGTAGTCGCTATAGATGTGTTGTTGAGTTATTTTTGATCACATCCTACTCTTCCTGACCCCATTTAAGGTTTTCTTGGCAAAGGTACTGGAGTGATTTGCCATTTCCTTCTGTATAGATGTGCCATACATGAATGACTAATTTGCTTAAAATTAGACTATGGTAAGGTTCAATGCCATTGGCTTAATTTTAAATCTTGGAATCAATCAAAAAGCATTTATTAATGTCCTGCTATGTTTTATTAATATTAATGTCTTATTATGTACTGTGATCTGGGCTGGTAAAACAACTACAAGCAATAAAACAGACCTTACTCACAAAGAGCTTATGCTATAATGAGAAAACACCAGAACGTATATATAAGTAGGTACAAGATAAATTGGAAGCTGTGTGACTCAGTGGGTAGAGCTCTGGACCTAGTCAGGAAGACCTGAGTTCAAATTTGGCCTCAGACCCTTACTAGCTGTGTGACCATGGGCAAGCCACTTAACCCTGTTTGCCTCAGTTTCCTCACCTGTAAAAATGAACTAGAGAAGGAAGTGGCAGTACCTTTGCAAAGAAAACCTCAAGTGGGGTCA
Organism: Pseudocheirus occidentalis; assembly: GCA_028646575.1. Classification (NCBI taxonomy): domain Eukaryota; kingdom Metazoa; phylum Chordata; class Mammalia; order Diprotodontia; family Pseudocheiridae; genus Pseudocheirus; species Pseudocheirus occidentalis. Next base: position 41,160,110 of record CM053597.1, on the reverse strand, counting down.
TGAAGAGTCAGATATAACTGAAGGGCCAGAACATCAACAGCAACAACAGAATAAATATAAAGAGGATAAATCAAAGTAGTTAAGTATGAGATAATTTGGGAAGGAAGGCACTGTTGTTTGAGAGAATTAAGAAGGACTTCATGGAGAAGGTAGTGCTTGAACTGCCTCTCCAAGGAAGAAAGGGATCCTGTGAGGCAGAGATGAGAAGGGAGTACATCCCAGGCATGGGGCATGGCCAGTGTCAAGGCATGGAGGTGGTAGATGGAGTATCATGTGTTAAGGCAGTTTGTCTGGATCACAGAGAGAGGGAAGGGAAGTGACACTCACTGAGGCTGCAAAGATAGTTTGGGACCTGGTTTGAAGTGCTTATAACGAGGGGTCATTTATATTTGGTTTAGAGGCAGCCAGGAGTCATTAGAGTTTAGAAGAGGAGTGCCATGGTCAGATCTGTGCTTAAGAAGATCAGTTTTGTAGCAGAGGGTGGAATGAAATGGGGAGAGATTTGGGGTAGGGAGACCAGTCAGGAAGGAGGCTTGTTGAAATAATCTAGGTGAAAAGTGATGAGTGCTTGGACTAAGATGGTAGCCAGGTGAGTAAAGAGGTATGATACAAGAGATGTTGTGGGAGAGGAGACAGCAGGATTGGGCCACTGATTGGACACAGAGGTTACAATTCAGGGGGCCGCAGGGATGGTGATGCCTCCAGCAGAAGCCAGGAAGATCAGAAGAGGAGAGGGGGTTGGAGAAAAGACAGAGGTTCCATGTTCGATGTGTTAAGTATGAGATCTGGGAAAAGGAGGTGAGAATAGGAAATGATGCCTTGTTATGGGATTGGGAAGGATAGAGGAAGAAACTCACATTAAAGAGCCTCAGTTTTCTCAGTGAAATAAGAGGAGGCAAATTGGAATTATCAACCCAAGTTTTTAAAGTAACTTAAAGAACAAAGAGTTCTTACTCTTTGAATGACTGGTGGCAGAAGCCACTTTTAAGAACCTTGTGCAATTACATTGACAAAAATAACGATAGCTTGAATTATATAAACATTAGCGTTTATAGAATGAGTGAAAAATGTTAATTCACAAATAGCAGCTTTGATCATACCTTATATAGCCTTTTAGAGAAAATTCTGGTACTTTGATGAGTTCTTTGTTTGATTCTGAATAAATGGGAAGGTTCTTTGATTTGGTATTTTGGAGTGCACTGAATTGATTGCCAAAGGTAAGCACTTTGGATGCCTCTGACATCCATCACTTTGCTAGCCTCATTGACTATAAATAGGAGACAGGGTCATATGAGTGGGAACCAGCTGAGTGGCTAGTCTTTGGGTAGTAGTGTAAAGGAAAATCAATAGACCTATTTCATGTTACCATGATAGATGCTAAGTAAAAAGAGCCATAGCTTCCTCTCTCAATTCTTCTGTCCCCCATTTCTGTTAATCCTTTCCCAACCTTCTTTTTTCCCCTGTAGATGTAAACTTCAATCTGTAGCTTTCTTTTCCTTTCCTATTTTTTCCTTTGTTCTCCCTTGACCCTTCCTACTCCCCCTTCATCCTCCCTTCCATCAAAATAATTATATTAAACAAAACAGAACATCAGAGAACTCTTTAAGTACTTTTAAAAGGTTGCCAGTAATGCTGTTTGGCCGCTCACCACCTACACTCCCAGGACTTGGTTTTCTTTAGCTTATTGTCTTCTTTGAGAGTAGAAACTGGATAGTTTAACTTTATTGTGCAATGCCTAGCTAGCACTGAGCCTTGAAAATTCAGACACTGACATTTCTAGACTGACTTGTTAATGTCAGTGGGGGCAAATATAGGAGTAGAGAAGCAAGACAGAATAAGACCCTGAAGGTGTAGCGGCTGGTGATTTCTTAAATGATTGGGGCCTGGAGAATAAGTCAATATCTCTGACTAATCTTTCCTATCCTTGACAGCGGAATGTTCTATGATGGGAACCATACATATCTTATCGAGCCAGAAGAAAATGACACCTCCCAGGTATGCTTCATTTCCATTAGTCCAAGTGGAAGGCAAATGTTTTATTGGTCAAAGGGAATAAATGATGCCAGCAGTTTTATGCCTCTTCTTCCTTGCCCTTATAAAAATTTGATGTTGGATTTTAGGGAGGGGAGAGAAGGCAGGATTTAGGGGAATCTGTCCTGTGAGATTGAATATACTACCAGGAGGGCTTGGCTAGACATATTTTCTCTTTGAGGCTTCCTGAGATCTCTGTATCACCCTGTGTTTTCCCCCTTCCCCTCTCCAAAGCTGCTCATATTTAAAGTTTTGTTAATTAACAAGGATCTATTTTGCTCTCCCTCTCATGTCCAACCTCCTGTTTCCACTGGAAGAAAAAAACAACAAAATAAAACAAAAACAAAATGTTCCTAACTGATACGTATGGTCTAGCAAAACAAAATTCCACATTGACTATATCCAAACAATATGTCATTCTGCACCCTGAGTCTTTCACCTTTCCCTCTGTCTGGAGGTGAATAGCATTAAAATCCAAGGGTAGAAATGGCCTGGGATTCTTATGGTGCCCTATTCTTTTCCTTCATTATAACAGAAGATCTCCTTATCCATAACTAAATAAAGATTGAGTTTATATCATTGGCTATAGATAAAAAACAGGACCCATTGACATGATGGAAAGTCAAACATGTTTCTTGCATCCTGCAGTATTGTTCAAATGACTTAGTCAAGCAAAATAATTATGATGAGCCCACAAAGATTTTTCCATTCCTTGGCAATCTTCTTTCCAAAACCCACCTTAATAATAGAAATCTTCCCCATCTGCCAATTTCTCACTGCATCATTATTTGGTGCAGTAATGCATCTTTGAGGTGATTTCAGAGATGAGATGACTCGACCATGATGCTCATTCGATGGCATCAAATTCTTAACAATCAGTATCATGAATAAATGAACGAAGAAAAAAGGAATTCTTTCTAAAGCCACTGATTGTGTTTAGAAGAGAATAGGGCTGTGCTTTCTGTTTTCTCCTCCCTTTGTATGACACTTCGATTTTAGCACAGTTTTTGCTTGGGACATTGATCATTTCCTTTGGAGCACCAGGGAGCTCTGGCACATATATTTCTGTGAGAAAGGGGCTCTCTTGAAAAGCTAAGTCTTAAAGTGCAGTTGTTCCAGGAGACACTGTTGAAGGCTGAGAAGAAATCACATAACATACAATGCAGTTCTTTTCTTTATCTAGCAGTGTGGCCCAGTGGAAGTATGCTGGAGCAGTTACCCAGAAGTCAGTGGGCCAACACCATCTTCTGCTAGGGGAACGAGATGGCATATTGGAGAGAACACTGGGCTTGGAGTCAAGAAGATATTAGTTCAACTCTAGCCTTAGACATTTGCTAATGGGCAAGTCACTTAATCTTTCTTGCCTTAGTTTACCTACTTTTAAAAAATGAGGCAGTTAATCTTGATGGCCTCTGAAGTTCTTTCGAGCTTTAAATCCTGTGATTTTATGATTTCCAGTTGACTCTTCCATGTACTCATATAGATCAGTTCTCTTTCTTTCTTTCTTTCTTTCTTTCTTTCTTTCTTTCTTTCTTTCTTTCTTCCTTTCTTTCTTTTGCTTTTTGGAGGGCAATTAGGGCTGAGTGATCACACAGCTAGTAAGTATGTTAAGTGTCTGAGGTCGGATTTGAACTCAGGTCCTCCTGACTCCAGGGCTGGTGCTCTATTCACTGTACCACCTAGCCGCCCCACTCATTTGTTTTCAGTGCTACAGCACCCATGTAGAGTTTGGGCTTCCAAAGAACAGAGCCCTAGATGGAGTCAGAGGACCTAGTTTGAGTCTTAGCCCCAACACCTAAACCTCTGAGATGTTGGGCAAGTCCCTCATTGCTCTGAGGTTAATCAGGGACTCTTCCCTCTTATATAATGACTTATGCTTGCAAGCTGTTGTCCTCATGCTAATCTCATAAGGTAGATAGTACCAATATTATTACCTTTGACTTCACAAATGGGGAAACTGAGGCTCATAACAGTTTAATGAGTGGCCTGGGGCTTCATAACTTATAAATACTTACTTATCATGCCCTTACTTATCAGTCCAAGCTGAGATTTGAATTCAGATTTCTCAATTCCAGGTCCAGTACTCTTTCCACTATGCCATATTTCCCCAAATTAATAATAATAATGATAATCAATAATTTATATGGTACTTTATAGTTTATTATTTAACCTTGTGGTGATAGACAAGACTGTTGGAGTACAGAGAAGAGTTTGGATGATGGCTCATTTCCCCTCAAGACCAAGACTGGGAATAGAAATGAAAGCATGATGTTTCTAAATATATCTGGTTTTGCAGCCAATAGAGGGGATTGCCTGAGGCTGTGAGATGTTTTGTTTTCTATGCTTAAACTGTTCTGATTTGTGTTATTTCAGGAGGACTTCCATTTCCATTCAGTTTACAAATCCAAACTGTTTGAATTTCCCTTGGATGACCTGCCATCTGGTATGATTCCCATCTGCTCACTTTTTAAAAAGTTCTTTATTATTTCATTTCAGTGCCTTGGAACTACTCTGCCTGGAGAATGTTGTTAGCCCCTAGTTGTTTATGAGAATTTCACATGCAGAGTCATGCTGAAGTGTGAAGGAAAATACAAATCTCCTTTATCTTTATAATGCATTGGCTGGGGAAGGTGTATCCTGGACAAACTGAAGGAAACCTCTTTTTAAATTAGATTCCATGTAAACTACTAGTAGAGATGCCTAATTAGAGCAAGATTGGTTTGTAGCAATGGTTGATTTTAAAGGTTCAGATTTGATAAATTACAAAATTGGCGTAGGATGGCAAAAATGGCAAATGTTTTTCATCTAGGGTTAGAATTCTAAGAATTCTCCCCCTGCTTGCCACACTTTTGCTTATTTCACTAATACCTTACACCTAATTTTCTCTTTCTGGGAGCAAGAGGATCCCCTAGACATCTGTAGTTTTAAGTTAGCTAGTTTGGAAATGGCTTCTTCCTGCCTTCAACCACCTAGTCACCCGTGATTGGGCAGTGCATCAATGCGCACGCATTACTGGGAGAGGCCTGTGGCCTAGTGGGAAAAACCCAGACAGGACTTGGAATCAAGAAAACCGATTCTGTCACCAGCTAGCTATGTGGCCTCAAACAAACTAATTAACCTTTCTGGACTTGTTTCTTCACCAATAAAATGAGAGCATTGTGATATGCTTCCTTACATTTCTCTGATTCTGTGATTTCTTGATCCTGTTACCAGGAGATACTGGAATATATACCCTAACTAAATAGAAAAACCCCTTTGAAGGATGTGCAAATGAGAGAAGTCAGCTGGTTAATGAGGGGCCTCTATGAATATGCATTTATCATCTTACCACAAAACCCATCAGGCTGCTGTTCCTATGATTTTGTGAAACTTCCCAGCGTCCTTCTTATGGGAGGAGAATTAGCAACAACCATGAAACATGAAACAAAAAATAGGCATGAAAACAAAGGTGTGACTTAATAAGCATTCCAGGGAGGAATATCTGTTAGTAATAGCAGTAATGATGTAGGACTAATGGTCCAAGTAATTAATGACCTTCTTCCCTCCTCTGGTACTATTGGACTACAGACTTGCTAAAAGATACCCAATGATTCCTCATTGTGACCCAGGGTTCTTTTAAAGCAGATATTCTGTGTGATGATTTAGTAGTCCTGTCATTAGTTTTAATGTCTATCAAACAATTCCCTCTTCAGAAACTTGTCTCTGGATGAGTTTGATTTCTAGGTGCTCCCTTCCCATTTTTCCTTTTATTTGGCATCCTACTGTCTAATTCTCATTTCTGAGTTTGACTCTCTTAGAAAGTGAGATGCATTAATGGTAACACTTAATCTCCTGAGAAGTTTGGATAGACATTTGTCAATTAAGAGGAAAAGCAGTTTGTATACATTTCAGCAAATGTTGGTTTAGAAGAAACACAGAATCTACCTTGATTAAGAAATTTGCTGAAAAGAACATTTACTGCCCAGATACAATATGACAGTCAACCTTATTCTACTTCTATATAAGATAATAAGAAAATTAAGGACATCCACTATGGCTATATAGCACAGTACCTGGAAAAGAATTTCCTTTATCATGTTGCTGACAAGTGGTCATCTTGCCATTGTTTGAAGACGTCTAGGGTGGGGTAACACGCCATCTCCCCTAGTCATCCATTTTACTTTGGGATATCCCTCATTGTTAGGAAATTTTTCTAGGTCTCAGTTCTAAATCTCTTCCTTTGCTACCATCCGGCCCTTTCGCTCCAAATCATCCAAGGATCTTTTCACTACACCACAATGCGGTTCGTTATCAAGTGAGGAACTACAGGAAAAAATTAGTGTAGCTGATGAACCGCTTCACATTGAAATACAAGGTGGGGTAAACACAGCTAGTCAGCAGTGCATCTGAAAAAGATCTGGGCACCTTAGTGAGCACGAGCTCACTTAGCCCCAGGTCTCTTTTTAGGGACAAAGATCCCTCTTCTGTATGACACGTTTTTAAATACTTGAAGATAACTATGATGACTCTCCTAAGTTTTCTCTTCTTCAGGCTAAAAATACTCTGTTCTTTCAAGCAATTGTCATAGGAATAGGATTGAACTCAATAGGATTGAATAGGATATGAACTCCAGGTTGTTCCCCATCCTAGGTACCCTTCTCTGGCTGCTTTCTAGCTTATTGATGTTCTTCCTATCATGAGACGCCCAGAACCAAACATAGTACTCTAAATGTGTCTGTCTGAGGCAAAGCACAGCTATATAATCAACACTTAGTCCTGTATGTTATGCTATCTCTACAGCTTCCTTGACTGTTTTATCTCACTGTTGACAGTCACTAAGGTCCCCAGATCTTTTTCAAATGCTCTGCTATCTAGCTGTGTTTTCCCGATTGTGTATTTGTGAAGTGTGTCATCAGATGGAGTAATTTTTGCACTCTGTTCCTCAGCATGGATAATGAACTTCATTATGGTGTAGTGAAAAGATCCTTGGATAATTTGGAGTCAGAGAGCCTGGATTCAAATCCCAGCTCTGATACTTTACTATCTGTATGGCCTTGGGCAAATCACTTAAAGGCTCTGGGCCTCAATTTCCTTATCTGTATAAGGAGGGGTTTGGAGTAGAAGATGAACAAGATCCCTCTTAAGGCTAGATGGATGACCCTAGAAAAGCGTTAGAGAAAGGCAAGATAAAATCCAACTATTTCAGCATCATTAATTAATGTGACTTGGACATCTGGAACATAATAATGGATCAATACATGGTATTTCCTATAGTTCTGACATTTTCATAAGCAAATAGATTTCTTCATATACTGCCCAACTGATAAACTTAACCAGGAAGATATTTTGGGAAATATACTTAAAAGGAACGTTGAGACTTAAATTTTTTCTTATTCTGAGAAGAAATGTTCTTACTCTGAGTAGAAATTTCTTCTGAGTATTCACTCTTTTTTTGGTGAATATTTGCCTAGATATTTCAGAATTCTTTTAGTTACATAGATTGAATGTTTAGTGTGATTTTTCCCATAAACATAGTACATAAATATATGTTTAAAAAAATAAAATTAGCCCCAGCCAGGGTTGTGGTATGAATTCAGTCAAACATTCACTTCATCTACATGAATAGTGGAAATAATGTTCATTGCAGAACATAGATCATGTAGATAGCCCACCAAAGGGTTCCCTCATTCTGCCCATTGAACCATTAAGTTTTTAGAAGCTTAGCAGCCCCACAGGGAAATGTGTAATATTTCATCTATTTCAGTACAAATATTTTCCTATTTATATGCAAGACCATAGTGAACTTTATATACATATATGTAGTCTGTGTGTAACTCTGCCATAAGAATGGCCTGTGGGTCTAGGGTTCCAAAGAGATTGGGATAAATGAGTATTATGTTATTGGCAAAATGAGAGTTTGTTTTTTAAATTCCAGAAATGTAATTTCTTTATCGGAAACAGATAGGATAAATGATCTGCATTTTGTGGTTTCAGAGTATGGAGAGATTAAGTGATTTGTGCATGGTCACATTGCCAGTATTTATCAGATTTATGATTTAAACCTATATCTTCCTGATTTTAAAGTGGATCTTGCTCCCTCTTGACCATATCATGCTGACTTGGACAGTGCTAATGCCCCTTCATCAACTTTTGATTGTTTGTGAATTTTTGATATGGTTACAGGTTATTCAATTTCATTTTCCTCTCATGCGTTCAGTTTCCTCTATCCATTTCACTACTTGTTAGGATAAATGGTGGTTGGTGTCAAAAATTAAAATCCCATTTTTTTGCATAGTAGCATCTGACGAAGAGATGATGCCTTTTGGAGAGGTGAGCCAAAAATACTGGGGGCAAAATTAGGATCTCCTGAGAAATTGCTGTAGATTTTCTTTATGATCTCCAAGCCTGTCATTATCATGGAACAGTCAATGTCTGCTTCTGCTTCTTTGACTGTTGTTGGTGAGAGGACTGGAATTGGAGTTAGAGGACCTTGTACCTCTCACACTACCTTTGTGATCTTGGGCAAATTAACTAAATCTCTCCAGATATCAGTTCTTCATCCATAAAGTGAGGGGTTCAGCAGCCTCTAAAGGCAGACCCTTTGAACTCTAAATCTGCCTTTTCATGAATGGGTTTGCTACCATCAACTGCATGGTTATTGTAGAATTACCAAGTGTGGAAAGAACTAATAACTTAGTGGAGCAATATAGAAGTTGTTTGGGTACACCTATTCTGGTTGGAAAAATATAATTTGTTTTAATGTATTTCAGAATTTCAACAAATGAACATCACTTCTCCAAAGTTCATTGTGAAACCAAGACTAAAAAGGAGTAAAAGGCAGGTAGGCATGTGCCAGTATGTATAATTACCTTGGCAACTGCTGATTTTGTGAACTCAAACCAAGTCTCTATGAGATAAGTGAGTACTTGTTGGTCTGTGTGTTTAAATATGGTAAACAAAGATACTACTATGAGAATGCTTGAACAATACTGTTTGGTAATAATTGTGATGCTGGGGTGATGATGGAAGAGAAAGAGAAGGAGAGGAAATCATGGGAATTTAGGATTTTATGAATTGGAAGGGACTTCAGTGACCATCTCATCCAACCCTATGCCAAAGGGAATCCAGACTACAATATACCAGACAAGTGGTCTTCCAGAATCCTAAGAACTTTTGTAGAGGAGGAATCTCAAGATGATTTCTGCAAGATGGCAAATCATGCACTTGGAAGATCTGGGCTAAAGAATTCATAGTCTGACTCTAAATACTGGGGTCATACTAAGAGAAGTCTCATTTGTGGAGCATGACTTCAAATTCTGACCTTCTTCTTCCAAAAACAGTTGGGAGATGGGAATTAGCAGTTGAGATTAGTGACATCACTGCTGTCACTCCCTACTGAAGTGATGATTATGTGTCTTAGTCAAAAACAAGTAATAGGACTTTTTTTATTCTGTTGTCTTGCAACTCTGCTCTGGTCTACTTAATGAGGTCTGTCTCTGTTGCACCTTGACCTTGAGAATGCACCCTGGGACCTCAAGTTATCTCATTAGGCCTTATTGATGTCCAGCAATGAAGGCTAGAATTTAAACCTAGTGAACAAGATCTTACATTTAATGGTCTTTGGAGGGAAGTAGAATTGGGGAAATGCAGTCCTAGTTAGACTAAACAAGTTGGAGAGAAAAATTGGAATAAATCAAAATAATCGTAACACTGAACATGTATATATTTTGAGGTTGCTAAAGCCAACATATAAGGCAGATGTTATTTCATCTCATCCTCATGACAGCCCAGTGAGGTATAGATAGTATCACGCTCATTGTATAGATAAGGAGATTGTGGTTCAGAGAAGTTAACAGACTTGGTGATCTCACAGCTAGTGAGAACCAAAGGTAGAACTCATTTTTCTCTTGACTCTGAGTTCAGCACTTTCCACTATACCATGCTTCCTTTTTAAGATGGAGGCAAAACTGCCATAATGAAAATTTACAATTGGAAGGAAGCTTAGTGATCATCTGATCCAGCCCCTTCATTTTTACACATAAGGACACTGGGGCATCCAAAGGTGAGGCGTATCCAAACCACCCAGCCAGCTACTGGCAAATCTTGGCCTAGAACTTGGGTTGCTGACTCAAAGGAGGAAATCACTAATTTTCTGGAGTACATGAGATCATAAATTAATAGCTGGAAAGCATCTTATATCTCAGGACATCCAAACTCATCATTTTACAGATGAGGAAATCGAGTCAATCTGACTTGCTGAGGCATTACAAAGGTAATGGAGCACACCTCCGGACATCATTAAGAATGAAATAACTAAAATTTACAAGGACAAGCCACTTTATTAACTTGTCATGTTTCAGCCCCACCTTCCACAGAAGCATAATTGGAAAGAAACTTTTCTATGGACTTTCTGAAAACCAAATTTTTTGAGGTGTTCCATCTGACTGTATTTAAATGTTAATCTTTTGTTTTCAATCCTAGAAGTCTGTCTACATTTGTCTATTAATTTTAAATCATTATTTCTTCTAGCATTTACCTACACAACCTGAATTGGCTCTAGTTTTGTTATCTATATTGAGAGGAAAGAAGTAATTATGAAAATCAGTGAGTTAATGTACATTAAACCTGTTGAGATTTCCAGGTGGAAGACTGCATGAATTAATATGGTTGTTTTATTCTCATACATAAATGATTTCTATGTTCATTCCCTTGATGTTACATGGTACATATACAATCTTTGGCTCTGAGTAAAAGGAAAACTTATTCAAAAAGACACCTTTCCCTAAAAGAGACCACATTATCATTTCCTGTTTGTTTCTCCTATCTTCATGTTGTTCTATAGATAATTTTTCCCAAGGCCTATGTAGAAAACTGGGTTAAGAAAAAATTATTAACTTGGAATTTGGAGCCCTCTACAGCATGGCACCATCTTGTTTTCTCTGCTTATACTATGGTTCTTTTTAGAACATAAACTTCTTGTTGGCAGAGACCGTCTTTATATCCCTAGCACCTGGCTTAGTGTCTGACTCACTAGGTACTAAATAAATGCTTGTTAATAGGTTGATTGATGGTACCCTGTGTACTTGCTGAGCTGGACCACTAACCATTCCCTGTGCTGTCATTTGCTGCCTCTGCTCATACTGTTCTTTAAGCCTGGCTGACCCTCTTTGATCCTCATCCTCTGTCCAGTGAGTTCCCATTCATACTTAACAGCCCAACTCCCATGCCACTCCCTCCAAGATTTCTCTGATGTTCCTTCCAGCTCTTCCCTTACTAGTGCCAATAATAGTATGTCCTCCTTCAGAACTCACCCAGCACTATGGTGATTCTTGTCTAGTGGACAGTATCTTGTTATTGTTCAGTTGTTTTTAATTATGTCCTACTCTTTGTGACCCCATTTGGGGTTTTCTTTGCAAATATGCTGGAGTGACTTGACATTTCCTTCTTCAGCTTACTTTACAGATGAGAAAACTGAGGCAAACAGGGTTAAGTGACTTGCCCAGGGTCACACAGCTAATAAGTGTATGAGGTTGGATTTGAACTGGGGAAGACGAGTCTTCCAGACTCCAGGTGTTCACTCTGTGCATTATGGCGCCACAAAGCTGCCCCACTTAGCATCTATCATGTGGTATTAGAGTGATTTTTGAGTCCGCATCTTATCCCCTTATTAGGCAATAATCTCCGTCTCCCACCAGAGTCAATGTTCTGAGCACAGTATAGGTATTTAATAAATGTTTGTTGTTGTTGTTTAATGTGTCTGCAGCTTCGTCGGCATCCACGCAATGTAGAAGAGGAAACAAAGTATGTTGAACTGATGATAGTGAATGATCACCTAATGGTAGGACTTATTCTTTGTTTGAAACTCATGCATGCTCTAGGGTAGGGAGGGCGACGCGTCCTGTGTCGGCTAGAGGTGAAACCCTGCGTGTTGCAACTAAAGAGGGTGCTGAAGATGGGCAGTGTGTAACCCCAGTCGTACATCCTCCAGCAGTAAAAGGCGAGTTCACCCGTGTTCCTAAATGGAAGCAAACACTAGCCACGTTGGATGCAGCGTCACGGCTGTAACCGTGGTCATGGCATGTGACGTCATGAACATAATAGAAACAGCGCTGAATTAGAAGTCAGGAGATCTAGGTTTAGTCCTATTTCTGCCCCTCATGGTGACCTTAATCAAATCACTTCACCTTGGTGTAAACGCAAGGATAACCTCATTGATCCTAAGGACCCCTCCCACATCTAAACCCTAAAACTCATTTCAGATGGGCTTGAGTAGAATTAGTGTTACGATGTGCATTTCCTTTAACATTAGATTGAAAAAAAATTGTTGTTGTTCAATTGTGTCTGACATTGTGTGATGCCATTTGGGGTTTTCTTGGCAAAGATAATGGAGAAGTTGGCCATTTCTTTTTCCAGATCATTTTACAGATGAGGAAATGGAGGTAAGCAGGGTTAAATGCCTTGCCCGGGGTCATGCAGCTAATAAGCTCCTGAGGCCAGATTTCAACCCATGAAGACGAGTCTTCCTCACTGCAAGCCCAACACTCTATCCACTGTGCCATCTAGCTGCCCTAAATAAAAGGATACTTCAATATTTAAATGCATCTTCAACCTCATAGTTTTACATGAAATAATACTTCAGAGTTTAAACAGATCTTCAATCTCAGAATTTCACATTGCTCCATGAAGGCAATTTGCAAACCCATCATTGTTTTTTGGTTCTGTGCAATTCTTTTCCATCCTTTTTTTCCAAAAATTCCCCACAACATATCTACCAAGCATATTGGAGACATTTTGTAGGTAGAATTTAGGGTGTCAATGGAGGTAGAATTTAGGATGTCCATCTGTTGTTGGTTTTTCTTGCTATATGACTGGACCATCTCCCTTCATATAGTTATCATATGCTCCCTTGAAAATATCCCTTATATCTCTTTTTGCCAAGAGGTTGTTATAGGAAATATGTTTTCTATTTTTTCCCACACGTGTCTTTCCATTGCTCTTTAGGTCATGTACAACTTTGATTCTTTGGAGAATATTGTATTTTAATATTCACAATCATACATCATCACAATACAGCACTTGTGTTAAAAAGATGGGTTTTGTGGCAGCCTCGCATTGTTAAATACACTGCATATTTTCCTACTAATAGTTCTGGGCCCAGCTAATTGTCCACATGCAAGATGTATCATCCATCCATCCATCCATCCATCCATTCATATGTGCATAAGTGCATATGTGCATACATGCATACACGCACACACACACAGACACACACATATATATATTTAGTGATATGCTAACTCAATGGAATGGCTATTCAACTTTATGTCATAGTCAAGACAGTAGGTGTTTTTTATGAATTTTGTTTTTCCTGTGTGGATTGTTGGACCAATTTCTTTTGAGTAACACAGATCTCATTGAGGAGGTCTCGTAATGTCCTGGGGCTGGATACAATGGGCATAATACCATGTGCAAATAAGAGCCTTTGAAAGACCTCACCATCTATAGGGAGTTCCACTTCTGTCTCTACTTTGTACAGGATATTCTCCTTGACAGTGGGAACTATATATCTTTATGGAGCATACACATCCCGTTTTTATGCCTTTCTTGATGTTAGTAAGCAGTGGGATGTTGAATGGGATTATTGTTCTATAGTGGCACTTAACAATGGACTATATGTAAACTTAACATCTATATGAGAGATTCATTGTTAGAAGAGAACTGTTGATATTTTTTTCTCTTTTTTCACTTTTTTAAAATTTTCTTTTCTTTTCTTTTTAAAAAATTTTATTGACTTATTTGTTTACTTTTAGTTGACAAGATTCAGTTCCAGAATCACTTGAGTTTCAGATTCTCTCCCCTTCTTTACCTGCCTTCCCCCATGGTGGTATACAATCATGTATAAGATCTGCAAGCTCTTTCATATTGTACAATAGTCTGGTTGTATAGAAGCGTTGTAACCAGTGGAGTGATATTTTCTCTTTCTCTGTTGAGTCAAATGCAGTTTTTGCTATCCACAAACAATACATACCATATTATCTCTTATTCTCTCCCCCTTCTGGATATTCACATGACTGGGTGGTTTGCTGTAGCAAAATTGTTGGTAAAAACCTGTCCATTCTTTTCTATTTTCTGCCAAAAATACTCAGTATATGTATATAGTTCTTTCTCATAGTTGTGAAGATGACCAGGTAGAAGTATGACTCAGTGGTTACTGATGTCTTCATGATCGTCTTTTTAGGAAATTATTATTACACATGATTTCTCCCGTTCTTTGGTGTCTGTCTCCCCTTCCCTGACATACCTCGTAATATGACCCCTCAGCACTTTGAAGCACCCAGTGTGGTTCTTCAGCATGTTCTTGATCTGATCTCACTTCTCTTTCTGACTGTCTTGAGAGCCATTTAAACTTCCTCATATAGCATCTTAGGGATTAAGGGCTACTTGAGATCTTCCTCTAGGTCAGTAGTTCTTAACAATCTGGGGTCCATCTGTGGACAGATTTCAGGGCATCCACAAACTTGATTATGAAAGCTTCAGTGATTTTAAACATTACTCTGAGGTATCATAGGTTTCACTAGAATGCAAGAAACAAAGCTAACTTCTGACCTGAGTATTTTTATATTTTGTGGGTGCAGCGCAAAATTCAGACTCTCTATTTGTCATCTGTCACTCTTGCTATATGACTGATCCATCTCCTTTTCTTATTGTACATTTCCTTAAAGATATCTCATGTCATTTCTTATATAGAAATCATCTTAGGAAATAACTTGAAGCCCTATTTGTTCCTGCCATATATCCCTCCATTGGGACAGCTAGGTGACTCAGTGGAGTCAGGAAGCCTGGAGTCAGGAAGACTCATTTTCCTGAGTTTAAATCTGGCCTCACACACTTAATAGATGTGTAACCCTGGGCAGGTCACTAACCCTGTTTGCCTTAGTTCTTCATCTGTATAAAGAGCTAGAGAAGGAAATGGCCACACCAGGATCTTTGCCAAGAAAACCCCAAACAGGGTCACAAAGAGTCAGACATGGCTAAAACAACTGAACAATGACAAAGACTTCTCTCCATTGCCCACTGGGCCAACTGCGGCTATTCCATTTTCAACAATAATGAAAATACATGTAGAACTATTAATATGCCTGGTCCATATTGTATCTTTCCTTGCTGCCATTTTCATAATTGGACACATTTGCTGTTTGAATCATTACTGCTCCATTTGGGTTTGTCAAGTTTTCTATAGATTCATCTCCTTTCATTGCTATGCCCTGGTTTGTGATGGTGCTTATGATTTTACACTGCCCTTCTCAATCGTGTTTTACAACTGGGTTTGAATTCTAAACTGATGTCGCCCTTGGCTGCCAACATGTTGTCATGACAGTAAGTGTTTGCTGGCTAAGGGGGTTTGGAGACTCTTTTGGCCTCCCCACTTGGCAGCTGTTTCTGTTGTTTTAAGCTTTTGTAGGAATTAGTGATGAGTTATGTAAGCATCTTTGCCTTCTTCCATTCCCATGATTTGGCTTTGATGACTTATTTAAATAGGTACAGTTGAATGTGTTGCTATTGTATTCTCACCTTTATTCTTTTTTTTCCTGATCTGATGTCGACTTTAACTTTTAATCTGACTGTATACAGATAGCTTTATCTGAAGTGACTGCCTTATCAGTAACCAGTCACTTCCCATATGTTAAAATATAGTCCATTTCACTCTGTGTGTGTGTGTGTGTGTGTGTGTGTGTGT
>CM053597.1:41127682-41143862 GCA_028646575.1 Pseudocheirus occidentalis | reverse complement strand
TCCTTCCTTCCTTCCTTCCTTCCCTCCTTCCTTCCCTCCTTCCTTCCCTCCTTCCTTCCCTCCTTCCTTCCTTCCCTCCTTCCTTCCCTCCTTCCTTCCCTCCTTCCTTCCTTCCCTCCTTCCTTCCTTCCTTCTTTCCTTCCCTCCTTTCCTCCCTCCTTCCTTCCTTCCTTCTTTCCTTCTCTATTTCTCTAAGTAGGCCTATTCTAGGAGATAGGTGCTGTTATCATCTGTCTTTTATAGACAAGGAAGTTGAGGTAGACAGAAGTTAAGTGACTTGTCTGCAGTTACATGACTAGTACGTACCCAAGATTGAATTTGAACTCAAATCTTCCTAAGTCGTTGGGCAGCTAGGTGATACAGTGGATAGAGTGCAGACCCTGGAGTCATTCACTTAAACACTTACTAGCAGTGTGACCCTGTTTGCCTCAGTTTCCTCATCTGTAAAATGAGCTGGAGAAGGAAATGGCAAACTGCTCCAGTATCTTTACCAAGAAAACTCCAAATGGGATCATGAAGAGCCAGAAGCAACTAATTAATTAAATAACAACCATTTCCTAACTCCATGCCTGGCACTCAATCCGCCATTGCCAGGGATTGAAGAAAAGGCAAAAAAGTGACAGAAAAGATACCAAAAACAAGAGTGGCCACAGGATAGTTCATGTTCAATTGACAAATGATTAATAGACACAGAAAGATCAATTAAGTGTGCAGGGATTTGAGAGGCTTCTAATCTTCCAGTTCAATCTCAGAAGCCTGTATTAAATTCCCACCCTGAGCAAAGCGCCATGTTGGCTACTGGCAGAGGTTACAAAGACAAAACAAATAATACATCCTGAAGAGTTGTCATTCTCCCGGGAACAGGGACGAGCTGGGGAGCGGGGTTGAAAAGGAAAGCACATATATAGTTAAGCATTCAGTTGTTCAGTCATTTTTTAATAGTGTCAGATTCTTTGTGATCAACGCCATTTGGGGTTTTCTTAGCAAAGATACTGGAGAGGTTTGTCATGTTCTTCTCCAGCTCATTTTACAGATGAGGAAACTGAGGCAAACAGGGTTAAGTGACTTGCCCAGGGTCACACATCTAGTAAGTCCCCAAGGTCAGTTTAGCACTCAGGAAGATGAGTCTGCAGAGTCCAGCACTCTGGGCACTATGGTACAACCTAGCTGTCCTAGATAAATCTATTATATATATAATGGAATTCTGGTGGTAGAGCTGAGTGTTGAAGGATACTTGGGAATCTAAGGAGCTCAGATAAGGAGGGAGCATATTTCAGATATGGAGAGACCTTCCATGCAAAGGATTGGAGATGGAACATGGAACACCTTGGTTTTTAAAAGGTAAATGTGGTACACCCACACTGTAAGAATGTAAGAGAATCTTGAAATATGGCAATGTGGAGGGATGAGAATCTGTCCTAGTGTTTTGATCATAAGCATCTATCAAATGACATCTAGGCAACATTAAAGTTTTCAGGAGAGATTGATCTGCCAATAAATGCCTTCTCCTCCGGGTAGAGGTGCCTGTGAGGGGGCTGTTCTGCTGAAGCACAGTCAGTTTTCATATAAACTGCTTAAGAAACCTTAAGCCACATCTTTCATGCAAATCTAACCCATATGGCTTGAATAAATGCATTATGGATGACTGAAAGTTGTCTTTTTCTTTCACTTTTAAGAAGAATGTACAATATAACTACCAGCAAGGGAGATCAAAGGTGCCTAACTACTGTTTTTCTTTTTTCTTCCCAGCTATTACCTCCCGAAAAAATTCTCTCAGTGCAATGTTGATGAGTATCATGACTTCCTAAATAATGGAGGTGGTGCCTGCCTCTTCAATAAACCATCCAAGGTAAGAAAATGAGTTCCCCTCACAGAGTGCAATGCTGAACAGACACCATTTATTTTCCATCCTTTTGTAGCTTCAGAAACATGCATTCAAAGACAAAGGGCTCCAGAGACAAGAGATTTCTTCTGGTCAAGTCAGTGATCCTTGTTGTGTAGACAAGGCAAAACACCAGTATCATCCTTTCTAGACCTGTTTGTCCTGCATCTGAACCTAGAATAATGTGAGGAGGGAGCTAGACCTGGGAAAGGTTCACAAATGTAAGGGGATCCATTCAGATTTGACTGGAATGTGACTCTGAAGGTAGCAGAGACAATGACCTTGCCTTCAGAGGCTGGCATTATGTCTGTGTTTCCATATTTACTCATCTATCTACATGAGAGGACAGTAGTGTCGAAGGGTTGGAAAAAGTGGGGAACCCTGACCTCCCGGAGCTGTTTGCTTGTTGTCATTGTCATCAGTGGTGGTGGTAGTTTCAGTTGGACCTGTGATTTTACTGGTATAGAGGACTCTTAATGAGGAAATTCCTTCTACCAATTTATCTCAGCACCTGCTCAGAAACTTAATAGCCTTAGAGAGTTTTGGTAATTACTGGGCAAATAATCATGACAGTTTACAGCCTGAACTTGGGAGATTAAGAATGGGGAGTATATGGAATCATTTCCATAAACTAAGGTGATGTTTCTGAATGAGGGGCCAAAAACCTGGACTGGATATGGAACTGAATATGAAGAAAATACCATGCTAAGGGCCTTAGCTAGCTGAACTTTGTACCCAAAGCTGAGAATCTCCTCTTGGAGACTGGCAAGATGGTTCACTTTCTGAAAAATTTTCATCTTGGTTTTATATGGACAAATGTTGACACAGGTTTAAGTCAGGAAAACAACTTCACCTCCGATTGCATTCACAGATGCTTTTATTTATGTATGTATATGTGTGTGGTGTGTGTATGTTTTAGAGACATAGTTTTTTAATATTTTCATTAAAAAATACAAATGAAATTAACTTTGTTGGGAGAATCAGACATAAGACTCAGGCAAAGGGTCAAGCAGATTCTCAGATCAAAGGTCAAGTACATCCTTATTCAGATGATCATGTTTTCTCCCTGCTCTCCAAAAGAAGCAATTTATTTCAGTTCTGTGTGTGTGTGTGTGTGTGTGTGTGTTTCCTTTTTCATTCTCTTCTACAGCCAAGGCTTTTCCAGGTGTCTAATAAACAGATTTGGGCTTTACCTCCTTGCAGAGCAGGTGTTGACGCATCCTTCAAAGTCTGTTATTATCCTTGCCCCACCTTACAAGTACTTTACATTATCAAAACCATTCTTCTGATGAAGAAATCAAAATCTCTTGAAGGGAGTGAGTAAAGAACTTTCTGCACCACGCACTTGGCTCTAGCTTGTTAAATTCATAGAGATTGCTGTGGTCACTGATGAGAGGAGAAAGTGGTTCCAGTTTTTCTCATCAGGCTTTTTGGATACATTTATATGTTAAGCTTTGTCCCAGCTAATTGTGTGAATTAGATGTTCTGCCTCTGTAGCTCGTGGCAGTACGGGAAACTGCCTAGTAATCATTTCCTCTTTCATTCCATATCCTTTGCTAGAGAATTTAGAAATTATATCTCACTGGATTACAGAACAGCCAAACCCTTTCAAAAACCTCAGGGAGGTGAGGGAATATAATGAAAGGAAACCACAGCCGCTTTTAACAGTGAAAGAGGCTGAGGGCTTTTTTTTTTTTTTTTTTACTGAAATAGCTTTTGTCCCGAGTCCAAAACAAGTGAACAAATGTATCCTTCATCTGGATCACTTGCCATTTCAGGTTTTCAAAGCTGCCTCGCTTGGGAGGGTTGCTTTCAACCTGGAGTAGAAAATAAGGAACAATTACTTCATTTGTGAAGGCAGCACTGGGAATGGGGTCTCTCTGGGTGCAAGATTTCTAGCTCTGGGTAGTTATTAAAGGCCATATGTGTGTGTCTGAATGCCTGTTGTCTCTTTAGTGTGTGTTGTATTCCTGGTAAATTTTAAGAAAACCTTATTTTCAATTACAAAAATTTATTATTCACTAACTTTTCTTCCTGTTTCCATGTCAAAGAAAATAAAATGTGGCCAACAGAGTAAAAGTATTTTTACTCTGCCAGTATTTTTAATAACAAAATAATAATGATAGAGGTAGTATGGCAGAATGGTGTGATGGACTGGATGGAATGTAAGCTATTTGAGAGTAAGATTTGTTTCATTCTTGGTATTTCTGTCTGCAATGGAAAGAATTGATGCATAATGTGTGATCCTTGATGGACGCAGACGTGGACGTGATATCATTGGTAGTTCCTGGTGAGGAAATGCTTCTACCAAGGCATGTTGGCATCTTAGTGAGCTGCCCTGGCTGCTGAGATGAGGAGGAGCTTGCCCAGGGCCAGGCTGCCATTTTGGGTGAGAGGTTGGGCTTTGAAGTGAAGTGTTCCTGTGCAGCGAGCCTTGCTTGCTAGGTACACCACCACCCTGATATTTAATAAATGCTTGTTTATTGATTGACCACATCTGATTTCCAGTACCTCTTTTCACAAGGGAAACAACTTTTCCTTATTTTCCATTTCAGATCAAAGGTGGATTTCCTAAGCAGGTCAACTCTACAAACCCAAAATTCCCTCATGGAATTCTTTGGTCTTTTCAAAATTCCACTCAATTTACAGAATTTTGAAAGGAGCGAAGAATTCCATGAGGGAGTTTTGGGTCTTTACTTAGTTACTGATTAATTGATTAATTGATTTAATTGGTGGCAGTGCATAGAGAGAACTGGCCTTGAAGGCAGGAGAACCTCAGTCTCACCTTTTGACCTGTCTGATTGTGTGTCCCTGAACAAGTCTCTTTACCTCTAAGTGCCCCAGGAAACTCTCTAAGAATGTCCATAGCAGAGAAAGTAGTGACCTACGCAGGTACAGGGAGTTTCCTGGGAGTTCATTAATATTTTTTATAAATATTTTATTTATATATCTTGTCTCACCTAATAGGCCTTAAACTGCTTTGGGGTAGGGGCAGTTTCATTTTCATTATCAAGTACAAAATAGATGCTTTGTTGATTGGAGTAAAGATCTGTGTTCTAATCCTTTGTCAACAAGAATTTCTTCATTTCTCTGAGCCTCAGTGTCTTCCTCTCTAAAATGGGGGCTATAATGTCCATGATATTTATAGAATTATTATGAGGGTTAAAGTGCACATAAATCATTTTGTAAACCTGAAGATGCTAGATGGATGTCAGCATTATCGGTTATTATTACATAATGTAGATGACTATTGGGCAAAAGTTGTGACTGGCCTCAGGCATATAAAGAATATAGATTTACACAAAGTTAAGTTACTCAAAAGTTCTTAGTCTGTCCCCAGAATAAATGATGGAACTTTTGGATAGTCTGAATAGCCTCTACTAAGTTTTAAGCTTATGACGCAAACCCTCTGTACCATAAGGGGAAAAAATTATTATCACAAATGTTTGACTTTGTAGTATTGAAATTTGTAATGACATGGGTGGGGGAAAATTCCAAGTATTAATTCAGTGTAATTTAAATCAGAATTTAAGTCAGTGATTTAAGTTGGACTGTCTAATTCAGATGAACAAATCTAGTTGGCAGAAGTCTCACATATATGGCTATATCTGAAATGGAAAAAAATTAGTTTGAGTCTTGGTACTAAATTCATAGAACTGAGAGTAGAAAGGACCTAGGAGATAATTTTATCCAGCTCCCTCATTTTAAGGGGATGAGATAAAGGTGTTAAGAATTGAAGGGACATGCCTGAGATCATGTGGATAGTAAGGAATAACACTAGGATTTGAACCCAAGGCAGTGGACTCTGTATCAAGTGCTTTTCCCATTGTACTCCCATTTGGGAAAAAAATCACAGTAAATGTGTGTGTCATTGACAGCTTCCATCTGTGACTGATTGAGTCTGAATCTCATCTTCCCCTGGATCCTATGAGATATGTGTAATATTTGGGTTTCCTCCCACAGTTATTAGATCCTCCTGAATGTGGCAATGGCTTTGTCGAGACTGGAGAAGAGTGTGACTGTGGCACGCTTGCAGTAAGTACATCCTTGGAATCCCCTGCCTTTCACACGAGGGTAGTGGAAACAGAAAAGCACAGGAAATGCTTTGCATGGTTGCTGCTGAGGAAATTCCTCTCCCCAGGCATGTTGGCATCTTAGTGCCAGCCTGGGCGGCTGTGAGGAAGAGGAGGAGGAAGGAGAGGATGAGGAGGAGCTTGCCCAGGGTCAGAGTCAGGGCTTTGAAGCCAGGTGTTCCTCTGTACCTGAGCCTGGCCCACCAGGTACCACACCATGCTGGCATTTAATAAACATACACAGAGAAGCTGTTTGAATTTCTCGTGGAAACATGATCATTTGAGAGGGAGAAATCAAGTAAATTCAGTGGGGGAATGAGACACTTGTCTTAGGTCATGCATTGTGCTTTACAAATGTTTATGTTTCTCAGGAGTGTGCCCGGGAGGGAGGAGATTGCTGTAAGAAGTGCACCTTGACAGAAGACTCCCAATGCAGTGATGGTCTGTGCTGTAAAAAGTGCAAGGTATGAGCATCCTAGCTCTCAGCCAGTTGGCAGGAGGTGACTTATTCACTCCAGATGGCCCAGAAGATGGGAGTAGTGCTCAGTGGGGGGCATGGACCTGTTGTTTGAAATGAGGTCTTATTAATCTCACCACTGCACATGCATAGAAGCCAGTATTCATCTGCCCTTCTTTCCTTCCCTCCCTCCTTTTCTCTCCTTTGGAGCCTGTTTCCAGATTCCAGCTCTGTTACCACCTTCTCTTTGTGACTGTAGTAAGTTACTTATCATTAGTTTCCTCCACTGTCAAATAGTCATTAAGCACCTACTATGTTCCAGCAGGAGACAACATGCAAACAAGGCACATGCGCACACGCGTGCATACACACACATGCAAGAAAACAAGGAAACAATGAATGGAGAGGAAGCACCAGGATTAAGGGAGGTTGGGACATGCTGTAGAAGATGGGATTTTTAAAGAGAGCCAGGGAAAGCAGAGAAGCCAAATGGCAGAGATGAGGAGGGAGAACATTCCAGGGATGGAGGACTGCCCTAGAAATGCGCAGAACTCACAGGTAGAGTGGCTTCTTTATGGAAGAGCAGAGAGGCCAGTGTCGCTGGAGTGAAGAGTAGCCTGGTGGAGGGTAAGGTGTAAGAAGACTGGAGGGGTGGGAAGGAATAGTTTATAGAGGACTTTGAATGCCAGAGGGTTTTTTTTTTATCTGATCCTGGAGGTAACAGAAGTCACTGGTGTCTATTGAATAGGGGAGAGGCATGGTTGGACCTGCCCTTTAGGGAGATCACTCAGGATGAATTGGCTTGGGGAGGAGGTGAGGCAGGCAGACCTGAGCAGAGGAGGGCCAGGGCCAGCACCAGTGTGGTGGCCATAGGAGAGGGGAGAAAGAAGGGTCTTGGCTGGGATGACTGCACAGGACTCTGCTGATTCTGTATCTATGGACCTGTCATTCTCCTTCTACAAGGTATTTTTTTTAAGCTTTCTATGGGCTCAGCTCTATTTTAGATGAAATGGAGGCGGAAAAAATAAAAGCCATAGGTAATTGAATATAAAATTTAGAGCAGGATTTTAGAGATCATCAACTCCAGCTTTCTCGTTTTGGGAATGAGTAAACTGAGGCCTAGAGTTTGAGAATGATGTCACCAAAGGCACAGAAAGCAGAAGAGCCCATTCCAGACCAGTTCCTCACATTCCAGATTCAGGGCTTTTCCCACTAGACTGCATTATTTTTTTTTCCATACTGAAATTTTAGTCTGAGAACTAAGTGGTCTGGGCTCAGTAGCTTTTGTCCGCCACGCTGTAATCTGCCTGTCTGCAAAGTGCTTTTTGGAGTTGGGTTTTTTAAAATTCTCTTCATTGATTTATGTAATTGTTCCTTCTGCGATAAAATCATTTCAAAGTCCAAGGACAACAAAACATAAAAATACCCAAAAGAGATTAGAAAAATGGTCTCTGCCTCTTAGAAGGCTCTTAATTTCATTGGGGAGATGAGAAAACACATAAAACGGCTAACTAGCAATCTAAGGCATTATATGATGACGTATCAAGTGAAGGATAATGCTTAGAATTTCTAAGAAGTTCAAGGTTGGGGTGGACCGGGCTGATGGGGAAAGGAAGGCTTCAAGCCTTCATCCCTAGCCAGCCTGGGAATCTGGGCTCAAATCATAAGAGAAGAGTTGCTCAGTCTAATTTAGGAAAAGACTCACTCCTTTCTGCATGCCAGACAGTCTCATGCTTTTGTGTGTGTTCCTCTTGTATCCCTCAGTAGAATGGAAGCTTCTTGATTGCAAACCTTCCCAACTTGAGCCCTTGCCATTTCCTAGATCACCACTCTGCTCCCTGAAGCCTCCTGCTAAGGTTAATTTGCTTGCCCCGGTTCCTTTCCCATGTACCTGAGAGCTCTTGTGAACCAGTCTGTGGTTTTGCACTGTTTCTGTCTTGCTGCAGAACCTGGTTCCATGCTATCTACACCTGGAATCATTTAATGAATAAGCACTGATTGACAGGCCAGGGTTGGAACTAGGAGGAACTTTGAATTCATGCTGTTGGAGCATCCCTTTGGACAACTTCTGAGGACTAATAGCAATAGTCAGTTTGTCTGCTAAGAGAGCAGAGATCCTCAGGTCTCCTCACATGCTCCACAGAGCCGACAGAATAGGACAGATGTGACCCACCCTCGGTTTGGGGCTCCTTGGAAGGGCTCTTCCCACCATGAGAAGGAGGTAGAAACGCTTCCCAGTCAGAAATTTGGCCATCGGTGTTATCTGGAGATTGTAGCCTTTGTATATTTTGTACATTACTGAACAAGGCCCAGGAAGCCAGGGACCATCTCCAACTTGATTCTTTTCTCAGTGCATGATTTGGCTCCTATTAGTGCAATTTTACTTGCTTTAATCATCCCAGCTACAAAGCAAGTTGTTCATTGTTGTTTTTAAAATTCTCTTCTTTGATTTACAGAATTATGATTTCAGTGATAAAATCACTTCAGGGCTCAAGAGCAGCAGAGCCTAAAAAATAAACCAAACTGGGGAGCAACCATAACTCTCCCATAAAAGCCTGTTATAAAATGACTTTGAAAATGCGATAAAGTCACAGCTGGCCCCACGTTCTGCTGTCAGCAAACAAGGGCTCTGTAGGAGACAGTGTGACGGGGGAAATATTATCTGGCTTTAAAGTCAGAAGATCTGTATTTGAATCTCACATTTGATGATTAATTCTTTGACCTTGGGCAAGGCACTTAAACTCTTTGTGCCTCAGTTTCTCCAACTGTAAAGTGGTGGCTTTAAACTATATCACCTCTGAGGTCCCTTCTGTATCAGAGTCTATGAACATGTCCACACATACATCCAAGGTAATGAGGAAGGAGGGAGCATTGAGAACTGAGTAGATCCAGGGTAGGCTTCGCCTGAATGAGCTTTGAAAGGAGGTGAGGATTCTGTGAGGGATGATGAGGCAGCTTATATTCTGGGCATGGAGGACAGCTTGTGTGAATGTATGGAAGGCATATTTACATGGTACTTTCAGGTTCACAAAATGCTTTGTGACTGTTTGAAGAGGCAACCTCAATGGATGGAGCACCAAACCTGACATCAAGAATATCTGAGTTCTGGGGACAGCTAAGTGGCACAGTGATTAGAGCACTGGCCCTGGAGTCAGGAGAACCTGAGTTCAAATCTAGCCTCAGTTACTTGACATACTTAGTAGCTGTGTGACCTTGGGCAAGTCACTTAACCCTAACTGCCTTGCCTTCCCCCCTCCAAAAGAAAAAAAAGACGAGTTCAAATCCAACCTTAGATACTTACCCTCTGCTTGCCTCAGTTTCCCCAGTTGTAAGATTGGGATAATAATAGCACCTGCCTTTCAGGGTTGTTGTGACAATCGAGAGAATATTTGTAAGTTCTTAGCATGCTCCCTGGCATAGGATGGTCACTATGTAAATTCTGATTCTTCCCTCTCCCATTAATATTGTCCTTTTTTTTTCTGGTAAGGAAATTGGCAATCAGAGGCTCAGTGGCTTTGCCCAGGGTCACAGAGCTAACAAGTACTGGAGCAGGACTTGAACCCAGGTTCTGTATAGAACAGAATCTCAGAGTTGGAAGAAACTTAACCGTCACCCAACTCCAACCTACCATTAAAGCAGGAATCCTCTCCCCAACATCCCCGACGAAGGGTTGGGTATGCAGCCCTCACTTGAAGACCTTGGGCATTCACTGCCTGCCGGGGCAGCCCTTTTATATAGTCTGTATTTTGAGCTGTGGTTAACCGCATGATGGCTTCCAACCGCTGGCTTTAGTTCTGTCCTTGACCAAAGGAAAGTAAATAGAACCCCTCTTCCACTTGACACCCCTGTGAGATACTTCAAGGCAGTCACCATGTCCCCCACGAGTCTTTTCTAGGTCACGTTTTCCTAAGTACTTCAGCCCCTCCTGACTGAAGGGCATGGCTTCGCTTTTCTCTGTGTGCTTTCCAGTTTCATTTCCTTTGTAAAATGAGATTCCCAGAAGAGAAGGGAACGAGCATTTATTATGCTCCTGCTACGTGTCAAGTACACTGTGCTGAGCATTTTACTCACATCTTATTTGGTCTTCACAACAACCCTTGGAGGTAGGCACCATTATTATCCCCATTTTACAGCTGGGGAAACTGAGGCAAACAGATTAAGTGACTTGCCCAGGGTCATATAGCTAGTAAATATCTGAGGACAGACTTAAACTTAAGTCTTCCTGACTATAGGTGCAGTATTCTATCCATATATTCATAACCTCTCCTGATTGTATCCATGGTTAAGCTCTGGACCGCCCCTGATCATCAGATCCCCCTGAAATGCTTGTGTTATAGATGAAGAACTCTTAGTTACAGCTATACAATACATAAAACATGCAGCCTGCATTATAACAGTATCAGACCCTAAAATTCTCTGACTTTGACACAGCTTCATAGTAATAGCAAAAAGCGTTTGTCTGCAAAGAGTAACTAAGACATCTCCATTTTGGTATTTGAGATAAAACATTTTGACTATTCTACCAGTATTTGCACTTATTGTTTCCAAGGGTTTTCAGCCTTTTTTTCTTTCTTATTTTAGTTTCAACCTATGGGAACTGTATGCCGGGAAGCAGTGAATGACTGTGATATTCAGGAGACATGTACAGGAAACTCTAGCCAGGTAATTTTGTTAAATATGGCTTTTTCCAAATCTAAAAAAAAAAGGAAAGAAAGAGAGAAAGAAAAATAAAGAGAAAGAAAAAGAAAGAAAGAAGTAAAGAAAGAAAAAGAAAGAAAGGAAAAAGGAGGAAGGAAGCAAGGAAGGAAGAGAGGGAGGGAGGAAGGGAAAGGGGCAGGGAAGAGTGGCACCTGGACCAGGTCTTTCATGGTTATCTTCATGGCACTGATTCCCCCAGAAAAATGTAAACAACAGAGATTCTCACGTTCCTCTCTCACGTGACATCAAATTCCATCTATTTTGAGTAATTCCTCAGCCATCTTGGTTTCAGCTAACAACCTAGGCAAGAGGAGAAGCTGCCTGCAACTTGGTTGTAAAACTAAGTCTACATCCTATACATGATTGTATGCCACCATGATGGGGGGATGGGGAGGAAGGAGAGAAAAATCTGTAACTCAAGTGACTCTGGAACAGAATCTTGTAACATAAAAGTAAACAAGTCAATAAAAAAATAAATAAAAAAAAGAGAAATAATGAAAAGAACAAAAGCATTACCAGATCTCAAACAACACTATTAAACAGCCATCATTACAATTATTTGGTCCTTGTTCAATGAAAAATGGGCCAAAATAGATAAGCAAGATCTAGAAGCTAATGAATTCTGTTCCCAAGTATTTGATAGACGCACGATTCCAAAGTCCTTGGGAAAGGATTCCCTACCCAACTAAAACGGCTGACAAACTACAAAAGAGTTTAGTGGAAAATAGGATTTAGGTTAGCACCTTAAACCATAAGCCATATACCATGAAATATAAATATACCATAAACATACCATATAAATATACCAATATACCATGAACCACTTTGAGTTCCAAAGTCTCTCCCTTTCTGCCTCTCTTCCCCCTTCATTGAGAAGGCAGACAATTTGATATAGGTTATACATGTGTAGTCATGCAAAATATATTTCCATATTAATCATGTTACGAAAGAAAAAACAGACCAAAAAAGAGAAGAAAAATAAAGTCTTAAAAAAAAACAACTAAGTCTACAAAGCCACTACTCCCATAATGCATCTCTAGTCTGACATTGACATGAACATGGTTTCTTCTGATAAAGTTCATTTATTGCCTGGTCTTGAATTTAAAATAATTTAGAGACAGATTGTGATAATTTATGGTAGTGAATCTATAAATTGCAACATGACCAGTGGGAAAAAGGAATTTAGGGGAAAAGGAATTTTGTAAGACTATTTAAGTCATTTAAAGATGTTTATTGTTAAGTGTTACCCTACGAGATTAAGATTAAATATCTTGCCTATTTAATATTCTAAGATATGTATTTGTAAAAATGTCTTGGTCATTAATTTACTATTTTCTACTTCAGATAACAGATTATATTAAAAAAAGCCATGAAATATCATTTTCCATTTGTCAATCAGTCAATAAGATTGCATTAAATAACTGTTATGTACCAGGTGCTGGGAATATAAAGACAAAAAAAGAAATATCTGCTAGCCTCAAGGAGCTGCTATTCTATCAGAGGAGACAACATGTACTTTTCTATGGGCATATGCAAAATAAATAGAGTAATTTTGGTGGGGATCAGGGCAGGCCTTAGTGGCAGCAGGACCTTATGCAGATGCTTGTATCTGACCTGAGATTTGATCTTCTCAAGTCGCTTAAATCCATTAATGATATACATCCAGTAAGTCTCATAAGGTAAGAGTAAAACAGTTGGAATTAAGTTCCACTGGATATATCCATGACCCTGAAAACAAGGACAGAACTTAAACTCTGTCTCTCTCTCCTCTCTCTCTCTCTCTTCTCTGTGTATCTCTCTATTTCTCTCTTTTTCCCTTTCTGTAAATATATATTTATATATTGTGTAATTGTATATTTGATATTTTTATATTATATATTTTATAGTTTGTAGTAACAGAAAGAATAAGTAGAATTAAATTTCTTGTATTTATATATACATACATATATACATGTGTATACATAGGCATATAAGGATGGATGGATGCATGCATGCATGATGGACAGATGGATGGATAGAGTGGCAGGACAGCACATAAGCCCCCAAAACGAATACCTAAAATAGATGCTCCATAACTGCATTTTGCATGAAGGGCCTGCCACAAGTTGCACAACTGCAAAAAAGGAGCTCTTGCTCCAGCCTTCTCTTCTTCTTGCCAGTTGTTTGGATGTAGATGCTGCTCCCACCATGGCCAGGGGCATTTGTGTCGGGCCCCACATGTGGCTAGATGCTGCCAGCTGTCAGTGCCCCCTCTGCCCATCTGTCCAGTTATCCATTTGCACTGATGTGTGTCTGAATGTGCTTTGCCCTTGTTTTCAGGGTCATCTGATGAAATGAGTGGGACTTAAAGAGATTGTTTGTGCTATTACCTTCTCTTCCCTTATTGCATATCATTAAAGGATTGAAGTCAGGAGTGCTAAACCTGGGGTCTGTGAATCACCAAAGGCTCCATGGAAAGATTTCAGGGAATGTGTGAACTTAGATGAGAAAACATTTACATCTTTATTTTTGCTAAGCTTTGGTTTGCATTGCAACACCAAATGCTATATGCATTTTAAAATTTTCTTCTGCAAATGTGTTCACCAGACTGCCACTGGTGTCCATGCCACTCACAAAATTAAGAACCCCCAATTTAAATACACGGTGGTAATGATCACTTCAACCACCTCTTATATCTTCGGCAGCCAAGTTTTTCAGTAGTGGCCCACATAATTGGAAATCCATATATCTGCAGACTGTGTCGATAGAATTATGTCATTAATTAAATACAGCTGTAATTAGAATTGTTAATTGATTCAGGCCCTCTAGCATGGCACCTGAACTCTATCACTTGTGCTGGAGGTGATAAGGCCTTATTTACCTTACCGGGTTATGTGTGCTAGCTAGCTAGGTAAAAACATTTTTTGTTAGAAATCTCACCTGGGCCACACCCCAAGGTTATGTTGTATTGACTTTCTAGTCCTTTAAATTAAGGCAGCTTCAAGACTGTTTCCCAAATGATCAGTTCTTGCCTTGTATTGTGTCGACACGATTGTTTTCTTCTTTCCTAGTGCGCCCCAAATATCCATAAAATGGATGGCTACTCATGTGACAATTTTCAGGTAGGCAACTCCGTTCTTATATTTGGTTCATTTGGGTGCCCTGGAATGAAGGAAATATTGACATCAATCAAAATATCAGCATCATTTTAAAATATTTTACAAGCAACTCTGGAGAATAAAGCCCTTATGTAGTTCTTTTTAAAAATGTATTTATTTGATTTTTAATTTGTGGAATAAAACAAGCATTTCCCTTACATAGCATAATTTTAAAAAATGCACGTGAAACTGCAAATCTATTACGTAATTTACTATTCCTTTTAAATACATAATAAAGTTAACATTAAATGTCTTTTTTTCTTTTTCCCTTCCCTCCCCACCCCCTGCCTTAGAGAAGAATATAAAGCCCTTATATATTTCTAAAGAAACCTTCCTCTCTTGTATTTTCTTTAGCTGTTGAATTATTCCTTGTATCCAAATGGTATGGGAAGTTTCTGCACAGTCTTTTTCATGTTATGTGTTTTAGGGCATTTGCTTTGGAGGAAGATGTAAAACCAGGGACAGACAGTGCAAGTACATCTGGGGGCAAAGTAAGTCAATGTGATTTCTGGTCCGTGGGGTTCTGATGGGCACGAGGCACGCAGGCTAAAGGTCAGCTTCCCTCTGAACTCCTTCAGAAGATTCTGTGGATCTGAAGACCGTAAGAGGAGTCCCTGTCACTTCACTTGTCCCAGAATCCATTTCATAGCCCAGTTTGTGTCCTTTTATGTATTAGCTCACTCTCCCAGACATAGTGCAAAAACCCCTGTGAATTCAAAGAGCAAGTACTTCCTGCCTCGTTGTCAAGGACAACCCTCCCCACTTTCAGAGACAGTCTCCATCGGCCGGCTGTGGCCTGAAATGATCATTCCCAAATCACTAACCCTCTAATTAATCATTAACGTACAGAAAGAAGGGGGAATGTGAAACGTTTTATGCTGTTTCTTCATGAAGTGGTACTGGTCCAGTATGTGGACTCACCAATGCTGGCAGTGCCCTCCCTCATCTACACCCTCCAGAACAATTTGCAGTGTTTTGCAGAAAGAGAGGACCCTTCTTACACTTAACTAGGTGGCACCCAGGGTGAAAACTAGTCTGTTGCTTGACTTGCACCCAAAGCATTTCTGGCTTGACAGGACTTGCCAAACTGGCACTCTCCTGGCATCATTTTGGAGAGCCTTTGGCAGTGCCTGTATGGCCACTTGCACATCATTTAGCTTCTCTAAGACTCAAGTTGAGGAGTGTGGCCTAGTGTAAGAAGTGTTGAAACAGGCGTCAGAGGACTTGGATTCATAGCCTGGATTGTCCATTAAAATGTCTGTGGCCTTGGGCATGTTGTCCCTACCCCTTTTTTTGGGCCTTTGAGAAACAAGGGGCTTGGTCGTGATGGCCTAAAAAATCTCTCCCAGTTCTACCTTCAGTAGTCACTGGGTCCTGGGTCACCTCTGTCTTTTTTATGACAGCTTTTCGAATATTTGAAGGGAAGCTCTTTAACTATCCCTACTAAATCTCCTCTCTAAATTAGACGTGTGTGTGCATGTGTGTGTGTGAGTGAGACAGAGAAAGATAGAGACAGAGAGAGAGAGAGAAGGAAGAAGTGAGGGAAAGAGAGAAGGGGAAGAGAGACAGGGACAGGAGATAGAATGGAAAGGAGGGAGAGAGGGAGAGGAGAGGAAAGGAGAGAGAAAGAAGGGAAGAGAAAGAGGGACAGGAGAGAGAGAATGGAAAAAACGAAGAAAGAGAAAGAAGGGAGGGAGAGAGAGAGAGATTTATCAGTTCTTTACTGTCTTAGTTGACCTCCTCTGCTGCCACAATTAATCATTCCTCACCTATAAGAGTTACAAAGTGCTTTCCTTGCACACACATGCATTTCACTCCCAGGTATGTGAGATTTTCAGAAGAGAAAATGTGTCTTTTGTGCTAAGACCATGAAGTTTAAAAATCTTGTTAAGTTCTGTTTAAATGCTATTTACGATGGTCTGTTTTTTTTTTA
>CM053597.1:41062507-41127182 GCA_028646575.1 Pseudocheirus occidentalis | reverse complement strand
CCGCGGTTCCCCGCCCGATGCCCCAGGGCCTGAGCCGGCCGGCCGGGGTTTCAGCCGTGGGTCCCAGACTGCTGCGAAGAGCACCGCCTGCTGTGCTGCCCGTAGTGCTTTCTGTCTTGTGGAGAGTTTTGGAGCTTGAAAATCTGTTTAGCGTCCCATTTTCTGAGTTTTTTAGCGTGTTTGTGTGGGAGCTGCGGTGCTTTGCTGCTTCTACGCCGCCATCTTGGCTCCGCCCCCCACGATGGTCTGTTTTAGAAGTTCTGCCCGTGTCTCACTTGATGGCAGCTTCGCCCTAATAGCTAGATGGGGCGGTAGCTAGAGCGCTGGGCCTAGAGTCCAGAAGTCATCTTCCTGAGTTCAAATCTGGCCTGCCTACCAGCGGCATAACCTTGGGCAAACTGCTTAATTCTGTTTTCCTCATTTGTCTCATATGCATAAGAAGCTGGAGACGGAAATGGAAAACCAGTCCAGTGTCTTTGCTAAGAAAATTTCAAGTGGGGTCACAAAGAGTCATGAAAATGACTGAACATTAACCTTAACAATAGATCAGAACCCAGGAGCAAGTCAGCGTAAATATTATGCTTACCATCCTATATACCTTGAACTGTCAGTAATGTCACAGCATCCCAGCCCCACTAGGGGCAAGATGAATAAATATCCTACCTTTTACTAGGCTCTTAACAGATTATAGAGGAGGGGGAGAAGAAAGAAGAGTGGTAGGTAGATGACACAGGGGATAAACTGCTGGGTTTGGCTTCAGTCAGACCTAAGTTCAGTGCCTTTCCGAGTTCAAACCCATTACCTATGGATCCTCTGACAAGTCTCTTAACTTTTTCAGCCTCAGTTTCCCTACTTGTAAAATGGGGATAGTAGTGGTGTTTATCTCTCAAATGAGACACATACATAAAATGCTTTGCAAACCTTGAAATGCTATATGAATGCCAATGACCATGATGGTGGTGATAATGGTTCCTCCATTATGCATGATGCGGTGGTAAGAATGTTAGATGTGGAATGGGGGAAAAAAGGTTCAAATTCTGGCTTCAACATTTTCCAGCTGGGTTATGGGAAACAAGTTACTTTGAGCCTAAGGATAGTAAAACTGTACATACACTGACCTCCTTATGGAGTTGTTGGAAGAGAGCAGTTTGCGAACTCTTTCCAGCATAGTTAGGGCATTGTTGGTGGAAGAGGTGAGAAGACCCCAAATCGCATCATCTGTAAAATAACCAAAGGAACTAGGAACTAACTTCAGCCTGGAGAAGAGAGATTTGCCAGGGATTCGGCTGCTGTCTGCAAGTTTGTGGAAGGGAGGACTAAAGATTTTGTGTTATCCCACAGGAAAGAACTAGGACCCACGGGCAAAAGCTGTGATGGAAGGGGGTGAATTTCAATACAATACAAAGACAAATTTCCCAGTAATTGGAGCTATCTGAGAATAGAGTAGGCTGTTATGAAGAAGGAAAGTTTGGGACATGGGAGGTGTGGTCATCTGGCCTCTGCCTGAACTTCTGAGGGGTGCCATACTTTAGGTATACCCAAAGCCCTTCTAAAAGCATTCCCAGAACCTTGATTCTAGGAATTAGCTTCCTTCTTGGTATTCTAAGAATCCATTTCACCCGAGAGTTTGTAATATTTTTAAAACCTAACAAATGTGTTGAGGATATTCTTTTGACTGACTGATGAAGGTTTTGCTAGACTTCTGAGTGTTCAAAATTATTTTGTAATCGATTGGGACATATTCAATTATCATGGTCCAGAAAGATTTGTTTCCCTCATTCTGTTAGCAGATTTGAAGTTACAAAGATTCAAATTTTGTGAGTACATCTTCCAAACGCTTTTTCATCATGACTGATTTCCTTTCTCTCAACTTCTCTGGGACCTGCTACTTAGTTAGAATCATTACTTTCTTCCAAACTCAGTGATTTAATTTTTAGAAAAAGACCCAAAACACAAAATTCAGTTTGGGATATTTGTCAGGCAAGACGTCTATCTTAGGTCTGTGTTTATTTTACTTTGCCAGATTTTAAACTGAGATCCATGTAACAATTTTCACTTGAAAATATATATTAACCACAAGTGATGTCCAAAGATCATTTTTTAAAAAGTCTTTCCATGTTTGTCAAGAACCTTTTGAACGAGTAGCCTAACAGTTGGTGATTCTGTGGCTCCACATTTCAATTTGTGCCAGAGCTTGAGAAATTTGCTCCTACCCTTGTTTGCTAAAGAAGACCCCTTCTCTGTTTCAGAAGTGACTGCTTCTGATAAATACTGCTATGAAAAACTGAATATTGAAGGGACCGAGAAAGGCAACTGTGGGAGAGACAAAGACACTTGGATTCAGTGTAACAAACAGTAAGTTGGAAAAGTATTTTGTGAATTGATTACCCAGTTACTGACTTTCTATTTGGGAGAATAGAATCCAGCTACTGTACTTTTTTTTTTTTTGGCTTCTGGACTCCCCCTGAAACCTCAGAGAGTACTATAGAGGAAATCTAAATTTATTTGAGTATTGAGCATGCTCATGTAGGGAATGGGCTTGTGCATGTGTAGCTTGAGTCCCCTCTTAGCATGTAAACACTGGAGATTGTGTTCATTAAACCATATTCCACTCTCCTCCCTTGTCCGTGATACTCCCAGGCGAGGTTTCCATCCTACTAAAATGTCTCTCAGTTATTAGCACCAGATGGAAGTAGCTAGGTGATGCCCTGGATAGAGTGATGGGCAGGAGCTGCATTCAAATCTAGCCTCAGATACTTGTTAGCTGTGAGAACCTGGGAAAGTCACTTAACCTCTGTCTGCCTTAGTTTCCCAAATTATAAAGTGAGAATAGTAACAGCACCTACCTCACAGGGTTGTTATGAGGATCAAAATGACATGATATTTGTAACGCACTTAGCACAGGGCCCTTTTTTTCCCCTTTCTCTAGTTCTTAAAAATGTTTTTGCTGATATATTTTGTTTTGATACCCAGTAACACACAAACTCCCAACAAAGTACATTCCCTAAATACAGCTCAGTAAAACTGCCTAATAGAATCATTGAAACTAATGGTGCATTTTCTGGTCTACTTTTATAATTTACTGATCATAAATGTAACTTAACCACTTAGAAACAAAATCTGTTGTCTTTGTTTTGAATTTTTGTGACTTCCATTTTCTTTTACTTTCTTATAGTCATTGTGTGTAGTTTTCCTTTGCCTTTATTCCTTTCTTCTGCATCACATAAATCTTTTATGATTCTGTGAAATCTTCATTTTCATTATCATTTTATTGTGGGTTTTTTTTTTGTCTTTTGGAGAGGGGAAGGCAGGGCATTTGGGGTTGAGTGACTTGCCCAAGGTCACACAGTCAGTAAGTGTTAAGTATCTGAGGTCACATTTGAACTCAGGTCCTCCTGACTCCAGGGCCAGTGCTCTATTCACTGCCCCTTTATTGTCATTTTATTATGTTTTTTTTGTATGGTTGCATTTGTATTTCAAAGACCCTGTTAATCTCTGATTTTTCTTTGAAGGAACATTTGAAAATATGTTCTACTGTTAAAAGTCCATTTGCTTTCATGTAGAAACATACTCAGCTTTTTAGGATATGTTATTTTGGAAGGCAGACTGATTCCCTTTTATGTTAATTGTATCATATTTCTAGCTTTTTCTTTAATTGTTTGCTATTAGTGAGTAGTCCTGCATAATTTTAACTGTTGTTCCTTGATATGTAAATTGATATTTCTTGTGTACTTGAAACTAAATCTAGAATTTGGAAACTACATTTTTAGGTGAATTAAAATTGATACGCCTCTCTAATAAGGTCCTGTTGATTCTCTTGATCTGGATTTTGTTTTCTCTTTCTAATACTTGTAGGCAGTGTGGCATATGATGTCCTGAAATACTGCATGTATGTTCTTTGGTTCTGAGAAATCAATAATTCTCCAATTTTCTCCCAGATTTGTTTTCTGCGTCTTTCTGAGACTTCGTGTGTTCTAATTTTGCTTAGCTCTCTATTACTTCATCCCTTTATTTTGTGATCTTTTTGCCGTTTTTACAGAGCACTGCTTTATAAATATATTTTGCCTTCTGCTCTAACCTGTCAATTCTGATTTTTCAAATTTTAAGAGCTCTAATATTCTTCTTTATCTTTTCCTTTAATTATGATATCGTGTTTCCATCCTCCTTTAGGGGTTTTTGCAATTTAAAATGAATTATTTCCTTTATATGCATTTATAATCTGCTTTTTCATCCCTGAATTGAACAAAAAATGAAAATAATATTTCAGGTTCTTGTGATTATTCTATTTGCATTGCTAAGAGTACAGTTGTTATTTCAAAATTATTCCTTTCTTGTGGAGTTTTCTACTCACTTCAATATACCCCATAAACTTTATTATGTATTTATTTAGGATTCTTTGTTGTTTACTCAATTCTTCTGTCTCCTGGTTTTTCTTTTAGGT
The DNA here is from genome assembly GCA_028646575.1 of Pseudocheirus occidentalis. Taxonomy (NCBI): domain Eukaryota; kingdom Metazoa; phylum Chordata; class Mammalia; order Diprotodontia; family Pseudocheiridae; genus Pseudocheirus; species Pseudocheirus occidentalis. The sequence goes on along the minus strand of CM053597.1, from coordinate 41,122,741 downwards.
TTTCTTTATATCTTTTTTTCCTTTCCTTTTTGTTATTGTTTGTTCACTTTACTTGGCATACTTCTTGCTGATATGGAGTAAAGGGAAACTGAAGTCAACGGTGACTCTTCCTTTACCCATTTCACTAAAAGGGCCCATCCTACAGATACTTTAGGAAAAACCCTTCCTTGCTACTGATATACCTCTATCCTAGTTCAGGATTTTATCTTGTCTTGTTTGGGTGATTGCATAAAGCTCATAATTAACCTCCTTGTACTTTCTCCCCCCTCAAAAAAAATCATTCAGTACCCCAGAGGTGTCATACTCATGGCCTCCAAATACTCCCAAGTGTGACCAGATTGAGATTAAAATGTAATTGGGAAATGTTTAGCAAAATAAATAATAAAAATACAGTATGACATAAATGATGTCGATTTGTGGTTTTCTAAGTCAGTATGCAGTCATGGGGCTACCTATTTGAGTTTAACACTCCTGGTGTATATTTTATGTGATTTGCTCTGCCTAAATCACTGCTCGAATCATGTTGTTCTCCTGTTCAGAATCCTTTGTTAGGTCACCATTGCTTCCCAAGTAGAGTACAAATGTCTGCTCCTGGCATCTTAGCTCTTCCATAATCTTTAGGTTTCTTCCACTAGAGGAAACCTAAAGACTAGACTCCAGATGAACCGAACTTCTTGCATTCCTAAACATGGTTCAGGCATCTCTGGAGAGCATTTTCCCCTCTTCTGTCTCTATTAAAATCCTTCTCATCCATCAAGGCTCAACTCAAACTCTACCTCCTCTGTGAAGCCTTCCTAGATTGTTCTAGTCAAAAGTAATTTCTTCCCTTTCTGAGGTACTCTATTGTACCTATTTTGGTAACTGCCACATACCACCTTGTGCTACAGTGAATAGAAGCTGGAGTCAGGAAGACCCGAGTTCAAATCTGACCTCAGACACTTCCTAGCTGTGTGACCCTGGGAAGGTCACTTAACCTTGTTCTCCTCATTTTCTTCATTTGTAAAATAAGTTGGAGAAGGAAATGAGAAACTATTCTAGTATCTTTGTCAAGAAAATCCTAAATGGGGTCAGGAAAAATAAGACACAACTGAAACAATAAACAACAATAGCAAAAATCTTGTTACAGTTACATATACGTGTGTCTAATATCCCTTTCTTCTCAGCTCTAAATTACTTAAAGGTAGTCCCATCTAGTCCATTAATAATGTATCATGTTAGCTCTTCATGGTGGCAAGGATTTGGAAACTGGGAGGATGCCTATCAATTGGGAGAAGGCTGAGCAAGTCACAGTGGGTGACTGTGATGGAATATTGTAAGAAGTGGGGTCTGGGTGGCGGTGGGGGGGGGAGGTGGGTTTAGAGAACTCTGGGAAGGCGTATGAACTGATGCAGAGTGAAGTGAGCAAAAGCAGGAGAACAATTTATACAATAACCACAACATTGTAAAGACAAACAAATGTGAAAGATTGAGAAACCCCGTCTATATAATGAACAAGCCTATTTCCAAGGACTCCTGATGAAACAAGCTGCCTATCTCCAGATGGAGAGTACAGACTAAGATGTTTTTGTTTTAGTTTGGTCAAGACCAATACTTGACTATAACATTGGGGACAGGGGTTTTTGTTTCTCTTACCTTCTCAGTAGGGGTCAGAGTCGGGGTGGAGAAGAAGAGGAAGATGTCAGATCTTCATGGGCATAAAATAAAATTTAATTTAAAAATAATGTATGGCAGCAAGCACAATGTCTCGACTATAAAAATACTCAATAATTATTGAATGAAGGAATAATTCTTTTGTGGAGGGTTGAAGGTTGAAGATTTCCTTCAGTGTCAAGGGACCTCTATATTTTGCATAAATAGAAATAAAATAAGACTGAATAAGTAGAGTTTTTAGGATTTTTTTTTTGCTTGATGATATCTGAGTCTTCTTTTTTGTTCCATGTAATGAAGTCTGATTTTTTTCACATTCATCATTGCTGTCTTATTCACCAGTCTTCTGAATAGCTATTAATGTCACAATCTTTCATTGCTGTGTTAACATCATCAGGATTAAAACCGAAAATTCATTAAGCATATGGAACATTTTAGACAGTATTCACAGCAGAGCAGAATAGTGAAAGCTTTTTAAAAAATATTAGATTATAATGTTATAATGAAAAGAGAGAGTCAGAAGTAATTAGTAAAGGAAACTAAATAAGTAACATTGTGGTTATGTAGACATGAATAAAAGAAAATTATATATAAGCTGCTCTTTAAAATGGGGGGCAGCTAAGTGGTGCAGTGGATGGAGTGTTGGTCCTAGATTCAGAAAGATCTGAGTTCAAATTCAGCCTCAGATACTTACTAGCTGTATAACCCTGGACAAGTCACTTAACCCTATTTGCCTCAGTTTCCTCATCTGTAAAATGAGGTAGAGAAGGAAATGGCCAACCCATCCAGTATCTTTGCCATGAAAACCCCAAATGGGGTTGAAAAAAATTGAACAACAAAGTTCTTTAATACTTAGAGTGGTAGGTAAGATATAATTGTGCATTGTGAAAGAGTACTCTTCTCAAGGTCTCTGCTAAAAAGGAACTGGTAGCATTCATAAATTCATGTGGATGGAAATTTTACTGCTAAGTAGTAATAAGTGAAGGATTACTGAATTTGACTGACAGTTTAGTGAAGTAAGTGCATAGAGCAGAGACTTGAAAGCTGGCTGGTTGTGTTTGACACCTCTGGCCTAGAAGATTGAGAGGTAAGTGATGGTCCTGGGTCACATAGACAGTATGTGTCAGAGAAGTCTTCTTGGCACTGAGGCCATCTCTGAGGCCATATCCTGTATACTAGACTGCCTTTGGTTAAAAGAAATAGAGGATTCTGGTCTGACTTATCTCGTTATGAATTCCATGGTTGGAACAAAAGCAAACACTATAGTCTCATATGTTTTCCCTACATTGGAATGTGCTCTTTGGTGATCAGCCATACCTTTTAATAGCTAAATCTGTGCTTTTCAGGTAGGAATAACCTTTCTAACCACTTTGTACATGAAGTAAGCAGTTTGTGTATTCTATTGATTTAGGGATGTACTTTGTGGTTATCTCCTATGTACCAACGTCGGTAACATTCCAAGGCTTGGTGAACTAGATGGAGAAATCACATCCTCTCTAGTTGTGCAGCAGGGAAGGATATTAAACTGCAGGTAGGTACAATGACCGCTGTATTGTAAAGCTGAGCATGTGCTGCATCTTCCCTCCCACCCAGAACCTTGGAATCCCCACTGTCATCAATACTTCAGATGATTGGCTATTGGATCAGTGTGGGTGTGTCTTCAGCCAGTGCAGATCATAACCCTTCCATGACTTAGGCAATGAGTTTATAAATTACTATGGCCAAAACCGTCCTCATCTGATAGCCTCCCAGAGGGTACTGACACCATCCTCTCAGTCTGGTCCCCAGATGACAGCCCGTCAATAGCCACGAACTTAAAACATCCTTGAAGGCTTCCAAAGTAGATTCCTTCTCCTTGGAGGTCTTTAAGCAGAAACTGGACAGCCAGTTGTTGGGCATGTTATAGTGGGAATTCCCTTCTTCCATGGGTTGGATAAGATGAACAGCTCTCCAGCTCTGTGATTACCAGCATTGTCACATCTCCCAGAACTTGTGCTCTGCTTCTGTGGGTCACCTACCTTGCATAAGGAGACAATGGAATTCGGCTTTAGTGGAGAAAAAGAACTATTTATTAAAAATAAAACCTCGGGGCAGCTAGGTGGCACAGTGAATAGAGCACTGGCCCTGGAGTCAGGAGGACCTGAGTTCAAATCTGGCCTCAGACACTTAACACAAAAACTAGCCGTGTGACCTTGGGCAAGTCACTTAACCCTAACTGCCCTCCAAAAAGCAAAAATAAATAAAACCTCAAATGCCTTGTTCAAAGGGCCATTGTTCAAATCCAAATAGAGTGGGAGAAAAGGTGCTGAATGACAGTAGAAAAAACACACACTTTTTGGAGTCAGAGGACCTTAATTCAAGTCTTACCCCTGATCCAATCTGTGTGATCTTGGGCAAGTCATTTAAACTTGCCGAGTCTTGGTTTCCCCAACAAATGAAGGGAGTAGACTGAATTTCTTCTGTTGCCTTTTCCAGTTTCCCGTGTATATGACTCTATGAAGAAAAGATAATAGATTTAGAGTGACAAGAGACCTTAGAGGTCATTTAATCCAACCTCCTAAACAAATGAAGAAATTGAGGCCCAGCGAGGGACGAAATTGGGATTTGAACCCAGGTCCACTGATAGCGAATCCTGTTTCATGCTGCTTCCGGCCCCATCATGTCTGGATTTGGATAATGGCTTTTTGAACTAGAAACCTGCATTGAACCCATATGAAATAGGAATTAGCTGTCAATATGTGAGCTAGCGTAAGGCTGACAGACAAGAGTAATAGTTCATCTTCTCAGGCCCAAATACAGTGATTACAATAAACGTTTCCATTTCTTTTCACCTTTTGACTCTTTCAAGCTTCAGTTTATCAGCTAGAGAGATTACTTCTAGTTTCACCTTTTCATGGATGATGAATGGGGAGTTTTGAACTAATAAATCTATGAAACAATGATCACATTTTCAGTTTTGGAATGAACAAAACGGTGTCCATACTAAATAGCTTCCCGCTCACGTCCTACTTTGATGTCTTACTAGAATGGAGAAGAGACCTTGGTTTCTTAGAGGCTATGCTAAGCAGAAGGCTAAGACAAGCACATCCTACTTTGTTGTTGGAAGGGTTGTGACTGCCACCCAACCATGGACCGTCTACTCCGAATCAAGGAGTATGTACTTGGAAAGTTTCGTCAACAGGTTGACTGCAGTACAATGATTTTGGTTGCAGGAACTCTCAAAGACTATTTACTATTGGGGTGCCTAACTTTGTTTGTGTCATAGACCCCTGTGGCAGTCTGGTAAAAGCTATGAACATATTCGGAAAATGTTTTTAAATGCATAAAATAAAATACATAGTATTACAAAGAAAACCAATTGGATTAAAATACAGTTGTCAGAATATTAAGAAAACAAGTTCAAGATTAAAATTAGATTAAGATCTCCTCGTCTTAACCTCCTCCCAGGTTAAGATCTCCTTATCTACTAAATCATGGAAGGGTTAGAGTATGTGATCATGAAGGAAGTACCCATACCAATTAAATCGTTGACTCCCATAAGTATGAAATTACATTGAATAACATTGTTATAATTATATATTCCTATAATTACCCCCATTATAGAATATAATATTGTGAATGCAAAAAGTTCTATGGAAAAAGTAATTTTATTTATTTAAAAATTTTGTAATGTATTTTTTTTAATTTATGGAATAAAACAAAGAAAAGGTAGTAAAAAAAAAAACCAACCCCACCTCTCATCCTCATTATTAGAAGTAAAATGGGCCTTAACTAACCCACTTGGTTATAAGATTAGAATTTGGTCTTGAATAGTAATTATGATTAACTTGACCTTAGGTGATAAAAATGAGCTAGAAATTGGATTGCAGCTCCTGTATGAATTGTGTCAGTATGTTAGAGTGTGGTGTCCTTGTTGATTATGCTGTCAATCAATTTAAAGATGAACTTACTGCCATGCATCTACATGTAGGAAGATGTACCATGATTCTTGCTTCAACTGCCTTTCTAAGGATAAATAGAATTCATAGGCAGTGATATTGGTCATCATTTAGTTTACAAAGGTGGTTTCAAATCAATTAAGGAATAAATCTGTGTATCTTAAAACACACATACACACAATGTACTCAATAACATAGCTAATTTTTTTTTCATATTGCTTACTTAACTCTAGTGGTGGTCATGTTAAGCTTGAAGAAGAGATAGACCTTGGCTATGTTGAAGATGGGACGCCATGTGGCCCTGAAATGATGTGCCTAGAACGTAGGTGTCTCCCTACTGCCTCTTTCAACTTCAGTACCTGCTTGAGTAAAAAAGAAAATGCCATTTGTTCAGGAAATGGGGTATGTTTGTATATTCTTTACTCTCTCTTAATGTGAATTATGTATTTATTTTCTATCGGTGAAATGTGTTATCTTGGGCAAGTTATTAAAACTCTCAGGTCTCAATATATTAATCTATAAAAACAAAAAAATTGAACTAGATTATTTTTTAAGTTCCTTTAGGATGTACTCTCTATGAAATGAGCCTCATTCTAAGCCAGTAATTTTTTCCTGATTCTGCAAAATAAGCTAATTATTAAAATATTAATAAGTAGCATAGGAATATTAAATATACTATGGGTCAAATGAAATCAAAATGGTATCCTTCTACCATAACTTTTGGACGGTTAGGTGGTTTGATGGAAGGAGCACCAGGCCTGGAGTCAGGAAGACTCATCTTCCTGAGTTCAAATCTGGCCTCAGACACTTAGTAGCTGTGTGACCCTTGCACATGTCCCTTTACCCTGTTTGCCCCACTTTCCTCATCTGTTAAATGAGCAAGAGAAGGAAATGGCAAACTCCTCTGCCAAGAAAACCCCAAGTGAGGTCATGGAGAGCTGGACATGGCTGAATAATAACAACAATCGCAACCATTACTATTGCTTAAAATGAGGCAGAGAAAGAAGTAAAAATGATTATTTCTAATTATAATGTCTGATTCTTCTTTCTCATTTCATTTATGTTAATGAAATTGGATTTGCTTTAACATTGTTTTTTTTTCCTTTTTTAAATGAAGTAGAAGATATAAATTTTCACAAGCTAAAAGGAGATTGAAAAGATAAGCACATAACAGTTTGAGCAAATATTTTTTTAAATAATGAATAGAAAGAAAGGAAGCCTTTAACAAGGTTCATTTTCATTCTCATAGCCACATAACTGGGATTCAGGTGCAGTGAAGATGCGTTTGTGCTTTATCAATTAGTCATTATAGTTTCCTGGATAATTGTTCTGGAATAAACAAGTTACATATTTATTCCAGTTCCATACATTTTGATGTGCGCTTATGAGAGACACACAGAGAAGTGTCTTAGTGATCTGTTGTTTGGGAATAATCCTAAGAATATTGGCCCCATCCTAAGGAGAGCACCAGAGGTGAGCCGCAGCATAGTGTGTGCCACCAGCGCAAGAAAAGACCTAGATGATTCACTCCTATGACAGGGGAGCCGCAAGTCTTCCCATCTTTCCTATGGAGGACTTTAGAGGAAAAGAACATTGAGAGAATGAGGAGGTGGAAGAGAGTAAGAATTGTTCAGGTCTGTTCTATCCTAATTCTGAGACAGTTATCCATGTTAATGAAGGCCACAGGGGATCCAAAGCTACGGGTAATCCCCAACTCCTTTATAATTCGGGTTGGGACAAAGTTGATGCTTACACTTAAATGTGAGTGAATGGGAAGTTTGGGCAGTTTGCATCAAAGTATTAAAACTTTAGCTAGGCAATGTAGTGGATGGATAACTGGGCCTGGAATCAGGAAGAACTGAGTTCAAATACAGCTTCAGACACTTATTAGCTGTATGACTCTGAGCAAGTCACTTCACCCTGTTTGCCTCAGTTTCCTCATCTGTAAAAAGAGCTGGAGAAGAAAATGGCAAAGTACTGCAGTATCTTTGCCAAGAAAATATCAAATGGGGGTCACAAAGAGTCAGACATGACTGAAATCGTGAACAACAACAAATTAAAGTTTGTCCATCCAGATCTCTTATTTCACTACTCCCCGCTCAGTGTACCCTAGGGAGATATTCTGCCTTCTCTGGGTAGATATTTGAGGTAGGTTGTTTCCCTTTAAATTCTATATTTTCCATTTGGGGTTCCTTAAATATCGATGCTATGGTAAATATTAATTTTGTTTTCAGATGCTTTGTGTGTTCTTGGTTCTCTTGTCCCTTGGATGGGGGAAGAGGTAGGAGACAGAGGCTTTATTTGATCATAGGTCATAGAGCATCTGGTCCAACCTTCTCATTTCATGGATTGGTAAACTGAGGCCTGTGGAGCCAGAGTTTCTCCAGCTCGCACAACTAGTTGTCATCAGGCAGGGTTCAAATTCAGGTCCTCTGCTTCCAGAGTTCTCTTTCCTTTGCATTTGTTTTCTGTCTAGCACTGGGATTGAAGAAAAAAGGTTGAGTTTTCCTTGTGTGCCAGAAGTCTTCAGATACGTGTGTGAACCAGAAGCGTGACCTCCCCTCCCTAGCCAATAATCTCTAGCCTGAGCCTGAGTAGACCTGCCTCCCCTATACATTGGCCATCTGGCCGTATCTTGGCTCCCCTGGGTCCAGAACCCCAAACTTCCTTATCCTTTCAAGGGTCCTCCTCTATGAGTTAATGGAAGATTTGCATGGATAATATAGAACCATCTCCATTCTCTTCCTTTTGTACTGTAGATGAAAACAAGATTGTCATTTCACAATTTAGCTTCATTTCTTCTAAGGATAATCATTGTTCTTTTCTTAAGCCCAATTGTTTTCTGTAAGTTGATATGAGAATGACTTACACTGAGGAATAAGAGAAAACTTGTTTAGATGAACAATGAACAAAATGAAGGATCAGGAAAAGAAATCATAAGGAAAATAAGCATAATCATTGTTAATTTTTGTTGTTCATAACATTACATTATGATCATACACATTATGTGTGATTTTTATTGTCTGTTCACGTTTTGGATTTCAGGTTTGCAGTAACGAAATAAAATGCGTCTGTAACAAGCACTGGATAGGTGCGGACTGTAATACTTATTTACCATACAATGATGGCTCAAAATCTGATATATCTGGGTCTGGCAATGGTAAGTACATACTTCAGTCTCAGTGAATTGTAGTCCTCCAGGAGGGAGAACGTAAATAGTGCCTCAATATTGTTGACTCATTTATTCTTTTTATAGTTAACTTCAGTTTGTACATAACTGAAGTACAGCTGACAAAACTATTAACCATTCTCAAATGATAACTGGTTTTCAGGGTTGTTAATTAATTATTTTTCTATAAGGTTAATTTCAGATAATTCTGACTCTTCAGCTGAGATTTTTTAAACATTGAATGATATGAAAATGTCATTAATTTGGATCAGTCATCTCTACTGAAATTTCTTTATCATAAATAAATCTTTTTTGTAATAACTCCAATATTCCCCAAGCATTAAATTTAAGTGGTGGTTTTATGATTGATTTTTTTATATTTTTGAGTATTTAAAAATCGTCAACAAATGAAAACATTTCTATATATAAAAAAGCAAGAAAAAAGCCTATGAGCATGTGATCTGTATACATACACATGTGTGTATTTTAGTTGTTCAATCATTTTTCAATCACATCCAACTGTTTACAGTCCCATTTGGGATTTTCTTGGCAAAGATACCAAAGTGGTTTGCCATTTCCTCCTCCAGCTCATTTTATAGATGAGGAAATCGAAGCAAGCAGGGTTAAGTGACTTGTCCAGGGTCACTCAGCTAATAAGTGTCTAGACCAGATTTGAATTCTTGAAGATGAGTCTTTCTTATTCCAGGACCAGTGCTCTATCCACCATACCACCTAGCACAGATAGATGAAAATTTAATGACATACTAACAAAATTACTCTGTATCCATTTCTGAACTCCTTTTTGTTTTCTTCTTATTTTATTGGGGATCCTTTCTAAATACATATTTGTTACCAGGAAAGGCTCCTATTGGAAGAATCAGTCAATTATCTAGCATATATTAAATGCCTACTATGTGCCAAGCATTGTGGATACCAAAAAAAGGTAAAAAACAAAAAATAGTCCATGGTCTCAAGGAGCTCATAGTATAATATAGAAAAATGTAAGTTAATGGGTAATGTTTAATACACCAAAAAAGCAATATTTTGTTAATATTTGGGGGGGGAAGTTTCATATCCATTCCCAGATTCTCTGACAAGAACTGTAGCATTTATTTTATAGCTTTCCTATCTCGACAGAGACAGACTGTGAGGAAATGAGCTTAGTATAGGGTTTGGTATATAGTAGGTGCTTTATATATAAATGCTTTTTGACTGTTGCATGAATGTGGTTTGAAGAGGAGCAGAAGAAGACTTAATAAGTGTATTAAGGAGGAAGAAGTTAAATGTGGCTGAGCAATGTACATATAGTTCAAAACTCTGTAGACCAGTTGTTCCTTCCTAATGCCACGACCCAAATGTGGGTGTATCTGCATGTTAGTGGACCTGCCTGGAGATGGATAGAGGAGCTGTGTCTCAGTTCCTAAGACCATTGGAAATATGCGTTTTCCGATGATCTTAGGCGACCTCTGTGAAAGCGTTGTTTGACCCCCAAAGGAGTAGCAGCCCAGAGGTTGAAAACCACTGCTCTAGACCCTCCTTGACAGTGAATGGACCTTTTCCAGAGGTGTTGATGTCTTTTAGTACATTAATACTTCACTGTAGGAAATGATACCCAAGAGACCAAAAAGTTGTCTCACTTCCAGTTGATGAGAGTAGTCATGAACTGTCTTAATTCCCCCATATAGCCTCTCCTTCAACCAATAAACCAAAATAAAATAAATAAACCAGTAAGCCATTATTAAATGCCTACTGTGTTCTAGGCCCTGTGGGTACATACACAATCCTTACTCCCTCATAGTTTATAGGTATCTTAGCCATAGGATAAAAATATAGTCTGTTTACAGCAGAATTATGGAACTCATAGTAAAATTCAATTAATTAAGTTTATAGACAATTAAATAAACTTTAGTGCGATAAAGAAAGCTGAAAGTTACTAGTTATGTTATAAATGTGGAAACTTAGGGCCAGAGAGAAGTGTTTTATACCAAATCACAAATCTATTAAATGGTGGCAGAACCATTTAACTAGGTCTCTTCTCAGAGCATTTTTTTCCCAGTATAATTCTATGATTATCTATTATGTCCTGAGTACTTGGCTAAGTGCCTCCGGATGTTCCAAACAAGTGTAGTTTCTGTCCCCAAGGCAATTAGACCATCACTGAAAAGATTTACATGCTTGTAAGAGGCAGCAATATAAGATTATCTATAATTAGGTACAAAAATAAATAGGCAAGATGGTACATGTGCTCAGAGTTCAGAGAAAGAGCAACATAGTGTATTGGGTAAGGACTGGACTTGTCAGGAGAGATATGGGTTCAAATCCGACATCTGACTCAGTTTCCTCATTTGTAAAATGGGGTAATGATGCCTGAAGTACCTATCTTGCTTGATTATTGTGATGCTTAGAGGAGGCAAGGGATGTAAAATGCTTTGCAAGCCTTCAGGCATCACACACGTGCTGCTTATTATTACTAGAAAAGGAAATATTCTTCCCAGGCTTGATTTCAAACAGCTCTCTTTGCTTAAGCAGTTGCTACATTGGCATTTGTCGCATAGAGTCTGAGTTTCTTTTCTTAGCCTCTTTCTGTGCTTAGACCATATCCAAGACTACTTTCAGTCTTTCCCTCCAAGACTGATTTTTTTGGGGTCATCTTTGCCTCAACTCTTACCTGGCCTTCAATTATTAAACGGGCATTGCCTCAGACAAACTCAGACCCGGGAAAGACTTTAGCTTAAAAAGGCCACTGCATTGCTGGTCGTCTTGACCTGTGTCTTGCCATTGGACTCCCATGTCTCTGGAGGAGAGAGTGAAGCTGGTGACTTTGCCCAGCCCTGCCTCACTTAAATCCAGTTCACTTGCAAGCCAAGCCAAGCCATCCGCCTCTGGATATCATCGGTCCTCTTTGAGAATGAAGGACAGACAACAACAACAGTCTTTTCATGAGCTCTTCCACGTGGATTAATGAAGAAAAGGTATTTCAGAGGTTAACACAGAGGATCAGAGATTTACAATTTATAACTCATTTAATCCAATCTTCATATTTCACACATGATGAAACCAAGGTAGAAAAGGATTAAGAGATTTCTCCAAAGTCACATCGGTATCAGAGAAAAGATTCAAACCAAGGTAGATTTCGGCTCATTATAACATCATAGATTGTATTATGTCCATGAGTGATTAAAAAACTCAGTTTCCTCATTTGGATTTATTCTTTCTCCATGAATAGTCATGAACTGTGATGGATAATTCATAATGGAAGACCCAGGGTCTTCTCTATGCTTGTGCATTGAGAATTATGCAGCGTAACATTCGGAAGACTTAGTTAAGATATTTAAGATTTAAGACTTATTTAAGATATTTAAGTTACATTCACTAACCTTCTCTATTTTTTTTTTACAGGTGTTGCCGGCACAAATATCATAATAGGGATAATTACTGGCACCATTTTGGTGCTGGCTCTCATATTAGGAATAGCTGCATGGGGTTACAAGTAAGTGACATTTCTTGTTTTGTTAATGTTACGCTATACTTTAGAGAATATGGCTTTAAATGAACTCAAAATTTTAAGTTTAATACCATTAAGCAAGCAAATATGACTGGTCATTCCCAACCTGGTTAGAAATGTGATATTATTTTGTTTAATTTTGTGACACGTTCTTTCCACTTAGGAGGGTTTCTGTGGAACTTTAAAAAAATTAGACTGAATGAGAATTAATGTAAACTTCGTGGGAGAGATGAGTGAAAAGGCCATGTTTCTCTTGCTTTAGGCCTGTGCCTAGAATACCAGGGAATGTGCCTATGTAGCCCATAAGTCATTCGGTACTTACCCACTTGCAATCACTTGTTCCTCTTGGGACATCAAAGATGGCTCAGTATTTATAAACTTGAGAACTAGAAAGATCCTTCAAAGTTCAGAGGTGTCAAACACATCTAGGAGCCCATCGGAACTGTTTATAAAAATAAATAAAAATACAATACAAGATAGATAATGTTAATTTGTACTATTCTAAGTCAGTAGAAGGCCCACAGTTTCTGTTTGAGTTTGACACCACTGACCTAGTCCAGCCTCTATTTTTATGTGAGGAAACAAACTTACCCAGGGACATAAAATTATTCATTCAAATGGGGGGTGAAGTTAAATATTTGAGTCAGGATTTGAACTCAGGTCCTTTCCTTTTACTAACAGCAGAGAGGTGATATATCAGATATCAGCTAGCGTCCAGGGCTACACACCCCTGTTTCCCTACTTTCCCCTTGGAGCTCCCCAAATCACTTCCCAACAATACCTTTCACCAGCTGCCCTGCTTATTCCTGGGTGCTGTATAAGTCAACCTCTGCTGGTATGAATCATTCCCACCGAGGCTACTAAGTGACCTTCCCTGTCAGGATTTTCTGTCTCTCTCAGTTTCCCCAAGTGTACAGTTCTCCCTAGATACTCTGGGTATTATTACTTCTGAGCCTGGGAACTTTCTTCCTGCTCACCATGTTGATGAATTTTTCAACACTATTTAGCTAATATTATCAAAGTGCTAAACAGAAGCCGGGGATATGCTTCCCCTTTAAAAACTGCCCTGAGGCAGACCTGGTGGGTGGCCCATACCTACAGTCCATGGATAGAGCAACTTGAGCTTGGGAGTTCTGAGCTAGAGTAGATCCAGAACCAGAGCTTGGTGTTCACACTAAGTCTGGAACTGATATGGTAAGTCCCTAGCAGGAAGGAGGGGAGAACATGGCTGCCCAAGGAGGGGAAAACCTGCCCAGGTTGGAATCCAAGGTCCAAGCTTCCTGCTGGTCAGCAGGGGAGTCAGCTGGAGAGCGGCTGATGTGCTTCCAACTCAGTCCAGACAGGAGGACCCAGTCTCAGAAGAACAACAGCAAAACCTGCCCCCCTCTTGCTATTTAATTGCTTCTATAAGCTCAAATTCAAGGGCAGATATCCAGGACACAGAGGATTACTGAGCATAGGATCAGTCAGTCAGTCAGTCAATCAAGAGGCATTTATTGGGTACCTACGTAGTGCAGTGGATTGGGTTCAAGGCCTGGAGTCTAGAAGACCTGAGTTCAAATCCAATCTCAGATACTTACCAACTATGTGACCCTGGGCAAGTGACTTAACCTACTCTGCTCAGGTTCCTCAACTGTAAAATGTGGGTAATAACAGCACCCACCTCCCAGGGTTGTTGTGAGGATCATCTGAGGGAAAATGTGTAAAGGGCCAGCACATAGTAGGTGTTTTATAAAGGCTGATTCCCCTCCTTTTCCCTTCCCTATATGCTATGTGCTAGAAATAGGAGGTACAAGAACAGAAGTGAAACAGTCCTTGCCCTCAGGAAACTTATATACTACCAGGAGGAAAAAAAAAATCAAAAGTCTAAATAAAATGAATTTCAATCCAGACCTTCATTCAGATTGATGTATTTATCACAATGTGTTAAATTAAGATTTTCTAAAAGAATGACACATATTTACTTACTGCACTTTTGACCACAAAGGGCCCTGTGTCCCTTTTCTCTAAAGCCCAAACGCAGTCCTGTCATTGACTTTGGCCCTGGAGGGTCGGGCCAGCTTGCTTGGGTGAGGCTGGTGAGGAGAGGAGACCATCACCACTCCATGTTTAGAGAGCTCAGGCCCTCATCTCATCCATGGAGTCCTTCCAGGCCCTGGTGGAAGAAGGTGAAGCATCCAAAGGGCCACAGCCTCGCTCTGCAGTATCATTAGAACACCTTCTCTTTCCCTTCTGAAAAAGGCCCACAAATCAAACATGAAGCACCCCTAGTAACCACGATGGGCCGATGTTATGTATACAATAATATTATCCTTTGAACAAGATAGCTGGTATCCCTCCTGTGTCACAAAACTGGTTGTGGGTCCCTGCCTCCAAAAACAGATTATACAGCCCTATTATTTGAGTGTCTTTTCTCTTGTGTTAACAATGTAGAAAGTTGACAGTACATTTTAAAGAAATAGAAGGCTCTTATCAGCTTGTTGGGTCAGGGTCAGGGGGGAAAAGACCATCACTGTCACATACTGTGTGTGTGTGTGTGTGTGTGTGTAGGAGAAGACAGACACTAGTTCCTTGGTGTCAAGATTCTCATAGTGGTGTTCCCAAATTGTATATGTATGTATAATATGTATAAACCTTTGTATATAATACTATGAAAAAACTTGCAAAAAGTACCAAAACACTACAGTTATGAGTAGTACATAACTAATTATTGTTGTTTTTTTTCCCTTCTCATCAACGGAAAGAAATTATCGAGAACAGAGGTATGTGGTAAGAATAACCCAAAACCTAAAAGGTTCTTGTCCTCCCAGTTTCCACCTATGAAGAGTATTCATTTTATTTTCTAATGAAGAAATAACATGGAAATTAACCTTGTTTTTCAGTGTTTTCATAGAATCATAGAATCATAGAATGTCAGACCTGGAAGGAGCCATAGAGATCTTAGTTCAATCTCCCTTTTCCTGACTTTAAAGTTTTAGTTTTGCTATTGTGAAAATGCTTTCATCTTAAAGAGATATTAAACTTTAAAATTTTAACTTTAGTGTTGCTAGAAAGTTTCCTTTTTAAAAAAATAGCCATCTCACATTTTAGTGGTTAAATGATTCTATGAATTTCTCCTTTCATATTAAAACTAGCATATATTCTATTTTGTGTGACTAATAGAGAGACCTTTATGGAAATTTATTTTATATTGAAAAAAGCTCTAGAAATTTGACTTGCTTTTGTATTTGCATTTTGTCACCTCTATTTTAATAGTTAACACTATATTTTTAGTTATATATTTCAGCTTACTGTTACGCAAGCCCTTCCAAAAAGAAGTTTTTTTCTTTTTATTAATATCATCTTCCATTTAGAGATGGCCAGATTTGCTTTGGGCACAGTGTTGCTCTTAAGGAATTATTCAGAAATTCACAAAACTTCTTGCTGATCTCTATTAGTACTTGCAAGAGAAAGTAATGTTTTATGTGTAGATTACATAGATCTACAGGCCAGTAATCTAATTTGAACACTCTAAAAGCACTTTGACACATGAAGGTATGTGAGCATCCCACGGGAAAAGTAGACTTCACGTTTCTCAGTAATTTCACATTTCATGTTTTAAAGTACAAATTGACCCTGGGTATGGATGAGATTCCCCTAAGAATGTTATATTGTCTAAAATAAAAAGTAGCCAATAAAATGGAAGGGCTTAATTAGTGTGTGTATGTGTATATATGTGTATGCATATACATACACATATACATAAACACACACGTACATATACATGTACATTTATACATATACACATATAGGTATCTTTAATTTTTTTTACATCACTTGGGATTTTCCTAATATTGGGATATTCCTGAATATATCCTTTCCCCTCTCCTACTGAAAAGCCATCTATTGTAACAAAAGAAAGAGAAGAAAAAAAGCATTTCATCAAAACCACCCAAGAGATGACATGCCTATGTATGCAATATTCCACTCACATAGTGTACCAGGAAAGGAAAGATGTACATTTACTTGACTCTTTAGAGGGCTTAGTTTATGTTTCACATTTTAACCATTTGATTGCTTTAAGATATATGTAAAAATGCACATTACTTAACATTCCCTTAGAATTTGATCTCTATTCACCAGCTCCTAGCAGATAACTAAAGTGGGATTAGGAATAAAGTAGAACCAATGTTGTTAATACTGTGTCAGGCCCTAACCCAACTTTCCCTTCAACCTTCTCATTCTTTGAAATTCTCTGAACTTTAAAAAATGAACTCACATTCATTATTTTTCTTTCCCTTCTCAGTGCTTTTAAAATCAAACAAAACAAAAACAAACACCAGAGAGCCGTGGAAATTATATATGGAAAGTCCATAAGAAAATGTTGATTCAATGTCCGTTATATACCTATTACTATTTCAGTCCTGAAAAGAAAGATAGGAAGAAAGTTGGAGCATATCATCCCTAGTGAAAGTAGTTTGTGACCCTCATGTTAATACTGAATATATATATTATCTCATTTGAACTGCAGGACAACCCTGTGAGGTAGACAACCCTGTGAAAAGGTCATTATCTTCATTTTACAGATGGGGAAACTGAGGCTTACAGAGGAGGAAACATTTGCCCAAGGTGGCAGAGCTAGGGTACTCAAAAACAGTTTCCCTATTCCAAATCTAGGGTATTTCTATTCCTAGGAGAAACCGCCTGCCTCCCTGCACTCAAATACCTCACAGACTGTGGGGAAAAGGCAAGAAGCAAAGATTAATTTAACTGGTTTTGTTGAGTTTTTTTTTTCTCTTCATAAAAAGGTACCTGATTTATTTAAATGCTGCTTCAGTGACCATGGAATCCAAATAATAATCTTCATTTCCAAGGAGGCTTTCTAAATGAGTTAGTACAGTTCATTAGCTGATGAAGTCTGGTACTAATTCTAGAATTTAAAACAAGTTTCACTTAATACTTAGGCTAATGACAGTGATAAATATTGCTAAAAGAATCCCATTTCTACCACAAAGGGGTATAATATAATGAGTGTATGTATAAAGCAATGATATTAATAATGACAGTGAGTGCTTACATTTATGTAAGCTTTTTACATATAATACACGTGTTTTAGTGTATGAAATGCTTTGCATACAACATTAGTAAAAAACAGAACTAAACAGATGACACAAAGAAAACTCTCAAGTCAGGTTCTCAGTAGAGAGGTTATCCAGATTAAGGAGATGTCTTCCATTCTCCAAATCTCTTATTGTAAAGAACCATTTATAGCCTCTCCATACCCCCTTGCTACATTATCAAGGTGTGCAATAGCCATAATGAGGAATTTCTTCACTTAGAATCTTCTCTTCCCACCTCCCTGAAATTCTGCAGTCAGTTGAGGTATTCCACCCACATGGCCATTTGTGTCTGGTTTCTAATTTAAGGCCCCCTCTGGGCTTATCCACAGATGAGTATCATGTTTATTTCAGTACACCCTAACCTCTATCACCTCCCTCCTTCCTTGTCTGTGACTGTTGGATCCTGAATGTATGCATTAGTTCTCAAGTTGCAAGGAGAACTGGGATTCAGGGAGAAGATAGTTAAGATGTTCTTTGCATGTTAAAGTGATACGTAAATGTCACTATTATTCCAAAGCAAAGCTTGCCCCCCTTACATAAATTATAGATATGTGGCAGACACTCAAAAGCTTGAACACTAACAGAAGGGGGTGGTATATAGATAGGGAAAGAGCCTCAAAAGACAAGGTACTTTTATAGTCATTCAGACTCACATCTGCCTAGTTACTAAGGAAACAAGAAACAGAAATAAGACATTTAAATTTTTATTGCCTTTTTGGCTAAGTTTTTGTGGGTTTGCTGGTTTCATGAGGATTCTTGTGCTCTCCTGGGCTTGATAAGAAAAGGTAGTGAGGTGAGTGAGGTCCCCGTAGATGTATTAAGCTATTAGAAATATTGGTGAGCCTGCCGTTTTTCTTGAAACTGTCTATAAGAGAACAGGGGAAGAACAAGTGATGCTCAGGCTCTTTCTTGGAGGCATGATGGCATCAAAATGCTAAATTAGGTATACTAGACAGTTTTGGGAAGGAGGAAAGTAGGTAATTCTGTGAATGAATCTGAAAATAATAATTCCTACTGAAAACACATCTGAAGGAATTATTCAGTTCAGTTGAGTCAGTTTTAATTACTGACCATGAGCCTGCCTTAGAGCATGGCAAGACCTGGGTTCGAATGCTGACCCTTGCATAAGCTAGCTATGTGACCAGCGAGAAAAACTTAACCTCTCACAGCCTCAGGCATCTCTGTTTCTCTCTGAGATCTTCATGTTATAAATAAGTTGTAGGTCTGCATTAGTGGAGAGAATTGCCATGGTAGAGGTACTCACACTGGTGGAATTACAGATCTGGACCCACCGAAAAAGGAAAAGAAACAGAGCAAGACAATATGTACCCTGTCTGCCTTCAGAGGCAAGTCTGAAGAAGGCTGAGATTTCTAAGTACCATGGACATCTCCCTCCCAACAGCCACTCAATTGGTCATGAAGGAAATGAAAGTCCTTTTTGTAGTGCTCTGTGAAAATAACCCCAAATGCCTCTGGAAATGTAGAGAACCAATTTATGTAGCTCTGTGCTACATAAAACCACAGAACTAGGGGCTTGGAAATTAGCCCAAGAATTCACTTAGTCCCTAGTGGCGACTCCTTATCCTGCCATTTAAAGTGTTCAGACTTCCCATGTCCCCTCTCCTTATTCTTTGCTTGCATGCTTTAGAATAGAATTAGCAGCAGTATGTAAATTTTCTTGTCCTGAGACACAGCAGTTCAAATATCCGCAGAGGAGGAGAGCTTGCCTTGGATTGAGGAAGGCCTAGATTCAAGATCTGTCTCTGGCACTTTCTTGCTGTGAGACCTTGAGCAGATTGCTTAACTTCTCCACATTCTAGCCAACTCTCTAAGATTATCGAACAAAGGTACTTAACCTGCTTTGGTGGATGATGTTTCTTCACCTGGGAGTTCTCTGTGCCAGTGAATAACAGGTCCAGTCCCTATCCCTATACATTTTGAAATAGGAATTTAGGCTTCCTTCTTTTGATTTAGTTCCTGAACATCATAGGCCCATAAAAGCAAACAGTTTGAGATGGAGATTCATGGTTTCATATAGAATTATCCTTTGTGTGTTTTGTTACATATATGGGAATGCTCTATTTTTTTGTTTTTAAGTAGAAAAAAATTAAAAACCATAGGCTCATAGATCTAGAACTGAAAGGGAACTAAGGTGCCATTTAGTCTAGTGATGTTAAGTTCAAACAGAAATTGGGAATGTTTGTTTTATTTCTTAAGTTCAGAATAGGATAAATTAAATTAAAAAAAAGAAATTAGAGGCCATTAAATTCTAGGTGAGGAGTTCTGCATATTGATTTAGAAAACCACAAATTAACATTTTCTATGTTCAACTGCCCTTTCATTTATTTTGTTAAATATTTCCCAATTACATTTTAATTTGATTCAGAATTAATTAAATTAATATTTAATTCTTGGTTACTCATATCTAGTCTAATTTCTTCATTTTACAGATGGGGAAACTGAGACTTAGAGGTAAAACAGCTTACCTCAGGTCATGCAAGCAATAAATGGGAGTCCTGGGTTTTGAACTCAAGTTCTCTGATTACAAGTCTCTCTCCACTGTACCTCCATTAGTTCAATATATTTGATCTATTTCAATTACAGGGCA
Source organism: Pseudocheirus occidentalis (assembly GCA_028646575.1). Taxonomy (NCBI): domain Eukaryota; kingdom Metazoa; phylum Chordata; class Mammalia; order Diprotodontia; family Pseudocheiridae; genus Pseudocheirus; species Pseudocheirus occidentalis. Next base: position 41,102,775 of record CM053597.1, on the reverse strand, counting down.
TAGGAAAAGAAAAGAAACAACCTAATGAAACTTAGATAAGAAAGAAAAATCCAGTTAAGACATGATTCTTTTCCTCTGTCTTTGATAAACTGAAATTGATATGATATATAAGAAATGCAATAATTAACTTATGGCTTCTTGACCTCAGCATTCAACTTAATCAGCAACGCTCAGTGTTCCTTTTTTTTTTTTAAAAAAGCTTTTTTAAAAGCTATCTTCCTTATGTGATCTTCCTGCCTTCCCTTAAATCTTTCTTAGTTTGTTTTTTACATTTATTCTTTTAGTGATTTCCATGGACCTGTGATGTGACATTAGTACAATACTTCTCAAAAGGAACATTAAAGTTAAATTCCATGCAGATGATCCAAATTACACACAAGGCCTTGAAGAATCACCTCCCCCAGAGTTAGAGATTGGTCATTTGACTAAATTTACATATGTCTTATACCATCTTGAGTGGACATTAAATCTAGTTCATTTGAACTCCAAGCTTTTTGACCATCTTTGAAAAGCCTGGACTGTCCAAGACACTGTCAGACATTTGTCTACCGGCATATGTGGCATATTTCATTTTTCCAAGGATGAGGGAGGACAGGAATTAAGTAAATTCCAAAAAATTTGGCCTACTACTCTGGCATTATGATGCCATGGTAAAACTTCCAAAGCCTTAATGTAAAATATCCTGACATGCCAGGCCTTTCCTCTCAAACCCAAAAACAAAGTCTTAGAAAGGGTTCCATCAGATTCTCTTCTCTAGAAAAGATTAAAGTTTAAGAGAAGCTAAAAAAGTACTTAACCATGTTTTTGTTTTTAGAAATAATATACAAAATATTATCAATGTAAAAAATGCAGCTTTATCCTTTTCTGCTTTGACAGTCATTATAGAAGGCCCGACAGACTACTTGATTATAATCTCAGTGCCAGGTCATTAAAAATTCTCACCAAAAGCACTTGGGCTGAGCATTTGGGGAGTCCTCCAGCTCAGAAAATTAAACAGTGAACTTTAGAACAAGTAAGTAAGACTGAGGGAGGCTTGCACAGATGGAAGTTTTTGCTGGACACAATGAAAGAGTGAAACCTGGAGCAAAGTAATTATTTTCTGTGTAGAATAATAAATATAAATCTTTGATCTTGACAACATAATTGAAAGAGACATAGGCTAAGAAAAGGAAATAATGAATTTTCTGAGGATCAAAAGAGTGTCAACCAAGATCATGATGTTGAGGAGGAGAAGGAGGAGGATAAACATTGACATATTGCTTTAAGGATTGCAAAGCACTGTAATATGGTATCTCATGTAATCCTCACAACTGTCTGGGGAGGTAGGAGCTGTTATGATCCCCATTTTAGAGATGATGAAGCTGAAGCAGAGAGAAGCAAAGTGACTCGCTGAGGGTCACACAGCTGGTCTGTCTGTTTGAACACAAGTCTTTCTAGCTCCAAGTCTAGTGCCCTTGATCACTATGTCTAGCTTGAAAATGGCCCAATGGACATTATAGAGTGACAGAGCTAAAAAATATCTTTGAGATCAACTACATTTCCCTCTTTTTCCAGATGAGAAGCTGAGGCCCAGAAAGGGAAAGCAACTTGATAAGGTTGTGCAGCTAGTTCATGGCAGATCCAAAACCTAGAACCCAGCTGTCCTGAGCCCAAGTCCAGTATCCACTCCAGTATAGTACATTGTACTAAGGATAGGGGGAGACTCTTATCCATTTTAACTGAAATTTATTAGTCATAGGACCATCATATAATCTGAAGAATCAGATGGGATAAGTAATACAGCAGCACTAGTAAAAGGTGGAAATTATCTGATGAGCAGTTAAATTTGGGACTCAGCCCAAGAAACATCGGTATTCAAACCACCAGTCATCAAACCCAGAAACTCAGCACTTGAATAAACTGTAATTATAAAAATAGGGTAGACTCTTTCTACTTTTGAAGTAAAGTGTGACTAAGTAGTCCGAGTGAACAAGCAGCGTCATCCTGGGGAGACAGAACAGTTGGTCTTTTATATGGGTCAGGCCTGACATTTTTTGTCATTTACTTGGCTAAGGATGAGTCCTGAGGATAACAAGGGACACTGGGGTGTGAGGAGCAGTCAGCACTCTGAAAGGGAGGCTTAGCTTTCAGAATAACTCTTTTAGGTTGTCCAAGCATTTGGAAACAGAGAATGGAAGCAGCCTGAGGAACACACTGAAGGAAAAGAGGCTAGTCCGATTCATAGTGGGATAGAACTTGAGAAGATTTGTAATGGCTAACAAGTTGAATATCTGTCAATGTCATACTTTTGTTTAAAATTATAGTAATAATAAAAATCAACACAGTGTGAACATTTTGGGAAGATTAGAATTTTAGGATCATTAGAACTAGAAGCACCTCAGCGCCATCCAGTCCCATTCCCTCCATTTACAGATGAGGACACTAATACCCGAGGAAGTAAAATGACTTGCTCTGGGTCATACAGGTAAAATTTAGCAAAAACATAGAAAATATTTAAAACTTGCACAAGAAAGATTTTAAGATAATCAAAGGATTGAGGCAGGGGTGGGAGAAATTTGAGGAAAAAAATCACAGGGGAGATTGAACCAGAAGTTCCTTATCTTCAGTAAGGACTGGCCAAGATGAGCTGGGTATTAGGGGCCTGATGTATGAAGGTAAGGCAGAAGGGTGAATTTCATGACCAGGAAGGTAGCTAAACATTTTAACTGGGAACACATCAGCAATGACCAGCATTCTATAATAAGCCCTTGCTTACCACCTAAATCTCCAGAGATGAAGATGATAAACCTTTGAGGAATTTACAATGTAGGTAAGCCTAGAACCTTTCTGCCTGACCAAAGGAAGTGAGTTGGACCACATAGAATGTAAAAAACCTTTCCTGTCTTTGACTCTCTGGCTTCTTCCCTCTCCAGAGTGCTTGGTTTGTAAAGCACTGAGCCTTAGAATATTCTCCACAAAGATAAAGAATGACGCTCAAATACTGAAAAAAGAGGAAGCTATGTAAGAATGGATAAAATGTGACCAGCAATGTGGAAAAGAAAATTGTATTTTAGCGAACCAGAAAATTACAGTCTTTAATTAATAGTAAAATAATCAAATCCTTTAAAAGACAGAGTACTTTCTGGAAAAGTATAATGGGAGAGTTGATTATCATTATCATTTCAATCTTGTCTTCAGTATTTATTTAAATCAGTTTAATGAATGTCATATTTCATTTAGCCTACAAAGACTGTGACCAGAGTAGCATTCAATTTGGGGGCATTACAAGGATTTGATGATTAAAATCTTTTCATTGATAACATCATGCTGGCTAGTACAATCCAGAGGGGAAATGTTGACCGTGTCAAGACAAACTCCAAAACTTTCCCTGGGAAGTCATTTTTCACCCCCAAACATTGATGAAATTAGTCAGCTAGTGAGATAAGTATCAGAAATCAAACAAAATGATTCAAGCCCAAAAGGCTCAGTTTAGTTCTGAAGTATTCACCCTTTATCATTGACGCCTCAGGCACAAAGGAAGACATGATAGCTTTGTTTACTTCCGGGAACATATCTGACCATTACCAAGTTCAGTCATTGTATATGTTCTAAAATGCCTGTTTAGAACAAACACATTCAGTAATTACTTGTGAAATTGAGCTAAAATGCAAATCTAGGGAGGAATGCTAATTTCTTTTATCATAACAAGGAATAGACTGAAATTCTATAACTCAGAAAAGAGGTTTTGTTTGACATTTACTTGAAAAATTGCTTCTGAAATCATATAAAAGACAATGTTGAAATAACTTCAAGAAAGAGGCATGTTATTATTAAAGAGAACAAATGAACAAAAAAATTTTTAAAAATCTAATTATAGTGTGAGAGTCAGCACAAATCAAAGACAGCATCTGAAAGTACCTTTCTTCCAAAAATTTAGTATTGGCATGTTTTCTTAAAGCCTAGCTTCTGTAAATGGCAGGACGGTACAATTTTAAGAGGGAAAAGAATGATAGAAACAGTCATTTAATTTATATCTCTTCATTGAGAGCAATTAAAATCCAATTCTTTATAGGACGTCCAACCTGACGCTTATTTTGTCTTTAGATTCATGACAACATTGACATTGAACCACATTAAGCTGTGGTCACAGTTCTCAGCCCAGGTGCATGTTGGGAAATGATGAAATGATCATTTGGTACAGATGAAGAGTTGAGTGAAAGGGGTTACACCCAAGACAACCTGAGGAAAATGAAAACTTGAAACTCGATCGTGGATCATAGGATTACAGATTTAGAGCAAGAAGGGGCATTGGAGGTCATCTATTCCAATCCTCTCTTTTATAGACAAGGAAACCAAGATTCAGAGGAGTCAAGGGATTTGCTCAGATCACACGGTTACTAAATGTCTCAGGCTGAAAAGTTATGGTATTTACTCTTCTTTCTCCAAGAAAGACCTTGTAGTAAACAAGTGAGAATGCTTCCAGTCTGCAGTCCACAATTTAATCTAATGCTGAATGTTACTTATTGTTGGAACATGGAAGGGACCTTACAGGTCATTTCATCTTTACTGTTCCTTTTACAGAGAAGCAAACTGAGGCCCAGAGAGGTGAAATTCCTATGTCTATCTCAATCTAAATTCTATCTGGTCTATTGTTAATTTTATTTTTTCCTGTTTTTATCCATCCTCAGTGAAGATGGAAAACTGTTGTCACCATCATCATATGTCCCTTCTGCACTCCAGTAAAAAGTTACTAAACCATTCCTTAACTATCTCTTCTTTAGGTTAAATAATTCCACTTTTATCCTTCTTCACACATCTGATATTCCAAATATTTAGTTACCTTTTGGTTTCTCCACTGAATCATATTCCATTTATTCACTTTTCTTTTAAGCAGATTGTGAAGCCCAGAAAAGAACACAGAACCTTAATAAGACTCTAGTGGTATCATATAATAGAACAAGGAGAGAATTATTCACTTTTTTAAGACAGGGGTTCTTAATCTTTTTTGTGTTATGGACACCTCTGGCAGTTTGATGAAACCTTTGAACCCTTTCTCAGAATAATGTTTCAAATGCATAAAGTAAAATGCATAGGATTACCAAGGAATTCAGTTATGTTTGAAATCCAATTATCAACATAGATTTTTCAAAATCAAACAAAGTCATGGACCCTGGCTTAAGAATTCCTATTTTAAGATTCTATCAGTATGTGGGAATCGTGAAGATGAGTTTCTTCAGCCCAGTGGTAAAGCTATACTCATCTACTCCAAGGTTTTCTACCCTAAAACCTATTATTTGAAATGAAGTAATTGTTAAACATAACGGTGAAATTAAGGCTTGCAAAGATAAAAGGGGCTAATTTACCAAAATGGAGAGCTTCTTCTTTTTTTTAAAAGAGTGTAAGGCTGTTTTAACCAACTCTTTCAGCATGGTGGTAATGGCCCTTCCAGATACTCACAGTGAGAATGACTTTCATTTGTCCCCTTTAGTAATAATCTTGTGTGTTATGATAGATTTGATTCATATGGATCATTAGCCCTACCTCTTTTTTTCCTGAACTAATATTTGTATATGTCTGTGTACGTGTGTCTTGTTTTCTGACTTTAAAATGTTTATTATGCTTTAGACAGTTACCCCAGGGAGATTATGTAAAAAAGCCTGGAGATGCCGATTCTTTTTATAGCGACATGCCTCCGGGAGTCAGCACAAACTCAGCATCTAGTTCTAAGAAGAGGTCTGCTTTTCTGTCGCATTTTCAGATTTCTACCTGTTCCATCCCACATTATTCCATTAGTCAGAACATTTCATTATTTTGCAGCAGGTTTGATTACTTCTTCCTTCTTTCTGGAATGTTATAAATGGTATCCCTTGTTCTTTGATTACATGCATGAGTTCTGGGGGTGTTCTAGAGTACTCTGTGCTCCAGACTGCCTGTTTTCAAAATCAAATGAGATAAAATCAAATAAATGAAAAATAACTTGGTATGCATAGCAACCCAAGAGGGTGTTGGGCAATCTATTTCCCATACGTCTCCAGAAAAGATAGTGTGTTCACTAACATTTTCAATGGTGGGCTTCGTATCATGGTCTTGTAGTCAAAGAAAAAGGTTACTATCATGCTTCAATAAAAAAGCAATAAATAAAATAAACTTATAGTATTAATGCTATATAGAAAATTCTTTAAATACTGTTGTATTTTTTGAAAGCAAAGCTAGACATGAAGCAAAGATTGATTGTGTGAAATGTGCTTTTGAATGTTGCATTAAGGATTGCTAGTTTTGCATTTTATTCCTGGAATGATCTTTTCTAGACGTATGCAACTTTCAGTTTAGTCCTAGCTTAACTGGTTTGATGTGTGTTTGCCAGCATTCATATCAATACAGTATGGGTAGATGCATTATTCATTTGTTCTTTAGAGTTTGATATCATATTTTTGCTCCAAGTTCATAAAATACATAAATAGCTCTTAAAATTCTGCATGATTTATAATTGCCCAGCTGGGTAAAATGAAGGAAAACAGAAATTGCTGGAATGCTTTAGGAAATGTGTGTAATTGTGAGCCTGTTTTCATAGTGAAAGAAAACTGCTTCATAGAAGACTCATTAATTGTTAACAGGGAGAAGGGGAAGTGGAGGGGGAAAATAATATATGTGTATATATATATATATATATTAATACTTTATGTGTTACCTTTGGAATGGTAGTTATTTTGGATTGTAAGGGCAATTGCTATTCTACTGACAGAAAGAAGGCAAGTAGAGTGATAGATAGAATTTTAAAACTGAAAGGGACTTAAAATTCTATGATCTCTGGCCTTACTATCTTTCTGTTAGCAAATGGGATCACTTCTGAAACTCTTGATACCATAAAACAGCTACCCTGTCTCTCCCCAATTTTTTTCCCGCATTAGATCTTACTCATCAAAATACATATGAATAAGCAATAAAAGTAGTAAGTTTAATGAGGTATGGAAATCTTTTAAAAACTGCCTAGGAACTCTTCTTTTTTCATTTTACTGTTCTATTTCATTATAATATGTTACTGTCCACCCAGAATAGAAAAGATAATTTATATATAAGGAATGTAGAATTTGAGAAGGGAGCAAAGAGAATGATTTGTGTGTGTGTGTGTGTGGATATTTTTTGTTGTTACTATTGTTTTGGATTGTTTTGTTTTGTTTTGTTTTTAGAGAGAGGGGACAGGCATAGTTAAAGGGCAGGAGAGTTTGGGCTGCTTCTGTTTTCCATAGCAAAAGCATATTTGCTCAGTAAAACAGCTCTAAATTCAGTAATATAGTAGATAAATGGAGGGAATTGAGTAGATTCCAGTAGTATTTCTGTTATTGTTGCCCCAAATAAGATGCCAGTTAATTAGCCAGCAATGGTGAAAAATGTTATCTTAACTTCAGAGAACCAATAATGTCTTGGTGCATGGTGTGCCCTCTTAGCTACTTGATCAGAAATAGCTTAATAAGAAGTCTCCCTTTTAAGGGAAGATTTGTAACAATTTTCCATCATGATGTGTGATGTTTGAAGTATGATGCCATTTTCTGAAGCACAAAAGCAGTCACCAGAAACACCTGAAAAAGTATTTGGGGGGTTCCCAGAACTTCCTCAAGGCCCAAGGTTGCACATCTTAAGCAGCTTGGAAAAGATGTTGAGTGTTTTCACTCTTCCTCCATGCTACTGGGTGTGTAGAATGTCATGAAGTGGTTCTTGTGTGATACCAGGTAGGTCTGTCCATTTTGTTTCTAACAGATTTGAAGATGATGGGACACAAATATACATGTGACAGTAAAGTGGCTAATGGAGTCAGCCCACAAAGGTGTCCGTGATCTGTGTTTGACCAAGTTCATTGGCATTTATTCAATGAGTCAATAGACCTTTTAGATGATATTGGTGGAGGAAACTCCATTCATTGGGGGGAAGTTGACCTTCTTTCTAAGGCAACAACAGCATCGCCTTTATGGCTTAATCATATTTATCTTGAGTAAATCTTAATCAAACTCTCTCATGGCCGTATACTTAAGAAACAAGTACAGCAGAACCTCTTTATAACCCTGGTATTGGTAAATAGCACTGACCTGTTATAAGCAAATGGACTATATCAAGCTTTTTGCTCTATGTTCTGAGCATAAGCCCATTATTAAATAATTATTAAATGAGCCATGTTAGCCGGCCAGGATGGCATACACGCCTGCAATCCCTGCTCCTGGGGAGGCTGAGGCTGGTGTTACACTTCAGCTCAGGAGCACTGAAAGCAATAGGACTAAAACTGAGCAGGCATCTTCATTATGTCCTGTACCAATATGGTGAGTTCCTGGGCGTGAGACTACCAGGTTGCCTAAGGAGGGACAGACAGGGTCAGGTTAGAAGTGGGATGGGTTAAAACTTGCATGCTGATTACTATTTATTGGGATTGGGCCTGTGAGTGGTCACTGAATTTCTAACCTGGATGAGATGAGAATAATGACAGCAACACCACCAAGAATAGTAATAACCGTGTTATAATGGGGTTCCTTTGTATTTGATTTTTCTTAAATCAATTTTTGTGCAGTTCTATTCTTCATGAAATACTTTTTATTTCTCTTCATTCTTTCATTTTCCCAGATTATTAATTTAGTTATTGCTTATTTTATGTATTATGTAGTGATGTAAGCAGTTTTGTTTACTAATTTCAAACTTGGAAAGCTAAGAAGAAGAGAGGTAAGCATTACATGTCTATTTCACTTTCAGGTCAAATGGACTTTCCCATTCCTGGAGTGAAAGGATTCCAGATACAAAACATATTTCAGACATCTGTGAAAATGGAAGACCTCGAAGTAACTCATGGCAGGGTAAGGAACATTGAGATTCATTTGTAGATCCACCCCAAGTTTCCTGTTCTATTAGGCTGTTTCTTATTAGCCTCTCTCTCTATATTCCAGTGGTTCTCAACCTGTGGTCTGCGACCCCTGTGGGGGTCAAAGGACCTTTTCACAGGGCTCACCTAAGACCATCAGAAAGCACATATTTCCAATGGTCTTAGGAACCAAGACACCACTCCTCTATCTGTCTTCAGGCGAGTCTGCCCACATAAGAATATTAAAGGTTGCAAGATTAGGAAGGTTGAGAACCACTGCAAGTCTATTCCTTTTCCCTTATAAGACCATTAAGGTTAACAATTCACCAGTGAAGGAGCATTTATTACTCACCTGATGTGTGCCTGGCAGATGAAAGGAAATATAAGAATTAAGCTGTTTTTCCTTGTAATAGAAGTGTAACTCTCTTATTAATGATAAATATGATAGGATTTAACAGCCAGGGTGCACTACATAACTAGATAAGGCTTATAGGATGCTTTGAAGTACATATCTGATTGAAGAAAGTGGCCTTCTGAATTAGAAACTCTAGCAAATAGATTTAAAATAATATTCATTTACATGCATACTTACCCAAATCTTCTATCTCCAATCCATCTATTTTAGGTAATATAGGAGGCAACAGAAAGAAAGTCAGAGGCAAAAGATTTAGACCACGATCTAATTCAACTGAGTAAGTCTGACCCTCTAATGAAAAAGGAGGCTCCTGTGTTCCTTGTGATTTGTTCTAAAGAAAATAGGTTGATCATTTACAAGTTCATTGATCATCTGGTCAAAGAAGTAGAAACCAATGCTTTGGTATAATCTGCTTTATTCTTACTTTTTAACTCTCTTTTTGCCCTTGGAAAATTAACCATAACTTTTCTTTTTCACATAGGCATCTTCGCAACTGTGCCCATAGCAATACTCAATGACAGCGAGGGTCTCTACCCTTGTTGCAGGCTTAATTCTACAGTAAATTTTCTTTGTGGTGTCTTGGTTCAGTGTTTGAAGGGAATGCTGCTAACTTTCCTTTTTTTTTTCTTTTCATCACACTGGGTTCAACCATTCCAGAGAGAATAACTCTCTTTTTCTCCCCAATACTCACTCCCACCTTGAAAGCATTAGGAAAGAGTCCAACTATACTTGGATGATCTCCCAACTTGAAGCTACTGCTCAGAGATTTTCATGGCTGCAATCTAAGCATTCTCTCAGACTAGTCAAAATAAAGCGTTACTATCACACTTATGGAAAGAGACTTAAAAGGCTATTTACATTTTTTTCTGCACCTTAAGATGTGTCAGCATTTTTGAATATGGCATTGTACATGCAAAAAATTAAATAAGAGAAGAAGTTCACACTAAAATATTTTAGAATAATGCAATTACCTTGCACTCTTTTCTGTCTCTCTTTTTAAATATATGTGTGTGTGTATATATATGTATATACACACACACACACACACATATATATGTATATATCAAACCAAACTTAATTAAATTCTTCACCTACCTTACTGGAATCAAGCAGAGCCCTAACCCATATCTTTATATCTAATGCTTATTGCCCAGTTCAATTTCCATTATCCTTGCCCCATATCAGAATCTTTACTTCTCTCTCACTCTGATGATAATTATTATTCCCAGAATCTCACTTGCTATTTCATACCTTACTAATGATTTTTTTTTGGTTGGTTTTGTTTTTTGGGGAAAAAAAGCCTGAATATCAAGTATTTTGTTAACTGCTTGCTAGAAACCGACGTTAGCCTTTCCATCATATACCCTACCTTTTTTAGTCCAGGTATAATAACATTGCCCTGAAATTTGGATCTTCCAAGCTGAATGGTATTGTCTGTAAGTGGTTTGTCAAAGTTTATATAGAGGATTCGTTATCCACTGGGAAATAATGGGCAATCCCAGTAATTCCATTGCATGACTCAGAATGGCAAGAGAAAATGACACCATTAACTCCCAAGCTCTGAGAGTTTATCTTACACACTCCCAAAGCACTTAGGTGCTTTAGGCCTTACTGTTGATAAACTCTTCTTGGAATGTTGTTTGGGTTTGTTTTTTTTCATTTTTGTTTTTGTTTTTTGCATGGGGCTACGTGATACTGAAGCTAAGGGTTACTTAGCTATGTTTCATCCAGTTGCTCCCTAGAGTGAAATTGATAAAGGGCAAATTTTTCTCTATTATTTTCTTTATGTATTCTTTAATTTTCCAACTGTATTTCCTATAACAAGGCTTAAAGATCTCTAAAATTCGGGGAGGCGGGAGATGACACTGACATTAGAATAGAGCCATGGGTTTGGGGACCAACGAGTTACTTAGTTTTTATCAGAACTAAAGGGATAAAGTGGGGTTAGTAGAATACTTTTCTAGAGTAATTACATGATTATCTTTTGTTATAAATTTCCCAAAGCCTTGCTAAAAAAATAAATAACCTGATGCTACAAATAATTTTTGAAAAACTTGGTCTGGGAGCTCATCAAATGTAAAAAAAGAAGTTGGCCATGAATCATCTTTGTAGGTGAGAAACAAACCAACTAGTAAAATTTGAGAGCTTCCATTGATTTTCCAAAATGTGGTCCTGTATTTATTTCCCTTTAATTTTATACTTAATAACATATTTCCCTTTAATAATAGTATAACAATAATAATACCAAACCTTTGGAAACTGACCACTGATTATCTCATGTACCTCTTTTATATCTAAACAGTTTCCATAAAGAGATAAAAACCTATCTGTAAGCATTCTTGCTCCATGTGGATTCCACTGATACCTTGCAATACCTATTGTTTTCCAGATCTATTTGATATAGTGATATCTGTTGGGTGACTATAATAAGAATAAAAGGTTAGGTGTTAGGTGGGACTTTTCTCTCCCAGTTAGGCGCATTCCACAGAGGAGGCAATCTCCTTAAGTCTGACTTGTAGAGGACCTCATTTGGAAGAGCAGGATTCTGCTGAAGGTGGTGAGGCAAACCAGCAGAATGCCTTTGTCTTGGGGAGTACAACATGAAGACGCCTGCTTTGCTGTTTGACAGCTGTGGTATCTTTGTTCAATCTGCACTATTTTTCCTCAGAGCATGTACATCTTCCTCACTGTTGTACATAATACTGACCTTTTTTTTTTTTTTTTTGGCTTAGACTTTCTATTATATATTGTGTTTTTGCAGGAGGGAGCCCCAAGCATCCGAGCCTGGGCACTCCCTCGACCAGCCAACCCCAACCCAAGCCATAAGCCCAGGGGTTTCCGACCCCCCCTTGACAGGGAGTCAGGACCACAGGTCAGTTTCCATCTGCCCCTTTATTCTGGGCTGCCAACTAATCCTCCTCGAAGTCTTTTCCTTATTTATGATGAAGCCCTCTGTGACTGCTTGGAGATGTTCCTGATGCAGCCGGCGCTAGCTAAGCTCTCCCTGCCTTTCCAGCCTGAAGAATTAAAAACAAAACAAAACAAAAAACTCTCAAGCCTGGGTATGAGGCATTTCTGCATGCTGCGCTATGAGGCAGAATTAAGTCATGTAGGCCCAATAGGTAGGTTTCAGGGCAGTTTGATTTCATTCCATCTTGAGATCATTGGGATGATAACCGCAGATGCTTAATGGGCAGATATCCCTGAAAGAAGCAAGTGAAAGGCTCTGTTCCACGGCCTTAAGTAAAGTGATTCCAACGCTCTGAAAGGCTCCCCAGTTGGAAAGAGTGAAGCTGACCTTGTGAATGTCCAGCCTTGTAGCTTTAAGCTCCTTCTCAGAGCCATTGTCTCCAGGATATGTCCTTTGAATTTGCATTTGAAGCGCAGGGAGCAAACTGGCCTTCAAGTCCCTGAAGTTGCAGGGGGCCTGTGAGTGGCTGAGTTCCTGGTATGGCTATGTCAGTGTCTCACCTGGTAACAGCTGCATGGGCTTTTTCTTACATCTTCCCGCCAGCCCAGAGCTTTAACTAGCGCTCCATCTGCGGCTGCGTTGGCTTTTTCTCCTTTCACTTTGGGTTCAGAGACTCTATTGAGAGCTTCAAGCAAGTTTTGATTTGCTCTCTCTCTGTAAAAAAGACCCATTGAAGGTGGTTGTGGCTAACAGCAAGGCTCTGTTGCAGGCTGGTTCCCCACTTGGGGAACAGCGCATCCATTGGCAAAAATGGTCTCAGAAGTTTTTCAAACAAACCCTTCTTTCACAGACCGAACTTTCTGGTATTCAATGGTGCAATATGTTGAGTACATCTAAAAATGAAGGGAAGAGAGAAAGGGTCAAATCTGGAAAGAAAGAAAAATCTGATATGCTTAAGAAAAATAAAACAACTATAGTATTATGAGTATAAATCAAATCCACTGGTAAACAGCTGTTTAAGAACTCAGTAAAGATGGAAAGAGTAGACTTTGTCATCGTAAAACCACTACCTTTTATATTTGTCTCTGGCTTATTTCCAAGGCCCTTATGTGGTTTTATGGGACTGATCTGGTCAATTCCCACAATGCCTCTGTGACATGGGCAAGAGAAAAGGCATAATCTATTTGTGTTACTGATGAGAAAACTCCCTCCAGGCTTCCTGTTTCCTCCCATGTTCCATTATTTGAACTTAAAAAGTTTTTGCAGGTACAAAAACCGAGGGGATTGTCATTTGACCCTAAAGGTAAACCTCTGACCTAAAAATCAATCCTCTCAAGACTGGAATCTTTTCTCCCTAAAGTTTTTCTTGGGTGGTGGTCCCTCCAGGCATGTGTTCAGACATACACAGTGCCTCTCTCAGGAAGGAAATTCGATGAGCCATCTGTGATGATCTTGTACCCCAGACACCCAACTTAAAATAGAATTACTTGGATGGTGACTCTCATGGGTCATTTTTTAATTGCAGCCTGAATCACTGAAGGGTGGAATGCACAAAGGAAGGGAGGGATATACATTGTAGTCCCAACTAAACACCATGAACCATCCTCAGTAATTATTGTGAAGCCCTACCACGACGGCTGTAATGCTAATGGCTCTGGAATCCAAGAACTTGACTTCTCATTGCTTCTCAAGCATAAGTCTAATCTAGCACTGTTTCTGGATGGAGAGAGGCACAGAGAAAGCAAACCGGTGGTACCATATAGAAAGATCACTGGATTGGAAGCTGGGTGACTTCGGTGCAAATTCTGGATTTGTCCCTTATTACCTATGTTACCTTGAGGAAATTAGTTCATCTCTTTATAGGTCTCAGTTTTCTCATCTGTAAAATGAATTGGTTGGACTAGATCAGGGGTTCTTAACCTTTTTTGGGTCATAAATGGTGGGGTATAGGCTCTGGGAACCCCCCTGAACTCTGATTGAATTTTCCCATTTGATGAGGCATTTGCAGGAGGTCATAAGTCTTTCACTGTGGCTCTGCCCAAACCCTTGTTATTGGCTTGGCCCTACATTATCCAGCTAGCCCCCACCCTTGATCCTCCCAAAATATTGATACTCAAATCAACTGTTACACCCTTGAACTGGCCTAGCCTGTACCCCATCAATAGACACCTTTGGCAGATGGGTGAAGCCTATGAACCCCTCCTCAGAATAATATTTTTAAATGCATACAATAAAAAGCCTAGGATGACAAAGGAAATCACTGAAATACAGTTATCAAAAAAAACAACAAAAAACTACCCAATTTTTAAACAAGTTCACAAACCGCAGGTTAAGAACTCCTGGGCCAGCTGACTGCTAAGGTCTCTTTCCCTGCTCTAAATCTATGGTCCTAAAGTCTAGAGTTTTTTTTTTCTCTTTCATGGTATTCTTAAAGTTTCCTGTTTCCCAGACAGCAAATTGGATTTGTTGCACTCTGAATGGCCATAGTCATTTAGCAGGAAATGGTTGGAGTAAAATCATTTGGGGATGAGACTGTGAAGGGCTGTGAGAAAAGAACCTCAAAAGTCCCTTAGGGAGTCCATCCAAAAGTGTTCTCTGGATACACTGACCACATTCCAGAGGGATTGCCTCGAGCCTTGTTGTAGCTGAGATTCCCCCCCACCAAACCCCAATCCCTTGTACAGATGGCCTCATTAACACCCATCTCATCCCCATCACCACCCACCATCCACCCTGGTTTGTTTGCATTTGAAGGGGGAAGACATCCTGGCTAAGCTTGTCCCGTGTGTTCTCAGATTTTTCTATCTTGTTCTGCTTTCTCTGTTCCTTCCATTGCTTTCTGCAGGTATTTAAACCCATGGTTCAAAAGAGAATATAATGTAGCTAAGTGGGTAGAAGATGTGAATAAAAACTCTGAAGGACCATACTTTAGGTATTTGGTGAATTAATTCTCTATTCTTTTCAAACTAGCTCCACACCCTTTCTCCTCCCCACCCCACCCCACTCCCAGCACTGAAAAATACTGGGGCAGGGCTGGACTGTCTATCTTGTATCTCTCAATACAAGTCCCTGTGTGTGTGGAAAGGATTCCTTGTTCATTTCTTTTGGTCTCTGGTTTTGTTTGGGTTTGGTTTTTGTTTTTTTTTTTTTGGTTTTTTGTCATTGTTGTTTTTGGCTTTCCATGCAATTCTCATTCTTTTCTGAATGTGTCAAATAAAACCGTTTGAAAGGGGTGTCATTAGTGCATGTCTTCTCTCCCTACCATCTCTCTAGCTTTTTAGTAGCTTCCTCTTCATTTTATGCTAAATAGTGTTTTACAGGCATGAGACATACCTTCCACTAATAAAGAAACATTAACCCATCCCAAATTTAGTTTCTCTAATCAAGTGACTCATAATGCATTCTCGCTGCCCAATGCCTCCATTAGAGAGGACATCCTAAATTTGAGTGAAAAGAGGATGGCAGAAGGCTGTGGAATTTTACCTCTTTTAAACAATGGATTGGATTTTTTTTTTATGACCATGAAGCTCACTGAAAGCATGATTGGCTGCACGTGAAAATGTAGAGGATGGTCTTGAGTACTTTTCCGTTAGTATGCTTACTAGATGTTGAGTAATAGTGATATCAGAAATATATTTTCAAATTAGTTTTTATAGATTATCAATAATATAAGCAGTCTTCATTATTATTATTAGTTACTATTGTTATGTTTGGTCTGGACCTGAGGTGTCATCAGTATGGGGACCTCTTAGTATGGAAACTCCCTTCTTCTAAAGCCTGAAGACTTCATGGTCTTTATAGAGTTGTCTGGGGCACTGAGAGTTTAGGTGACTTGCTCATGGCTGCACAAAGCTAGTATGTGTCAGATGCAGGACTTAGGAATATGGGAAACCCAGGTTTTCCTGACTCCAAGAGTTGGCCTTGTCTAGAGTTCATGCCACGCTGCTTCTCACAGTCTCCATGTCAATAAGAAATTCAACTCTTGACAAAATTTCTGGGTACTTGAACTTCCTTTGTGGAAGACACTTCAAGTGGGAGCCGAAAGCTTCAAGAAAGCTAATACTCTTGACCTGTACCTGTAGGAGCTATCATTCTTACATCACAAAAGATGCCCAGGCTCCTGTTTAGATCATATGACTGGATTCTGTATTACTCTAGAAGTCAAAGACCATTTGCAGCAGCTCTGAATTGTCTTTCTAGTACTCAGTTGACAAGAACCATTTTGGTTCTCATCTTTAACTTGGGTGACACTGAAGGCAAAGGAAGCTGTCATTAGGGGCAAAAAATGGTCCTTCAAATGCCTTCTCTTTTCAGTACAGCTTACAAGAGCACTTTCAGATAAATGACTAGAGTTGGTATTTCTCGGGCAAGATTTTAAAACAATTAAATTTTAAAAAAGAGAGAGAGAGAAAGTGCACTCAGCACCCACAAAGGTGGACTTTCTCTTCCAGGGTACCATTTAGAGTGACCTTGCAAATAGTTTGAGAAAATGATTAGGCCTACCCGCGTTTTAGCTTGACTCATAACATTTGCATATACCCCATCCATGGCATAACCGCCTGCCTGACTCCACAGAGATGCTTACCACTCACTCACATGTATCCTGCCACCACCTTCACCCCCAGACATATCCTACCTTCCCACACTGGACCCTCCTACACACACACATGCTTATATTCAAACATCCCACCCTCACCTACAGCTCCCAAGATGGTCAAAGTCAACAAGACAGGTAAGATCATTTTTATGTTTTCTTTAAATTTTTGTTCACCTTTAGCCCTGTATTCCTAAGGCTTATGGGCAGATTATAGTTTTTTCTACCCACCACACCATCATTCCTCCAAAACTTGTTTGGTCCTAGACTGATGGGGGAATGGTCATTGTTTTTTTTTTTTTTTAGTGAATTAATTTAACACCTATTAATAATAATGAACAAAGTGGTACCCTGGAAGAGGTGATTCCTGTCCACATAGTCAGCTGAGGAGTTTATTCTGCTCCCAAAGAGTAATTCATAGTCTGTGGGATCAGGCCTTAAGTCTTCATCTGCCCAGAAGCTGCATGGATGCCCAAAGTATGGGTGGGGAAATGCCTCAGTCTCCCAATTGCACGTGCAAAGCTGCCTGGGCAGTTTGAGAGGATGTCTGGTGTGCCCGCTGACAAGGTAGCTGCTTTTTTCTCCTTGATTGGCCTTAGAAATAGGCTCCTGCAGTGATGGGTCAAACTGAGGTTTGGTGAGTCATTGAAAAGCCACGTCTTGGTTACAAGCAGTTGTTGATGATAGCTTAATAAAAAGTTACAGCCTAGAGTTGTGCCACTCTAAGAAAACCTGGGGGACCTTTGCTGCAAGTCTTGGGGATGGGCCAATCTGATATGTCTGTGACTTTGGAGATAAAGTTTGGTCCCAGAACTTTCCTAGTTTTTCTTTTTAAAGTCTTAAAGCAGCAGGAATGTCTTGCTTTCCCTCTGGTTCTAACCTCACATAGGATATCTTGGATGTACCCTTGATTCCTTGGCTTATGCTTACAACAACCTTGTGCTTAAGCTCAGCTCTGCTTTTCTTGCCTCTTGAGATTTCAAGGCTACACTCTCAACAAAATAACCTCAAAGAGTAAAGGGTGCACTGTTATTTTCTTGTGTTATATGATTTCTGACTTCCAGAGCAAGATAGAGATGGTTCTCTGACTGTAGCAGGCTTATATGGCAGAAAGTTCAGTACCTAAGATTAAGTGCCTGTACCATTCTATTTTGCCCTGTCCTCCTGTTTTTGTTTTGTTGTTAGTCCTTTGTTTTTGAGGAGGACCATGACATCAGAAAGGAGATGTCATGACTTACAAGTGAATTAGATTTGAGTGAGGGAGGGCTGTGCAAAGTCACCAGGCTCACTCTCTCCTCCAGAGCCATCTGAGTCCAATGGGAAGGTACAGATCAGGATTGCTGGAGCTGACCCCCCATGAAAGTCTAGAAAAAGAAGTAATAGACACAAAGAAGCTTCATCAAGAACTAGTCATGTCAAGTTAATCTCATATTCTTTTTTGACAAGTGAGCTAGACTGATCGATCAGGGAAATGCCCTAAATATAATATGTTACCTAGGTTTTAGGAAACATTTGACAAAGTCTCTTATGGTAATCTTGTGGAAAATAAGGACAGATGATTCAGAGGTTCCAAGAGTTATTTTGATTTGGAATTTGTTGAATGGTCTAATTGACCATTGAATTGAAAGAGCAGTCATTCATTAATGATTTGGTGTGAAACTGGAATGAAATCTCTAGGGAAGAGGCTCAGGCATCTGTTTGACCCTGATCCTATGCTGTTTAATATCATTATTGATAATTTGGTTGGGTAGAATTCCTGTCATATTTACAGACAATACAAAACTAGGAGCCATAGGGTCAAGATCCAAAAATATTTTGGCTATAAAATATTGAACTGAATCTGATAAAGTGAAACTGAAGAGGGATAAACATAGAGCTTTATACTTTGGATCAATAAAATTGACAACCCAAGTAAAAGATGGAGAAAGTGCTCCTAGTTCCTCTAAACTGTGGAATGACCTCTGGGTTGTAGAGGATTGCAAGTGCAATGTGTGGCAAGTGTCATATGGTGACCAAAAAGGAAAATAAAATCTTAGGTGACATTATAAGAGTCACAGTGTTCAGGAATAGGGAGGAGATGTATAAATAATAATATATGAATAAACTACTTTTGGTCAGTTTTTACCACCACATTTTAAGAAGGACATTGATAAGCTGGAGAGTGTCCCGAAGGAGGCAAATACAATGGTACCATATGAAGACTGGTTGAAAGAATTAAGAATATTTAGCCAGGACAAGAGAAGATGTAGGTCTTAAAATGTGACAGCTAGGTAGTATAGCAGATAAAGTTCTGCATCTAGAGTTAGGAAGACTCATCTTTCTGTGTTCAAATCCAGCCTCAGATACTTACCAGCTGGGTGACTCTGAGTAAGTCGCTTAACCCTGTTTGCCTCAATTTTCTAATCTGTAAAATGAACTAGAGAAGGAAATGGGAAACCATTCTACCGTCTTTTCCAAGAAAACCCCAAATGAGGTTACAAAGAGTCAGACACAACTAAAAAAATGACTCTTCAGATGCCACGATTTGAAGGGC
Organism: Pseudocheirus occidentalis; assembly: GCA_028646575.1. Lineage (NCBI taxonomy): Eukaryota > Metazoa > Chordata > Mammalia > Diprotodontia > Pseudocheiridae > Pseudocheirus > Pseudocheirus occidentalis. The sequence continues at coordinate 41,083,504 of CM053597.1, read as the reverse complement.
TGTATGGAAGAAGGAAGCAGACTTATTCAGTTTGGGTCTAACTGGACCTGGCATTCTATAAGAATTATGGGCAAAAGCCGCAAAATGACAATTTTAGGCTTAATGCAAGGAAAGATTTTCCTAAAACTTGAAACTGTGCCAACACAGAATGGGATGCTTTGAGAGGTAGTGAGTACCCCTTCACTCAAAGGCTGGATAGCTCATTTCTCAAGGATATTGGTTTGTATTGTACAGGTTATACTGAATGGTTCCTGAGGTTCCTCTCAACTCTGGGATGTTAAGATTCTAAATGACCAAGTTCTGGCCCAGTCTAGGAAGACTAATCTGAACTGAGCTAGCCCTAGTTGTGGGGATGCTAGGGGTGGGCATGGTGGTGGCGGGGGTCGGGGTGCTGATGTAAGTGGGAATAGTAGTGATGCTGCTGTTGCTAGTCGGGGTGGGGGTGGTAATGGTGGGGATGGGAAACTTCTCTAAAAGCATTCAACCCTGGGAAGTTTAGTGTAGCCCAAAGTCATACCCAATCAAAAACAAGGACAAGACAAGGACACTCCAGGAGATGTGAGTCTGTTCTGGTATGACTTCAGTTTTGAAAGTCTGGAAATGTGGGGAACACAGAGATCACTCTCGGTGGTCTTACGTTTCTGGAGCTATGCCCCAGTTTCTTCATATATCAAACAGAGATAATGAAATTTAATCTCTGTCTCTCTCATAGGAGTGTTGTGATCAAATGAGATTATAGACCCAGAAGTGCTTTGGGAAAGTTCAAGAAGAACTCTACAAACTACATCATGATTACTTCTAATGCCATCATATGCTATTATTTGTCTCCCCTCTCCACTCCACGTTACAGCTCATAACAATGAGTGGAGGCAGCGTTTGTAATAGCTAAAGAGCCTACTCTGGAGTCAGGAAGGCCTGCCTCCCATAGGAACCAGCTTTGTGACTCTGGGCTAGTTACTTAACCTCAGAGTCCCAGGCAATTCTCAAAGACCAGAGTCTGTCTAATCTTTGGATTCCAGGACTATAAAAATAATAGAGGAATGATTCATTGGCATCAGTGGAAGGTGGAACTCCGTGCCAGGAGTTCCTTATACTAATGAAATCACGGGTCTGACATCTTTCCACTAAAGTTAAAAAAAAAAAAAGGCTGTGGTTGCTGCCATTTTAAACATATTCAACTTGGATCTTTCAGGTCTTTGGTGATAGTTTGGGACCTGCAAAGTCTAATATTCCCAGTGTGGGAAAGGATGATCTGGGTTCAGGTTAAGGGCTGGGCTAAATTTGTTGCCATATCTCTGGTGGGGCAGAGATCAGAGAAATAAAAGTGATCGGTCTACAAACTTTTAAGTGCCTGCTGTGTGCCTGTATACTACGGTGGGTGCTGAAAAATAAGAAATAGTCATGTGGTATTTTTGTGATAGTCTTACTCAAGATAATCTACAAGTTGGGGAATGAAAGAAAGTAAATCCCTTTATTATTTGTGAATTTTAAGGGCAGTGATTTGTGTGAATACTTGGTATGCTGATCATGTCTTTGCTTAAGGAGGTTGGAGCACCTTTAGAAACCATAGCTTTACAAACTGAATTAGTCTTCATGATATCCCTGTTATAGAGGATTGAAAAGCAAATGAGTCAGCTGTGTTATACAGTAACCAGAAAGGCAATTATAATCTTAGATTGTATTACAAGAGGCACAGCGTCCAAGACGAGGCAGATTATGATGATCATGGTGATCCTGTGTTCCTGGAACACCCATGAAGAATCATTACAGAAGACACTAGAAGACTTTTTTTTTTGAGGCAATCTGGGTTAAGTGACTTACCAAGGTCGCATAGGTAGTAAATGTCTTAAGCAGGATTTGGACTCAGGTCCTCCCAACTCCAGAGCCAGTGCTCTGCTCACTTTGCTGCCTGATTGCCCTGGAACACTTTTTTATATTCTTTGGGATAAAGCAGGGGGAAAGTCATACCTCTCCAAACATCAGCCTTGTTTGTCTGTGTGCACGTCCAACATGGGCATCAGCCATGTTTCCTGATGCCAACTTTCTCAAGGGATTCCTGTTTTTATTTTACTGATGAGAAAGTGGATCCATAGCAATGAACGAGCCTTAGAATAGCTGTCCAGCAGAAAGGAAGAGACTGACCACAAAGTGTTAAGTAAGGTGCTGGCTAAAGAGAGCCCACATGCCGTGTGATCTGATCCAATCCCACAGGCATAAGTCATAGGCTTCCTCCTAAGTGCAAGGCACTCTCCTAGGAGTGAGGGATACAGAGCACATTAAAAAAACCCATCAAAATATCAAAAAACAGTTTCTGCCCTTAAGCTGCCCAGATGCCATTGCAAAAACATAGACCAGACCACAGCACTCCTGTTACTCAAAGCACCCTCATCATCTCTCTATTGCATCAGAGTCTACTTAGCACTCCAAGCCCCCTTTGACGCGGCACCCACCTTCCCAGCTTTGTTTAATATGACTCCCCCTCATATACTCTCTGTACCAGTAAAATCAGCCCGCTGGCTGTTCTGTGCACCTCCACATTCCATCTCCCACCACATCCCTTTGCACAGGCTTTCTTCCTACTTCTGCAATGCATTCTGTCCCCACCTCTGCTTCTGACTCCCTTCAAAACACAGTGCAGGTGCCACTTTTTCCATGATGCCTTTTCTCACCTTTCTAGGTATTTGTGCTTCCTCCTTCTTGAAATTACTTTGTATACTTTGTGCATGTGTTGTGGTTTCCTCAGTAGAGGCTGTAAGCTTCTTGAGGGCAGGGGCTAGTTGATTTTTGTCTCTGTTTCCCTAGAGTCTAGCCCAGTGCCTTGCACATAGTAGGCACTTAATAAGTTAAAATTGATGTCGTTGATAGTTGGAAATATATTTGACTGAGTAGCCTGGTTTTGCAGCGTCCTTCAGATCACTGCATGCAGGCACTTGCCTATTCTACCGTACACTGGGCTAGCCTTGTATAAACCTAGAAGGTAAACTCTTTGTATGTAGGGACTGTTTCATTCTTTTATTTCTAGTGCTTTATATACAGTAATTGTTTAATAATTGCTTGTTGATTGATTGGCTCTGGATAGCAACTCAGAAACCATCTTTTCCAACCTCCTCATTTTACAAATAAGGAAACCAAGGCCCAGGGTTTCACAGGGTGTATCAGAGGTAAGATTTGAACATAGATTCTTTGACTCCAGAGCCAGGGCTCTCTTACTGTAACGTACTGCCTCTGATAGACCCAAGACCGGTTATTTAGACAATTGACTTAGGGCATGACCAGCAATATCATACAATTGTCAGTAGAGATCTTTCATTCATGGTTTTGAATGACCATATCCCCTGCAATAAAAGACAAGTTTTCATTCTTCCCTAAAACATAAAATGAACGAATTATCCTGGAAAGATTCTAAAAAGCCACCAACTCTAACCTTCTATTAGTTTAAAAATCTCATCTTGGATAATAATATGTTTCAGTGAAGTCACTGAGACCCATGAAGTTCTCAGAATAAGAATGTTTATCCTGCTTCAATTTATCCATTGCTTAAAGGGGCCTATTCTAAATGGATACATTTCTCTGCAAAAGCTTTCCCTTTTAAAGGAAAAATTATCTTTTGAACTAGGAAAATGCTCTATGCTAGAGAGCTTCAGCTCCGTGCTACATAGGAATGGAGGGTGGTAATATTGTTAGACACCATGGACCACATGGTCTCTTCTCACCCTTTTCAGCCACCTCCTTCCCCCCTACAATCAACAGCATGTACAACTATGTCAACAGAACTCAAAAAAGCAGGCCCCCACTAATGGCAGGTCGTGCATACATTCAGAGACCAGTCTGAAGCATAGGCGAAATGATCCAAGACTTAAATGTCCTTGATGAAAAGGGAAAAAGTGTGTGTGTGTGTGTGTGTGTGTGTATTTATGGGGTGAAAATGATTAAGAAGCTGAAAAAGGAGGAAAAGGCAGGGGGAACAGTAAGAAGAATGAGAAGAAGAATATTTATATATTCCTATGTAGTCACGGTCCAAACCACTCTAGCACAGAGCATTATTCTAGTTCAAAAGATGAATTATCTTTAAAAGGGAAAATTTGTTCAGGGAACTGTTTTACATTAAAATGGATCTCTCTAAGTGATGGATAATCACGTAGCCCTTTAAAGTTTGCGAGATGTCTTCCATGGATTGTCTTATTTAATCCTTATAAGAACCATGTGAAATAGATGTTATTATCCTTATTCTACAGAAAAGAAAACTGAGACTCAGCTTAAATGACTTGCCCAGGGTCACACAACCAGTTGTTGTTGTTACTGTTTGTCCTTTGCTTTTGACCAATAGTGTCTAAGGAAGGATTTGCAATCAGTTCCTCCTATTTTCAAGTTCAGCACTATCCATTGTGATGTGAAAAAAGGGGATAACATACACGTGTGAAGAGAAAACTATCCCTCTAAATGTAAAGGAAAAAAAAAGACAAAAGGGATTCTCTTCCCTCCCTATTTTATTAGGTGCTATTCCAGTATTAAGTCTCTCCAGACTCCCAGAAGCTGGTGGTCTCTCTTCCGACCTCTGTCATTTGGATGTATGCTAAGCAGCAGCACAACATACTGAAGTTTCCATTGGTAACCATTAGGCAGTTTTGGCCGATACTCCCTCGCTCTCTGGCAGACCTACCAAAAAGAAAGAATCCAAGAGCAACAGAAGCCAGAGATGATGGTAGATCACTGGGTCACCCTTGTGGACCTGTAGCATCCACTGATGTCCACCAGGGTGAGTTGGGTCACCATGAGCCATTTGATCATATGACAAAACAGAAGCTGGTAGAAGATTCCCAGACAAGAATACTGGTTTGGGATGCCAAGGTAACAAATCTCACCACTAGAATAGCAAAGTGACCCGGGAAGGGGCTGGACAGATCACTGGTAACTTATATTTGCTTATTTCAGATCTTTTCTTTTTTTCTGGAATACATCCATTGTCAGGAAAACACATTGTCTTAGAACAGTAATGTGAAGATTTTGGAGGTTGATGGGGATGATGGAGAGGACAGGGAATGGTGGTGGTGATGTGTGTAAAATTCCAGTCAATAAAGTGCTGCCCCCTGCCTTATTGACACACAGAGTGTGCCCTCCAGGGTGATACCAAGGTTTACTGGCTACTGCTTAGTCTATTCACTTCTTACAGAAATGCTGATTGCAGCGACTAATCAGACCATTTTTGTATGTTCTCATTAAACTCTGTTTGGCTGGAACTGCGCTCTCTGATGCTTGCATGCCTACTAATTTACTCTTAGCATTTCTGTACTTGCTTTTGTAGCTTCACAACTAACCGACTGGCCTCTGAATGCATGAATTCTGTGACTTACCAGCAAACAAATGTTCCTTGTCATGTTGTATTTTAAGAGTCTCTTAAGATGTAATTGAAGTTCCTGTTCTTTCAGTCATTTCCACACTGACTGGCAAAAATCAGCCAGAAACTGCTTTATCCTATATTTAATGGACCAGTATTGCTTGTTCTTATTAGCTCTTCTGCAGGCTAGCTTCCTATCTAGTGACAGGCCACTTGGTCTATGGACTTGCCATAGTTTTACAAAGTATGATTCTCAATAGTATCAGTTGGGCAAACCATTCTAATTCTGAGAGTCAAGAAAGAAAATTTTCAGCATTCCAGAGCTGTGAATGACATGGTGATCTATTCCAAAGTAGGTAGGGAGCATTTCCAGTAGTAACCATATGCCGTAGAAAAGAGAATTCAGACTAAGACAATACATTTGGTTCTGAGCCAGAATTTTAAATAGTGGAGGTTGTTATTGGTCGGTGACATTATATTTATTTCATGTGTTTTCAACATCTCAGGACTTTGTCTCCTGCCAAGTCTCCTTCTTCCTCTACTGGATCTATTGCCTCCAGCAGGAAATACCCGTATCCAATGCCTCCCCTTCCTGATGAGGAGAAGAAGGCTAACAGACAAAGTGCCAGGGTAGGTGTGGCTACTTTTATCTGTTTATTCATTGATAAGTGTATTTATTCCTTTGTACGACATTGCTCTAGGTTTTCTCATTTGTAAAATGAAGGGGGTGTGTGTGTGTGTGTGTCTGTGTGTGTTTGTCTGTGTGTCTGTGTCTGTGTGTGTATGTGTATCTAACCAAAAGTTCCTTCCAGTCCCAAACCCTGTAATTTTTTATGAGACTACATTCACCTTACTTTGTTTTAAAACTACAAGGCCTTACATCTTATATTGAGAATTTTTCTTTTGCATGAGATCTTTGCATGTAAATCAGTAAAGTCTTTCTGGCCATTGTTTGGAGTAGCCGACTGACTGGGTTTTTTATTAGCACTGCATAAATTAAATCAACAATGTAGGTACGAGTAGGGAGACTGGTAGCCAAGACCAGAGAGGTGCAGAGAGCAGGGGGTGCCATTCATTTTTGTCCATTTCCTTGAATCACTAAGTCAACATGCCTTTGGGGGGAAAAAAAAGCCCATTCTCTTTCTTTATTGTTGAGTTGTTTTTCTGTCATGTCTGATTTTGTGATCCCTTTTGAGGTTTTCTTGGCAAAAGCACTACAATAGTTTGTCATTTCCTTCTCCAGCTCATTTTATAGATCAAGAAACTGAGGAAAATAGGGTCGAGTGACTTATCCAGGGTCACACAGCTAAGAATTTGTCTGAAGCCAGATTTTAACTCAGGCACATGCGTCTTCCTGACTACAGGCCCTGTGTTGTATCCACTGCACCACCTGGCTATCTCTAGTCTCCCTCTATCTACCCTGTTCTTACAGAACACAGGGTCTCATGAGGACTATTGTGAACTTGATCCTGACTTTCTAAACTCATGTTTTTCCTTTTGTTTTGTGCAGCTATGGGAGACATCCATTTAAGACCAACTGTTTACATGTGACCCATTGGAACTGTTTACTTCAACTTTTATAGAAATTCAGCCTCACCAAGTCGACACACAAACGTATCTGCTCCTCAGATTATCTGAAATACCCACAGAGATGCCAAGGAGGAGAGGGAAAGAGAGAGCAGGAGCTCATCCCTGGATCCTTTTTTTTTCTTCACTGCTGGCTTAGAATTTTATTCAAACCATGTAAAGAACACCAGGAATCCTATAATGTAACACAAAATAACAAATAGTCTGAGTAGGACCAAGGATAATCCGCATGACAGATAGATAGACAAATAGTACTAAGAGTATTTCACAGGTCCTCAACATGGCAAGTTTCCCAGACAGAAAGTACAGTCCAAATGAAGCCAATCCTGGGTCCAGAACGGGGTACCTGAAGCACATCCTCGGCGTAGACCATAATGCTATGTGCATGAGCCTTTTTACAATTTGTTCTCCACATTTAAGGACACAACCTACCGTAGTAGAAATCTAGCATGCCGGGCTAAGACATAACAGGACTCTTTCCGCAGGACTGTATGCTATGAGAGGCTAATAGCCTACATACACTTTAAAAAGTACATCCTTTTTTACTTTTTATGTTTATATTCTCGGTCTAGAAGTACAACTGTACATAAGGAAACATTTTTAAATGTCAAAAACAGCTGTTACACACAAGTGTATTTTGCCAAATGCCTAAACAGTCTCTCACGACTAATAACCATCTTTACAGATCCAATGGTCTTCTAAGATGACGAGCAGGTTAAATTGTAAATATGGCAGTCAGTTGGTGATGTAAATGTATCTCTCCAACACTATAGCGTCTGACTAGAACATGGGATGTTCCTTTCAATTGTGGGCATTCTGGAGGCTTGGAGTAACTGATCAAGACACTGAAATGCCGGTCAGGGCTTCCTGCCCCCAACATTGTGCTAATGCAGCACAGGAGAGCCGGTTCCCTGAAATTAAGTCTTTTGTTGCTCCCTGACCTAAAGGTTGTCCAGTCGTCCACCTTTTACTTCCAGCAACATCTGCAATCCTAACTCTAGCAGCTACAGTTTTCCCATGTGTTTATTACTGGCACGTTTGTATTGCTAGTCATGAAGAAAATTTGGAGTCAGGTAACAGGAGGTTACCTGGGGGAAAAAAAAAAAGAAATACACCAGACACTGCTCAGACAGATGGAGGATACCAAAAGTTTCCATCCTGGTAGGCTAATAAATGAAATCTGAAGAGGCCATACACATGTGTGTTGTATCTGCAAGGTTATAAAAACAGCTGGTGGGAGAAAGCTAATATTTTGAACCATGAATTTTATTTTTTGATTCACAGAAAAATAGGAATTCTAATTTAAAAGTCTCCTTCCTCCAATTCAACTCAGTGGAAGACTGGAAGTTGGTGATGGTCCCACTAGGTCTTTCTAAATGGGGGATTTATTCTAATGAACTTGCCAAGTGGTAGAATCAATCAGACAGCTGGTGATGATTGATATGTACTGTGTTTCTTTCTCAGCCTCCTCATTTCTTGACCCTTTTCCTTGAGATGAATGAACAGGAACAGGGAAGATTTTAAAGATGGCCTCTTAATTTGCTTTGTTGTTGTTCACACATTTCAGTTGGCCCAACTCTTCATGACCCCATTCGGGGTCTTCTTGGCAAAGATACTGCAGTGGATTGCCATTTCCTTCTCTATCTCATTTTACAGATGAGGAAACTGAGGCAAACAGGGTTAAGTGACTTGCCCAAGGTCACACAGCTAGGAATTGTCTGAGGCCAGATTTGAATTCAGGAAGATGAGTCTTCCTGACTCCAGGTCCAGCACTCTATCCACTGTACCACCCAGCTGCCCCCCTTTTAATTTGCTTCCCCCTGTTAATTTCCATGCAGGAAGTGCTTACATGGAAACAGTGTGGGCATCCAAGCTCTTAAGCAGCCTTCTGCACTGTTTTTATGTTCATACCGTCTGTAATGTACTTCCTTTGCCTATATGTCTTCAACAATATTTTTTAAAAAAAGTAATCCCACCCACTTTTAAATACAAAATACATGAAGCATTTTAAAGGGTAGGACATGATATGACTTGGATGTTGATTTTGTATCAAAAATACAAAACTTTCTAGCAAAGGTTTGGGTAGGTGTTTGGCCACATGACCAAATGGCCAGTGCCAAGGAGGGCCCAGAGATTTGGAAGACTGCAAATAAAAGTGGCTTTTGAACAAGACCTCTCACTTTAATGTGGATTGAATGCACTCCAGTACTGATTATATGATGGACACTTTCTAGCTGACATGAAATAGATGAATGAATGGAACAGTTTAAACTTAGTGTGTACCTCATGGAAGTCTGTTGTCCAGTTGGAGCTGCTCCAGTCTTGACAAGAACAGAATCCACTTGTAACTTTGTAGCCACAGGCTGGTCTTTCTTTCTTTCTTTTAATTCTCTTCTCCTCTCCCATTATTTTAAATGGAAATGATGAATATGTGCCTTTCAGGAGATATTGTTGAAGGAAATCAGCAATGGTAGATAGCTGAGTGTCAGCTCATGAGCACTGTTTGAAGCTCCCAAACTCCTTAGGTCATCCCCTTTGGTAATCTTAAGCTAGAAGTGATAGGAAAAGAACTTTGTTTATTACAATGATTATGATGTTAGAAGTCAAACGATTGTTTTCATCATTATATCGTGGCTTTCCAGTCTACGCCATTTTATTGGATTCTTTCACACAGATTATTAATAATAATTAATGTGACTTGGAGATACATTCCTTTGGAACTTGAGATATGTCATCTAAAATCATAGGGATTTTGATGAACTTGCCCAAAGAATGAGTGCATACCATTAAGCACAAGCACAAACAACTTTTATAGATTCGTTGTAGAGGGATTATAGGGTCCTAAATTCATAGCTCTCAAGATGGAAGGTCATTTAGTCCAAACTCTTCCTTTACAGATGAGAGTGAAAGGCCCAAAGAGTGATTGCTGGGGTGAAGTGCCAACGTTACACAAGAAATAAGTGGTTTTGGTCCCAGGTCTGACTCCCAATCCAGCGTTCTTGCCACTCACTGTCCTTGTTTCCAAGGAGGGAAACAAAGGCATTACCTGAATTATATTCTAAGAAACTGACCCATTGCAGGAAGCCATTGTGATATGGTTGTATTAAGCACAGAATAACAATATTGGCGCCTTTACACTCTTCCTTTGAACTCTAGCTTTTTGTCCTTCAAACACTGAGCTAAAACAAAATGTCAGAACATTTCTACTCGTCAAAAACAACCGAAGGACTTAAAAACAACCTTTGTTGGAAAGAAACAGTTCAGAGTCTCCTGATAATTACACTTCTTATTCTCAACCAATCTCTTACTACCCGCCCAGGTGACTAGGGAGATCTCTGTAAAGGGAAGGTCTGCCTTCGCTTTGATGGCTCTCAGGAAAACTGGTCAAGTGGCCTGTGTTCTGACACAGCCGTACGTCTTGTAGGTAGGAAGCTGTGGAATTCTGTAGTGATGGGCAAATGGTCTCCATGAAGGCGAGTAGTCCACAAAGAGAAAGGCAAAACCCCTGCTGGAAAAGAATTCCCAAGTATTCTGGGAAAATGTTTCCTAGACCCTTTTGTCATGGCTGTATTTTATAGAAGTTCAGAATCATTCCTAGTCAAGGGAGAATTGTTCTGTGTGGGTTTTGTTTAAGCTTATTAATGGATCCAAGGGTCTTTGCAGGATCAAGGTATGAACATAACCTCAGTTCTGAACCATTGCTTCAATCAAGGCCATGGAGATGTGTTTTTCTAATACCTCAAAAAGATTTTTAAAAAGTTCTTGGTTAAAAAGATCAAATGAAACATTCAAGGTCATATTGTGAGTTGACAGAGTTGGGATTGACGCATAATCCGTATTCTCCAGATATCTTCTGGTTAGCTAACTTCATATTCTACTTTTGATTATTGTCTTCTGGCCAGACTCAGTATTTCTTTCCTCTCTTTCTGGTGTTATTTAAATGATTTAGACTTTCTCATTTTCTTAGTGCTGTTGATTAGATTTGCTTAAGCAAAATACAGAACTCTATTAAAATTTATTCAAAGACCTAGCCCTATAAATCTATAGTAGTTTTACTGTATCAGCTGTTGTGCAGTATGGTTTGGAGAAGTCTTTCCCTGGAGGACAAAATAGTTGGGTCTCAGTAATTCCCTGCTCATCCCTCTCATCTAAAGCAGTACCTGCCTTTAATTAGCACTTTATATATCTATATTTATATATATATATATATATATACATACATATATGTGCATATTATATATATACACACATATAAATGCATAAAAAAAGATATTGTTTACCCTTTACTTCCCTGTCAGTATCTCATATACTTTAATTTGCAATGCCACACAGATCCTTTTTCTCAGGTTCATGGGTTAGATTTCAAGGAGAAGCTCCTTTGCCCAAAACACTCCCTTGACAAGTGTTCTCCAGACCCAAGCAAAGTGCTTGGTTTAAGAGTGCAGACGTTCATCAGGGATCTTTTTTTTTTAGGAGTGCAGTCATATAACAGAGATCTTTTCTAAACAGAACAAACCTTTATGATTGTGGAGATTATGGATGATACGGTATAGATGATAAGGAAGAAACACTGTCTAAATGTTCCCACCTGTGATTTTCATGGGGAGGAAGGTATTTGGTCATTCCTGCACTCTCTAGTGGAAATTGATGAGCCAGCAACAACACACATGGCTCTGTCTAAACACACTTGCTGTTAAGACGGCCTCACTGGGAAACACTTGGAGGTGCTCCCTGTTGAGTTTCCTAAGCACCGGTTTCCCAAACATCCACCCATGTACCTATGGAGAAAATGAACACCCAGCAACATCATCTCGGACAGCTCCCCTTTTGGTAATTGTTTAAACGTATCCCCAAATACAGACCCTAAAAGTAACTACATTTGTGTGGCAAAATTTGTTCTTATAAACCCAATTGGACGAGTGCACTGGCTATATGTGGCCCCTTGCTTGGTGTGATATGAGATACTACAAAGTTCTCCATCTTCCTTAAAGGGCTTCCTTTTTCCACCCACCTCCATAAAAAATCTCCACCATTACTGTCACTTTTGAGGGCTCGAAAACAAAGCACACACACATATATACCCAAGCAGCAGAGAAGGAGAGCACCTTCCAGCCCCACACCATTCCCAGATGAGAAAGGATTAGTTTATCAGGGTTGGTGAATTGTTACCTAGGAAGGCAGCAAGATCTTGGTTGTTTCAGAACAAACACAACAGCATGAATGGTTGAGGATCACTCCTGACTTGAGTGTGGGGCAGGCCTTAGGCACCTGGACCCTCTGGGTAGCTCCGGGAGAAGTCCCTTCATTTCATCTGCTCCCCAGTTTTGCTCAGCAGGTGTCTTTACAGGATTGTTCACAGTATTGCTGTTTATCATAGCTGCCCTGTTATTCAGAGTAGTTGTCCAATAATGGGAGAAAGACTTCCTCAGCTTTGCTACTAACCAGCTGTGTGTCTTTAAACAAGTCAGAAGTGCTGGCTGAAGCTTGTTTCTTCATCTTTAAAACTGGCGAGTAAGGGCTGGATTAAATCAGGGGTTCTTAACTTGGGGTACAACATTAACTATGCCAGTGGTTCTCAACCTTCCTAATGCCACAACCCTTTAATACAGTTCCTCATGTTGTGGTGACCCCAACCATAAAATTATTTTCGTTGCTACTTCGTAACTGTAACTTTGCTACTGTTATGAATCATAATGTAAATATCTGATATACAGGATGTATTTTCATTGTTACAAATTGAACACAACCCACAGGTTGAGAACTGCTGAACTATACAATCCCAAAGGGTACATGGACCAATTTCAGGGCTTCTGTGAACTTGGATGGGGGAAAAATTACCTCTTTATTTTCACTAATGTCTGAAATAGACCATTTCTTCCAATTATGATTGTAAGCAACAAAGCATTATTTTTGAAAGGGGATTCATGTGGAGGGCAAAGGGGGAGCTAAAGCGTTTCATGACCCCCCCAAAGGTTAAGAGCCCCTGAACCAGATAATCTCTTAAGTTTTTTTTTCATAGATCTAACAGTTTATGAATCTAAGCATATAATCAAAGGGGTTGCTACTCCAATTTGCCCCACTGGGTTTCCAAGAAGTCCAAAAACAGAAAAGTGGGAGAGTCTATATAAAGCAAAACTTACAGAAAGGTATACAGTGAAGCACCAGAGGGAACTGGCAAGATTCAGTCTATACAGGTTGAATGATTCCCCATCGCCCAGCATTTCTATGATTTAAAAATGGTTTCTTCTAGACCTTTAAGGCCAGAGTGAGTTGTTTATGGTCAACATGGAAATACTTGCAAATAGCCCAGATCTTTAACCATAGCGGTGCTAGTGATATTATATGATACAAAACAGCCAAGTGCTAATATGAATTAACACATTTATTCAATTATAGTACAAGAATTCCTGCTAAATTAGATCTGTGTATCACTGCCTGGTTACAAAACCCGAGTTTTCTAGTCCAGTACGTATTCAAATTGTGAGAACTGGTCATAATTAGTCTTTTTATGGATAAAAATCACACACACACACAAATATCTAATGTTTTATATAGGATTTTTTTTTTTACAATAACTGTACAAGTACAAAAGTTTCTTCAGAAGAACCAATCGTACTCTTTTGTAACTGGCTGGAAAATGTACTTTCTCCAAACTGGTGTGCCCAACAAACAGCTTCATTCAGAAACTAGTTATATGATATCAGCATAGTTATCAATCTGTGCAGGAGCTCTTAAACATTACTTTTGAAAAGTAAAATTCAAATAATCTGGAGCCACCCCATGGTGAAGTGTTAATAGTGGCATGAAAAAAATCTATACTGGTTTCACTGTTCGGGGAAGGGCCAATTATTTGTATAAACTTATATTCCCGTTACTTAAGGTATTAGATTTTGCTTGGCTGACTGATGCTTCCCAAGTTCTTGCTACTTAAAAGATACCAGGTTCTAGCAAAGACCAATATGAAATGCACCACTGCAGCTGCTTTCCTGAGCACTTTTGTTATATGGGCTGTTCTGGTTATAATTCTTCCTACATTAATAGCTAAATGCGAAATTTTGCTGTTTTTTTAAAAGTCACTGTAATTTGAGGTTCTGAATCCTTCCACAATTTTACTGGTGTCCACTGAGTCTAATAAAAAAAAATCCACGGTTTTCTATGTTACTATTATTGTAACATCAATAAAGTGACTTTCAATGAATGTTTTGTGGGGGTTTTTCCTATAACCCTTTAAAATTTTCTATCTTGCATACTAAACTCTTCCTTTTACAGAAGAATGGAGGGATAGAGGACAGAGAGAATGTCGTATGTGTAGTTTCTTTCCCCTTCCTGGTGGCAATGACTATTCTGGCCCGTCTGGTATACACAAGGTTTAAGAGCTGGAGCACAATTTTTTTTTAACGCTCAGATTTTTAGGGAGACTACTGTAGATTCTTCATCTGTACCCACAAACAAATGAAAAAAAATTATTAAGTGCACATTATGTGCCTGGAAGTGCTACAAATAGACTAGGACACTCCTCTTCTCAAGGGGACTACACTCTTAAGTGGGGAGGCAACCCACAGAGAATTCAACTGTAGAGCAGATGGAAAAGCTTGATGATCCTGAAGGGGCATCTTGTTTAGCCTCAAGTCTTCTTGAAGACCAAACCCAACCCGTGGCCATTTTCTGATGTTAAGCCATCTGTCAGAGCCAGACTTCGGTGCTATGAACTTTGTTTTGTGGGTCTTTAGGGGCTGTGGCTGGGAGGGCTTCAGAGCCTGATGCCTGGTCAGTGCCCCCACTTTAGTTTATTTCCATTATGGAAATTATGGTTCCATTTAAGTGTGTGAAGAGATTCAGAAAGCAGATGACGTGCAAATTTCAACTGGTTGTCTCTGGAGCTAGTCCACTGCAGTATTCTTGAGCATATGTATTTCGCAATGACCACCGTCCTAAAATTGTATGCTGTACCCAAAACTGATTAATTTTATGTTCTGCCATTTCAAAGACAAAGGCTAAAAACCAACTATCCCTACCCTATCAGAATAATTCAAGCACAACCACATTTAAGTAATCAAGCTGTGACAGTTGCCTCAAAAATGTGGCTCATTTTTTCATCAACCTTTATTCAGTACCTAACAATGTGTAGTACAGTCTCCATGCAGCCACTTCTGTGAAATTAAGGAACTCTTTCCACGTCATTTCATGAAGTTTATATATACTTTTAACTTGATACTTAATTCCATAGATCTGAAAGGCCAACGTAGGAGCACCCTCATCCTTGTGGTGATGTTTAGAAGGGCTTGAGCTGGAACAACCAGAGGACGTGTTTAGTCCAGTCCAAAATTCGAACTGAGGTAATCAGTTCTATATTTATGTGAGCAATTATTTATATGGCTTAAAAATAAGTATCCAGTAACAGTAAGGAAAAAAGGGCGGAAAATGACTAAGAAATCTGTGTAGCTACAATGAAAGTACACAATGGGTGAAATAGATTCCAACGTAATATAGCAATAAGGAAACATGAGATTCAAGGGTAACTCAGAGGGCCTCAGTTATAATTAATGAGAGGGGGAGAGATTTCAAATTTGTCAAGAAAAGAACACTTCCTATCCTCAGGCATTATCCCAGGAAACTTTGCTTAAGAAAGTCACAGAACAGAATAATCAGCCCACTTTTACTGTCTTGTAGCAGATTCTTAATCATATTAGAAATGTAAAGTGTTTTCATATATGTCATTTTATCATAATTTGGTTATTTAATCACCGATTTACATAGTACTTTAAAATGTGCTAAGAATATTACACATAGTTTTTCACTGGATAATCTCAACCCTGTCAGGCTTTACAAATGAGGAAACTGAGGCCAAGAGGTCAGGTAACTTGATCAGAGGTTATGAGTTTTCAGAGACTAGGCTTAAATCCAAGACTCTTGTGTGATCAACCAAGTCTATCCAATA
This sequence comes from Pseudocheirus occidentalis, assembly GCA_028646575.1. Lineage (NCBI taxonomy): Eukaryota > Metazoa > Chordata > Mammalia > Diprotodontia > Pseudocheiridae > Pseudocheirus > Pseudocheirus occidentalis. Next base: position 41,067,644 of record CM053597.1, on the reverse strand, counting down.
TTTGTTCTGCTGCACCATGATGCCATCAACCAACCTCATGAACAACAGGCTTAATGCATCTGAAAAAGCAAGCCAGAAAAATCCAATCCCAAAATATGAACCCTGGGTCTTGTTCTCCTTGAACCTGTTAGTTCTTTCTATCCTGCTTCTCAGCACTAATAATATTCTAAAGGAATACAGTACTAGGGGCCTTGGAAAATACCTGGGCAGGGGGTGGGGATGAGCAATGGTGTGTAGTAGGGAAGGGAGAATGAGTGGATAAGGATCCTTCCTTGCTGGCACCAAATCAAAATGGCACCTTGAACCACTTCCAAATGGATTGTAACCCACATGCAATCAATAGCCCTGCGTCTGGACCAGGCCGTTTCAAACTTGGCAAAGACTTTACCAGAACTAGCTCTACAATTAGTGGTCCAAAAATAAAATCAGGAAAGGCTTGGTGATCCTAAGGGTGTGGTGTTCATGTAGATGACAGAGGATCTTCTTTAGCATCATTCCTATGAAAAAATCATGGCCATTTCTGGCTTTTAAGTCCATTATCAGAATGAGACTTTAGTGCTAAGACCTTTTTTTTTATGGGTCTTCAAGGGCTGCGGCTGAGAGGGCTTAAGAACTTGCAGAGTTGCCAGGCGGATAGCCCTTCTTCCCATAAGTCCTACTTTTCTTAACTCTTTAGCTTACTGTCATTATGGCAACTATGGTGCCATCTAAGTCACTGAAAGGATTCAGAAAACAGAAAACTTGCAAGTTTCAACTGAGAATTTTTCGAGTTTGTCTACATTCACAGCCTATGAAGTTTACAGCCTTGAGTTCAGGCCCTAAAGGCCTGAACTCAAGGGCCAAAATTTGGAGTTAAAACCAAATACCAAATCATTTGGTTTTCAAATGTGTATAAAAGGGAAAGCTGAGACAGATTTGGATCACCATTCTCTTTTCTTTTTGCACGCAGAATGGGTACGAGTTATTAAAATAATGACTTATTCAGCACTTTCTGCCACAGAGACAACAAGCTTCTGCATAAATGGAAAGACAAACCGTCACACATTCATTAAAAGGTTTTAGTAGATTTTGATGGAGAATACACAGTACGGCTCAAACACTTCGCCATCTGAAATTTATCTAATAATGGCTTAGCAAGAAAATAAAGCATGATTGACAGTGGTTCATGGGAATGCCCAAACTCAAGGCATGATGTGTTACACTTGATCTTAAGTTATTAAAATTCCTTTTTTAATAAACATTTATTATCAAAACTAAAAACAAAAACCTTAATTGCATATAAAGCAATAAACCTTTACAAAATGAATCTTTAAGAATGTGCCAATATTAAGTTACACACATGACATATGACAGATGAACAAACGCAAAGCAAAATGCAAACAGGAATGTTGGTCATGCCCACCATCTTCTTCCTTTGATTTAGACACTCATCACACACTGTATGAACTGTGGGGTGAAAAAAAAAATCAATGTTACAACGTGCCCAAGAAAAGATAATTCATATATCATGTTCTATATCTTCATTATGAGAAGACTTCCTTTCTACAATAATAACAATAAAAAGTTTCAATGCTGAATGAGCAGTGAATGCAAAGGAAGACTGCACTCTTTATCATTTTTTTTTATTTTAATTTTTAAATTTTTGCTTTTTGGAGGGCAGTTGGGGTTAAGTGACTTGCCCAATGTCACACGGCTAGTTTTTGTGTTAAGTGTCTGAGGCCGGATTTGAACTCAGGTCCTCCTGACTCCAGGGCTGGTGCTCTATTCACTGCGCCACCTAGCTGCCCCTGCACTCTTCCTTCATCATGCTTTATCCATAGAAAACTCCTGTCAACTAGCTAAAACAAACCACAAATGGCCTAGCAGTCTCAGTAGATCACTATTATTATGAAGAGGTCTTTCACAATTTTAGAGATTCTCATACAAAAGACTCTACTGAAGCAACAGTCACAAATGTCATGGCATGTCTTCTTTGAATTATTATACTTACAACTACTTCTATTATTCTAGGTATCATTTAAGACTATGGAAATCTTACTGGATAGAGTATTGCTGCATACACTACAATCATCAGATTTTGTATTTAAACTATCAATCATTTAGGATCTTCTAAAATTGCAAGGAAGAGCCTCTAAACATTATCGTTTTAAAATTTGTTTTTAATAATTTTAACACTGGCTTGACAAAATAATACAGTAAGACAATAATGGAGAAGAATACACATCAGTGTGTATAATTCTTAAACCAGTTGCTTGGAAACTATGCTGTTTTCTTCATGAGCACTTTTAGTTCCTGAATCTGAAATTTTTCCATTACCTTGCTCTGAAAAAATAGTTTTATGTCTATCCGGAAGGAATAGCTATTTATACATTATTTGGCAGGGGCCCCATGTGATAGGTGCTGGGAATCTCAACTCAAAAATACATTATTTCTGCAGTTTCTACATAAAAAAATAAAAAGTTAAAATGGCACCACTATTTTCAACTGAGGCCTAGATGAGTTAAGTGATTTGCCCAAAGCTACCCCAGGAAGTAAATGTTGGAGCTGAGACTCCTCCCCAGATTTCCTGACTACCCAAGAGTGCTCTTCCCATTCCTTCTATTGGTTTTACAAGGACTACTGTTATTAAAGTCCCTTTCAAATCTTACACTGGGAGACTATTTGAAATGGGACTATTGCCACCATCTAAGTCTTCAAATCACAGAACCCTGGGGTGTCTCAAGAATCAAAATGGCAGTGACTCAAAGGGCATGAAGGTGGTGGAAAGCAGATGTAGATCATTATGCCAGTAATGCCTTGCAAACAAAGGCTACCCTTTAACTAAGAGAAAAGGTTACCAACTCTCATAGATCATTCAAACCTTGATTTCATCACCAGATTGCTAATTTTTAAGAGCAGAGTGGACTTTAAAAGGGAGCTTGCTAAAGTTCAATCAACACAGGTACCCTTATCCCCCCATCAAAACCTCAAGCAATTTACTAAAACTTACATCATCATATGGAAAATTCACAACACCTTGTTGAGCTGTATCCCTTCTTCGAAAACTATCTGAAAAAACAATAGGGAAATTAAATGTGCAATATTTTCTCATGTTATTCACATGATTTTTTAGATTCTCAGAAAGATTCAAATAACATGGGGTTGGATTCAGCAAGTGATGGTTAAAAAAAAAACCAAACTTTTTTTTTCAAAATAAAGCAATAAAACAAATTTAGGATGAATTTAGGGCAGATTTTTCAGAAAGACTTGAGCCAAGTTCCAAGGAGGCATGAAGACTACAAACAATTACAATTCTTATTAAAATGAAATGTTTTTAGACTTATAAAAATTTTCTATTATATGCAAATTAGGCCTCAGGCTTGATAATAAAGCTCTGTTCTCCTACAATTAGTCTCCAAAAACACTTCTAAAGAAACAAAGAATATACTTGCAGACAGTTTACAAGAAACCAAACATCTGTAACTGCTAATCCCTTTTTATAAATGACTAGTATTTACACAGTGCTTTGAGGTTTGTGAAGCCCGTTACAAACATCACCTCATCCAATCCTCAGTCACCCTCATCCTTACAGAAGTGTCAGGCTAAGTGACTTCTCTGGGGTCACACAGCTACTGTTTCAGGCAGGATGGGAACCCAAGTTTTCCTGATCCCAAGGCCCCCACTCTGCCCACTGGGGCACCATTATCAAGATTACTAACTAATTTATGAAGACATGAGCTTTCGCATTTCAAATACCTAAAGATGATGTAATCATTTGATGGTAAATAAATGTACCAGTAACCTCTACTGTCCCCAGGACAGTGGCTCTCAAATCAGTCTATAGTTCATTTCAACTGTGTCCTGCATATAACACAAGGGTTTAAGAAGTGTTTGTTGAATGAATGAAATTTGTTGTACAATTTTATGGAAACTAAAGTCATGGAATAGTGGAAGAGATATGACAGATGTGTAAGGCAAAAATTATGGCACTCCAAGCTAGGACAAAGCCCAGCACCACAAAGGCTGAGTCTGCATTTCCAGAACTTACCAGTGAGGGCTCTAAGCTTCACACAGCAGGCAATGTAGTCATCAAAGGTTATCTTTCCATTTGTGCTGTATCGCTTTGCAATTGAAGTCACCGCTTGGGGGCTTAATCTAAAACCTAAATAGGAGGGAAAAAAAGAAAAAAAATGATCAAATGACAAGGGTTAAACGTCTATTAGGAAGATGAGGGGACCCCTTCAACTATTCCTTTGCTGAGGTGTGGGGGGGAAAGGGTCCACTGGAATTGTGAGACTTATTTTGATGGACCGATCAGTTTTGCTGATTTTTTTCCTCTTCTTTTAAAAATTTGTTTTAAAAAATTGCAAGGAACGGCTCTCTTTTGTTATGAAGCAAAGTGTCTTACTAAATTGTACAAGAAGTTCAATTTTCATAGGGAAAGATAGGGTGGAAACAAATTACATTATCAAAAAAATGTTATTTTTATGAGTCTCTCAAACTCTTTTTGAAGGAAATACTTCAAATAAATTCTATGAACCAGAACCTGTTCCAGTTACTAACACCATATTAACTTCTGGAAAATCTACAAAAACAGTAACGTCTATTTTTTGGTCTGCATAAACTAAGACCTCTAGCAACCAGAAAATTGTCTCTTTATGACCACTTACCCATAGTCCCCAGGGCTTTCTGGAGCTCTTGTGGGTCCACTGTCCCACTTCGGTCACTGTCAAAGCTTATGAAGTGTTGTCTCCAACCATTCAACACAGCCCAAAGTTCCTTAAATTCACTAAAACCCATGGTGCCAGACATGTCCCTCTAAATGGCAATTAAGGTTTATATAACTGGTTTATAACTATAAACTATAACTATATAACTATAACTGGTTTATTTCCAAAATAAATGCCATAAACAACCAAAGGAAAGATCCAGAAGTGAGGAAAATGCCATCATTTCTTGGGTGGGGGGGAGGGGAACCCCACACTAAGCCATAGCAATGGTCTACTACGAGGTAGCATCATAGATTTATTTATGTTAGGTAAAATTTTATTATCATTTCCCACTTTTTATAAACTATTATAATCTAGCATATGAGGTATGATCATAAAACTAAGAGAACGATTCTATCAGCTAGGCACAGAAATCAGTTTTTTTTTTT
>CM053597.1:41044627-41062007 GCA_028646575.1 Pseudocheirus occidentalis | reverse complement strand
GAGAGAGGGAGGGAGAGAGAGAGAGTTTCTCTCCTAGTATCTGGAAGCTAACTGAAAACTGAATTGGAGTTTTCCTGAGACCAAAATCTGGTGAAGGCCAAACAGAAGGCCAATATTCCTTCTGGGTCCTAGAGCCACTAAAATGCTGGAAGACTGAAGAAACATGAACTGGATAAGCCTTTGTTTGTTCATGGCCTGGCTGATCCTTGAGTTCCAGGCAAGAGAAGTGGTGAAGGGTTTGAGATGTGCTGGACCCGGAGAACTTCAGTGTGTGCCAGGGATTGCCCTGAGGACTGGACAAGGACCTAAGAGCTGTCTACCTCTGAGGACTGGACAAGGAGCTGTCTACTTCTGAATCCAGGTGATTGTTTGGCAGATTCAGGAGGGAGCTGGAACCATGGAAGGGGATCCAGGGAATCAGAGAGAACACCCAAAGTCAAGATGAAAAAAAGGCCTCCCCTTGGATGAGATTGAGGTTTGCTGGAAACCAAGGGGTGGAAAGTTTGTGTGGTTTTCTAATGATTATATTAGTGACTAATGATATTTACTAACTGGGAATCTAGCTTAGTGACTGACTGCTAGATGAGTGACTGATTAAGTTAATAGTTGTCCCATGAGTGGAAGATTGATATATTGTGGGAGAAGGGTTCCCTCTTAGGGAAACCAGGTGATTATTCTTTTGTTCCTTGTTCTAAGTATTGTGGCCACTGTAGTGAAAACCATGTGGCCATTCTAATGTTAAGCTGTTATGAACACTATACTGTGACTTTCTGTAATAAAATGTAATATGGAGAATATTATATTGTGAATATTGTACTGAATCTTGATTTGTAATGGAATAAACAGAGTGTTAACTACTACTGTGTAATTCGAATCGTAAAAGCTGTTCACATTCTTTTGGAAATCTGCTTGTGTTTGGCTTTACAGAGATATTGTGGGTTAGCAAATGTGATAGTTACAGTTGCTGGAAGTTTGCTGCATTAGAGTCAATATGTGCCTGAGGACCAAGGTCTCTTCTACTAAAATACAAGCACTTGGTGCCTGGGCTTTCTAACAGCAGTGGTGGCTGCTGCTGCACCTGGGAGGCCTTTCCACTTATCTCCTAGGGAGGGGCTACAGCACTAGGTGACCACACGAAGTTCCTTCTCTCATTTTCTGGGTCTGGATGCTTTCATTCAGCCTGGGCAGGGCACGAGCGGGAGAAGATGCTGTGTTTGACTTTAACCTACTACCAGGAGTAGAACAGTGTTCTGGAGGCTGGAGCCAGAGGCAGGCTGGACGGGCAGAACACATCTCAGCTCAGCTCACCCAGGCCACTTACTACACTAGCCTATGTTCCCAGAACCTAGCAGAGATGCCCAAGCCAAGGCAAATGGTGACTTACAGGGAATAAAAAAGTCAACTGTTTCTAAATACATGCACAAGAACTTATATGTCTGATGGAATCTGGAGAGTGTGGCAGTCAGGGCTGAGAACGAAAGGTGAATCAGGACAGAGCTCATGCACACTTTGTGAGCTGGGGAAAACATACCTGGCCTTGAAAGTTCATCAAGGCAAGACTTACAGATAACTAATGTCAAGCATTCCCCCATTCCCCAAAAAATTTAAACCAAGTCCCTTACCTTTTATCAAATGAATAGCAGCAATCATAAAAGAACAGGAAATTATAGCAATTCTTGATAGAAAACAGCTTTTGTATTTTTGAGAAAACTCTGTGAATGAATCATTTCCTACCACTACCCTCAGCTTGGGGGTTTCTCCAGCCCAATTCTGTTCTTTCAAATACGTATCTTATTCACACGTGGTTAGACAGATTCCCTTAACACTTAAAATGACCAATGAAGCTTTTCTCCATACACTTAAGACAGGTACAGCTCATCTGATAGCCCTCCAGCAATAACTCTCTAGGACAAACACTGCTTCTGGCAAACACAAAGATGTCTTACACGTATGTCCAAATAATGCAGCTTCAGACAAGGCACAAGAGGAAGATGAGAGTTCAGGAGAGGAGAAAACTTGAAGGTGTAAATAATTTACATCATCAGTAATACATCCCACAGTAACTGAGAGAGTAGCTAATAAAAACAGAGTTTAACAAATAGAGAGAGTCATGGAAAACCAGAAATCTGAGGCTTTAGTTCTATTATCACTCACTCAACAAAGGCCCAGAGGGGAAGCGCACGAGTGCCTGACCATTCAGCACCATTTGACAGATGCTTACTAAGCTAGATGCAGGGCTGACCCATGGTAGGCAATCTGAAAAGGCCCATTGCCTGACATCTGGAAGCTTACAGCATCACAGGAAGGAACGACTAACTCACAGATAAGCAACACGGTAAATACACTAAGAAGATGCTCAACAGCGCTACGTGAAGGTCAGGGAAGTGAGTCAGGGCAAGAGATGCCACTCAAGGTGGCTTTTAAGGGTGGGTAGAAATTCAAAGGGGCAGTTAGGCAGTTCAGTGGATGTAGCACAGGCCTGGGGTTGGGGAGATCTGAATTCAAATCCAGCCTCAGCTACTTACTAACAAGCTACGTGATCCTTACTTGCCTCAGTTTCCTCATCAGTAAAATGGGCACATAGTGGAGAAGGAAATGGCAAACTACTCCAGTATCTTTGCCAAGAAAACTCCTCAACTGAAATGACTGACAAAAGCAAAAATAAGAAAGGATATTACTTCGGGCACAGAGATGGAAGAAGGGCAGGGTGTGCCTGGGAGGTGCAGCTCACCCTGGCAGAGAAGCCTGTAAAGGAAGGGCGCCAGCATCTATCACAATCATCTATTGTGGAAGGTCTTGAAATAGTGTGAACTGCTTTAACCCAGTGGGACACAGAAGCCTGGAAGGACCTTGGAGCAGAGAAGCAAAGGCCACCTCCACACAGAAGAAAAGCGAGTGTGACCGCCGTGGAGTGGGGGAGGTGTAAAGCCAGATCACTGCTGCCACTGCTTAGGAAGGTGGCAGTGAGGGCCTAGGACTAGGGTAACGAGGACGCCCTGTGTGGCATCGAATTCCCTTTACAGCCTGCCTCCCACCAGGCTTATACATCCTTCTGTGCCCTTCGGCAGGGGTAAATGGGCCTACCTGTTCCTCAAGCATTACCTTCCATCTCTGGCCCGTCCCCATGCAAGGAATCTACTCCTTCTCCTTTAACTCCCTGAATCCTCCAAAGAGCAGTTCCTACACCATATTGTGCCTGGGGCCTTTCCTGATCTCCCCTACTCCCTTGCCACTAGACTGTCCCTCCCCCATCCCAACCAACCCTGTACTTACTTTTATGCATTTTGCAGATACTTCTATGTATGCACAGCTCCCTAGACTGAACGTAAGCTCTGCATCTCCAGGGCCTGGCACATGGTAGGTATTCAATAAATGCTTGTTGACTGATAGAGTGAAAGCGGTTGAATGAAAGCAGTAGAAACAATAAGGAGATAGATAAGCAAAGTCATGGGTCAGAAACATCCGGGTTCTTCCGAATAACCAATGGTTATGCAAATATTCACTGATGAAGATTCCCCCCTCCCCAGGATGATCTGTCACAAAAGACAGAAGAAACAGTTTTAGAGAAAATCCCCAGGTGCATCTAAGACTAAAATGCCTTAATTCATGCCTAAAAGAAAACCACACAGACAGGGCTGCAACGAATGCTTAGAGCTTCAACCAGAAAATTATCTTTTGCCAGGATCTTTCCAAAGGGACCTAGCAAAGCACTCTACCCATCTGCCATCTGAGAGCCAGCTTGGGATCAAAGACTTAGGAAAAAGACCTTAGAGATCACAGAGCTCAATTTCCTAATTTTAGGGATGAGGAAGTGGAGGCTGAGGGGTTCAGGGACTTGCTCCGGTCTCATAAATAGTAAGTAACAGCGGCAGGATTTGAATCCAGGTCTTTCTGACTTCAAGCCCAATCATCTATCCACTAGACCAGTGTTTTGTCTGAGCTCAGTCTGCAGAGCATCACTATGAGATTGGGGATCATGGGATCACATATTTAAAGCTGCAAGGATTCTTAGGGCATCTAGGCCAACCTCTCATTTACAGATAAGGAAACTGAGGCTCATAGAGGTTAAGTGACCTGAAGGCAGGATTTGAACCCAAGTTCTAGGTCTCCAAATCCAGCATCCTTTCACATGAACAAAAAGAATGCTTAATAAATGCGTTTCTGTAACCTGCATGGTGGGCAATCCAAGCCACGCTGGGGGGCTTTGAGGGGGCTGAGACTCATCTCTCCAATCAGTCAGGAGCCCTCCGGGACAAGGAGTGAGAGTATGGTATGGAAAACAGAGGGTTCAAATGAAATGTTAAATGTCATCAACGAGCAGCAGCTCAGTGGAGCTGTGAAGACTCCTAACACCGATGACCAGAACAAGAGCCCTCAGCTTCCCTGCTTGTCTTACCCATGGCAGTAAAAGAAATAATCAATGACTTACGTTTATATCCTCCAGCAATGCCCGACTGGGTCAGACATCTCTGCAGCTCATCAGCATCTATCTGCCCATCCTTTGGGGAAAAAACAAACAGGAAGTAAGGATCACAGTAATGCCCCTTTCTTGTTTGGGTTTCACTTTCAGTGCTGTGTTCTCTGTGCTGCTCAACAAGAGGAACCTATCAAAGTGAAGGGCCACCGGATGTCAGCAGGGGAGTGTGTCAACACGTTTCCTGGATCTCCTTTTGTTTCTGCAAAGCACAGTGGTAAGGGGGAGTTGTAATACTGTCAGTAACACAGGCGGCTCCAACCCTTCTCTAGAATGCACAGTAGATGGGTGGTCCCACATCCATCCCTTCTGATTTCTAATGGAAAGTAACTGGACACCGTCCCACTTGCTTGAAAAGCTGAGAGCCTGATGAGAACAAACCCCTCCTGCCTGCTCCAGTTTCCCAAAGAGACAGCGCAGTATCACAGACAAGAAAGCCAAGCAAAGTTTCTAAGAACCCAGTCAGTGTCAAATGCTACAGTGAAGCCAAGGATAACGAGGCCTGAGAAAATGTGCTACTGGATGAGAGGAAGCAGGGTGTGGTGCAAAGAACCAGGGAATTCAAGGAGTCAGAAGAGGGAGGGGTTCATTCTGGCCTGGCTGCTGAGCGGCTAAATGGCTTGGGGTAAGCCAGAATCTCTGCGCTCAATGAACAAGCTAGGCTAGGATCACTAAACTCAAATACTATGATTTGGTGACTAAGAGGTTGTTAGGAAGCTTCCATTAAATTTCAGTCTGATTTTCACATGAAAGAAAGTAATAAAGGATTGTCATGCCTACAGAAGACTTCAACCCCAAATTCTGCGTTCTGAATTAAAAGTAATTCAGACAAAAGGGCAGATCACTTAAAAAAAAAGTATATTTGGAGAGCTCTATTTTAGCACCCCCTTTTTAATGAGTAATTTAATTGGAAACCATCTGTACTTTTATCCTGAAGAAAGCAAAGCATTAGATGAACTTTTTATAACATTACCAGGTCATTAATATTTTAGTCTCAATTAAACATCACCCTCCCCCCCTCAACATACACATACTTTATCTTCAAAGTTAAGGCAACATCCAATTTTAGATTATTTGAATATAATTGTATATGTTGATATAAAAAAGATGACCATACTAAGAATATTTACATCTAAATTTTAGCATTTCAAGTACCTTCCCGGGTTCAAATCCTGCCTCTAACCTTACTATATAACTGATGCTGAGGAGGTCAATGACCCTCTCAGTCCTCAGTTTCTTTTATCTAGAAAGTGGGATGGTGTCTGAGGTGCTGCTGTACTCCACAGCAAAGATCCTATAACCTCTGAATCATTTCCAACAAATTCTTAACTTAATTAGGAACTAACATTTTCATACACATAAATTCTAATCCAACACCTCCCAGTGAGATCCAATACGCATGAAGTCAGTCCAATACTGACTGCCTCAGTCACTAATGCTCTCACTGCAGTTGCTGGGAAAACCTGCCAAAGTCAAGTGTTTTAGACATAAATGATTTATGCAACGGATGATTAGAAATTCTACCTCTCACCCTACTGCTCAGAAAAAAAGACAATGATCTTAATAAAAAAACAAAATCCTTTATCCAAGCAGGGGCAGAACTTTAATTTCCTTTTCATAGAATTTGGCAAATCATTTCTTCAATACTTGACAGTTAGCTGCCAAATACTTAGAGGCTCCCCGTTCACTAGCAGAATAAATGAGCAAAGGCTCCACATTACGCATTCTTACGGTTTTTTTCAACCTCATCTGATTTTAAGTCTTCACAGTCTAAGGGGGCCAAAGGCAGTTGTACAAAAGACTAGGCCCTGTTACTGGGTGCGAGAAGTAAAAACAAAGAGCCAAGGTGCTGGGAAGGCCAAGGTAAGGTAAGCAGGCTGGAGTTACTTATGGGTGGATCAAAATACTCTTGTTTTTGGTTTACCTTAACTTGGGGTTTCAGATACTTATCGTTTTCAGATTAAGTGGATGATCAGCAGCGGGGGTGCAACTCCGCTTTCCATCCCATCTCAGCCAGTCCATTTTGTGTGCACTGTTTTAAATGCTTCACCCAGACATCTCCCTACATATTTAGCATAATGTGTTACTTCTATGCCCGGGCAAAAACAAAACTAATAAGTGAGGCATGAGGGCCTAATCATCGAGATGTGGCCAAGCCACCATATCTGCATGTTTACTAAATAACAGCAGGCTGAACCGGTGCCAGGGCCAGCTCCTCTAACCCCTGAGACCTCACCATCTTCACGCTTGGGTCTTGGCCAACACCCTCAGTGGGGCACACAGAAGCCAAAGGCTGAAAGGACCCCGGATTTCACTGAGGCAGCAAGCTGTGGAGAGAGCACCACGGCTGGGGTCAGGACACTGCCGGTCAGTCCTGTCTGACTCTCGGTCACCCCATTTAAGGTTTTCTTGGCAAAGACACTGCCGTGGTTTGCCCTTTCCTTCTTCAGGTCATTTTACAGATGAGGAAACTGAGACAAACAGCATTAGGTGAGAGTGTCTGAGGCTGGATTTGAACTCAGGAAGATGAGTCTTCCTGACTCCAGGCCTGGTGCTCTATACACTGTGCCATCCAGCAAGGTTAGGACAACCTGAGTTCAAATTCTAACTCTTACTAGCTGTGTGACCTTGGGCAAAGCACTTAACTTCTGTCTGCCTCAGTTCTTCAACTATAAAATGGGGATTATAACCATACCTACTTCGTAGGGTTGCTTTGAGAACCAGATGGTCTAACTTCTGCACAATGCTGACCACAGTGCCTGGTGGGTACACAGTAGGCAACTGATATATGCTTATTCCTTTCCCCCTTCCCTAATCTCAGTCACCCCAAATTGATGGTCCAACCTCTACTTGAACACCTCCAACGACAGGGAGCTCACTCCTTTCTGGGCTAGGGAGTCCTTCCTCATGACACTGGGTCAAGATCTGCCACCTCCTCATTTCTGCTCCCACAGGCTATAATTCTGTCCTCAGAGTCTGCACACAATAAGTCATTCCACCACACACAACTTGGAAACCACTTGAGAGGCAACCTCATGTGTCATTGACTGGCTTTTTTCCCGTTAGGGTGAACATCCCAAGTTCTTCCACAGCTCCTCATATGACAGATAAGAACTTAGTCATTCTCTTATGAAATCACACCAGACCATCCAAGTCCCTCCTAAAACAATCTGAACACAAGACTGCAGAGTGGGGCTGACTGTTTTATGGGTTACTGAGAGGCCATTGTGCTGGAGTTGATGGAGATGTCTCCTAGGCTTCTGGTCCTCCTTCTGACATACACTGGCTCTGTGGCTATTAGGTGGGGGGCTATTAGGTGCCTTGTTCTGAGAAGCAGGCTTCCACTAATGAAGCCTGAAACTCTCTTTATGCCTGTTTCTGGAGGTCACATCATGTTCCCGACTCACATCAAACTTGCAGTGACTGAAAACTCCCAGGTATTTTCTAGAGGATCAGCTGTTGAGTCAAACCAATCTCCTCCATCCTATGATTTAATGAACCTAAGTGCAAAATTTCCCATTATTCCTATTAAATTTCACCTGATTAGATCAGGTTCCTATTAGTCTGATGAAATCTTCCTATATCTTGATTTACATCATTAAATAAGACAGCTATCCTTCTCAGGTTCATGTCATCCAAAAATCTGAGGAGCCTGTGAGCTAGTTTACTGAGTGTTGTATATGGAGTCAGGAAAGTCTGAGATTGGATTCTGCCTCAAAGTCGTATAAATTTTATCACTCTGGGCAAGTCATCTAACTTATCAGTCACAGTTTTTTCATCTATAAAACAGGGCTAAACAAAAGCACTTTATCCACCTCAGGCTTATTTAAAATGCTATGTTAAAAAGAAAATGAAAAAAATGAAAATGAAAAAAAAATAAAGTGCTTTGTTAATAAATTTCAACAAAAATGTATAAGTGCCTGTTATGTACAAGGAACTGTGCCAAGTGCTTGCGACACAAAGAAAATAAAATCTCAAAACAGTCCCTTCCTTCAAAGAGCTAACATTCTACCGCAGATTCAGCAAAGAGTAGAGGCAGCATGACCTCATGCATTGCTGTTAGGCTCAGAGAGAAAAGGGTCTGGGGGGGGGGCACCTTCATCCACATTCTTTGAATTTTTTTTTTTACTATTAAAAAAAATTTTTTTTGGATGGGCAATTGGGGTTAAGTGACTTGCCCAAGGTCACATGGCTAGTAAGTGTTAAGTTTCTGAGGCCATATTTGAACTCAGGTCCTCCTGACTCCAGGGCCGGTGCTCTATTCACTGCACCACCAAGCTGCCCCATCTTTGAATGTTTTTTTTTTACATTTTGAATATATTTAATTGTACCTATCCCATGCTTGTTTCTTCTAGAAGGTCCCCTACTAAAATTCCTATCTATGGTGTCTAAAGCATTTCCTTGGAAGTTGGCTCCTGGAGGATGAACTTTACTTCAGGTCACAGTGACCCACAGATCTATGACTCCACAGGTATGGGTTAAGACCCAAGAGAAGAACTTCTTTGACTGAAATTGATGATCATCTTAGATCGATGCTTAGAGCCCTGAGAAGTTTAAGTGGTCTGCCCAGGGCCACAGAGCCAGTGTATGTCAGAAGGAGGACCAGAAGCCTAGGAGACATCTCCCAGCACAATGGCCTCTCAGTAACCCATAAAACAGGGTGAAAAAAAAAAAATCAAATGGCCCTTGGTCCTGGGAAGTTTGTGGAGAAAAGCAGCAAGCTAAGGGTTATTTAAGATAAGACAGAGGTAGTGCTCTACAGTAGTAAGAATATGGACCTTGTAACTGGATTCAAATTCCTCTCAACTACTTGTGGCCTTGAGTTATTCATAATTCCCTTGGGCCTCAGTTCCTTAATTTGTAGAATGCAGAATCTGTGGAATGGGGGGGTGGGGGTAAGTTAGTTGATCCCTAAAGATTTCTTCCCACTTTAAATCTATTATCCAGGAAAAGGAGTAATGGATGGGCTTACAATTTACACTGATGAGAGAGGCACCCACACAGATGAAATCGTCAATTTCTAAAATAAGTCTCTGACAAGCTCTACAAGTGGGAGTTACAGTATTTAGCTCCTCAATTTCTTCTCTTAAAACTATACACTCACTAACCTTTCAAAATAACTTTCAGCTATTCTCCAAGACATCTGCACAGCTGACAAATCTTCAAACACACTTAAGAGATGGGTTTTGTTTCCAGCTACAGTCATGAGCTGTTTTGACCTAAGCCAAAATAAATGATGAATAACACGTTTCTTCCAATTTCTGAGAATGGAAAATACTTGGATCTCTCAAATCTTTTTTAATATGCATTTTTCTGAGAGAGTGTAGAGAAGCACATGGATTTTTAAAAAAAGTATTTTAATTGATCCATTTTAAGAGAAAAAAAGCTATGATAGGGGAGCTAAAAGAGGAAAAAATTAAATACTAAAGCATTCTGATCTACACAAGGATCAGACTGAGAAGGCAGCAGGCAGGATCCCCACCTCCAGGGCAAAGAAGTGACGGCCTGGAGGTAGAAAACTGGGTCACTGTTTTTATTGGATCCCCTATGTGGGAATGTTTTGCTTTCCTCTGCACATTTATTGCAAGAGGTTTTTTTTCCTTCTTTCAACGTGGGAGAGAAAATAAATTCTTGTTAAATAAAAAATTAAATTAAAAAAGAGAGAGCAACGTAGGATTAAAACGGCTACAGGTAGGTTTTAAAAAGAATGTTTGCAAAGAGTCAACTGATGTCTTTTGGGTTTGTTTTTTGGAGGGGGCTGTGGCATCCCGGCTAAGTTACCAACAAGTGCAAGCTGGCAACATGTTTTAAAAAGATAAAAACGGAAAACTAACCTGCCCTGCCACAGCAGCAAAGTATCCGTATAATGGATCCTGAGTTTGTCCTGGAAAAGCCGGGCCTCCGGGGGCACCTCCGTACTGCGAAGCAGGAAACACAAGGGCATCGTTAGCGAGTCTTGGGCTCTAGGCTCTCAGACAACTAATGCCCGGACACACTTAACCAGCGGCCGGCAGAACGTCAGCTCGGACATGGGCGGATCCCTCCAAGATGCCCGCTGGGGACCCCCCGCCGCGAGGGAGTGACCGGGGCGGGAGGCCCCCTACTGCGCAGCATCGTCCCCTCCGGAGTAAACAACCCTAGGAGGGGCGGCCCGGCTCGGCTCCTTCCCCGGTCCCGGGAGTTTTCGCACTCCGTGGCTCCCCAGTGCCCAGAATTATTTTTCTGGTGGCGTGTAAGTTTTCTTTTATCAAGGCTCCCGGGCCTCCCCGACGGCCGGGGCCCCCAAGACTTCCGCCGCGAGCTGGACCCTTCCCCTAGGGGGGCAGGCGGCCGGGGTCTGGGGGTGGGCCCGGACCCATCTCTGGGCACTCACCCCGCCTTGGAAGTAGCCGCCTCCGCCAGCGCCAGGATGCCCGGGATATGCCATGATCGCGACAGTGACCGTGGCCGTCCCAAAGCCGCCGCCGCCGCCACCTCCTCCAGCCCCAGCCCCCGCCGGAGCTCGCCGAGCAGCTCGGGCCCGCCCTCGGGACGTACCACTCAGAGCCTTTCGGTAGGGGGTGCAGGCGGGAACACAGCCCGTCCCTAGGGCCGCCGCCGCCGCTTCGAGCTCCCAGCAGCCACGCGGCTCTCTCACCGCTTGTCCTCCTTCCAATCACTCCGAGCCTTTCCATAGTTAAGGTGGCTAAGGCTTACCTCCATCCACCCAATTTGCTTGATTCCCCTCTTCGGACAGAAAGGTACGTCCCGGCGCACGGGCCCCTCCCCCATCCCAGCCCTAGGAATGCTCTCTTTCCCTCTTTTTTTGTCCCTTTTCCAGTTTTTCCCCTAAGGTTTTTAAAACAAACAAACAAAACACAAAAACATTGAAAAAAAAATCTCTGCCAGGCTGGGGATGCCGCACGCACGGAGGAAACAGTGCCGCCGCAGTAGTGCGGGGGATGGGGACCCCACAGGTCCGGCCTGGAGCGCCTGCAACTGCGGGAAGGCGTGGCAGGGGTCACCTGGCCCGCGGCTGCAGCGAGCCGCGTCCAGGCCAACGCAGCAGGGAGCCGGCCCGTGCCGGAATGGGCCAGAGTGGGCAGCCCGCCCAGCTCTGACTCTCCGGGCCAAGTGAGTAAATCCCGTTGGTTGTCCTCATCCTCCCTAAAGGCTGTCTGACCCCAGGCGTTACCTCTTGTCATCACCCCTCCAAGACCACCCATGTGCCGCTCCGAGCCTCCCAGGGACCTCCCAGGGACGTGCTTCTCTGAGCCCTTTAAAGAACCCCTCCCCGCCCAGTTGTACTCTATGCACCAGGACTTTCCCCTTAACACCCCCAGGGAAGGGGAGCTCCTTGGAGGCTGGCACTATTCCCGTTTGTCTTTGTAATCCCGGTGCCTTACACACTGTGGGGCCCCGGGATGGGGAGATCAGGATTTGTGATTTCGTCCTCGTGGGGCAGGAATGAAGGTTTTTGCCTGCTAGGTAATTTACTGGTGTCCAGGGCCCTCAAAGGGTAATACACCTGCCCAGGGAGTCACCGCCAGAAATTAGCCCAAGGGCAGACCTCCAATGAAGGAGGTAATTCTATGACTGTGAAGCTAGCTGTCCCTAACAGCGAGGTCTCTCCAAATGCCCACCACACAGCCTCTTGTCTGGTCATGGTAGGGACTTAATACGTATCGTTGAAATGAATAATTCAGACAGAAGCATTGTCTCTTCCTGAAATGTTGACCAGGAAAATACACAGAGGGCTGACAGGGGCTGTCTGTATACAGCTTGAAACATAAATTGTTTAATGGACTGGTTTTAAGTCAAAGGGCTGAGACAAGTTATAATGGCTTTGGGCCTTTCTTAAAGTTTTCAGAGTTGTAAATTCGAAATGGCTGAACTATTAAGTAATCTAAAATTTCTCTTCTAACTCTTTTTGCTGGAAACATCAACAATTTAAAAGTAAGATTGTTTTGGTTTTAACTTGAATTATTTGAGTATAAAGTGGAGGCCTAGGCCCTCCATTAAAAAAAAAAAGATTTCTGTGGCAAGTTTTAACTGTAACCCTGCGCTCCCTCTCTCTGACGTTTTGATAGAGAAATGTACTTTTCCTTTTCTGTTTTACTTTTCCTCCCCCAATTCTTTGGAGAGTACCAAAGTTCAAACTCAAACCTAGATTTTTACTACATATCCATAAGATTAGGAATAAGGAATAAACCTCTGGTGTTACTAGTATATAGTGAGTAGCTTCCTCTGTCAATCCATGTCAACACTGCAATTTGTACTCTTAGAGAAGTGGTTCTCAACCTTCCTGAAGCCATGACCCTTTAATACACGGTCAAGGCATTAGGAAGGTTGAGTTGTATTTAAAGTGTGGAGGCATGAGGAAGGTTGAGAACCACTGTTTTAGAGACTTACTCGTAGCACCAAGAGCTTAAATAATTTTCCCAGGTTTACACAGTATCTTCAGAAATCAGGCCCTGAGGTGGGGTTAGGTGGTGCAGTGAATAGAGCACTGGCCCTGGGGTCAGGAGGACCTGAGTTCAAATGTGGCCTCAGACACTTAACTTTACTTGTTGTATGACCTTGGACAAGTCAGTTAACCCCAACTGCCCTCCAAAAAGCCCCCCAAAAAAGAATCAGGCCTTGACCTTACTTCTACCTGGGCTCCAAAACTAACTCTCTACCTGACCATACTGCTTCTATGCACGTTTTTGCGGGGACATGTGTGCCTCTAAAACCTAGTGGGTTTTGTTTCAAAAGTCAATAAAAACTGAGCTCAACATTCATATTTTATTAAGAAAATAGTTAATGTTTTAAATTTCCTTTAACAGTAATAACCTAGATGGAGTATCCCTTCATCTCACCCATCCTCTGTGCCTGGAATGGACTACCTTCTTCTTTCCTCCATCCATTTCCCTTTATTTATTTATTTTCCATTCCCTTAAGGACCGCTCAGGGGCCACCTTCTTCATGAAGCCTTGCCAGACTCAACCCATATATGCTATCCTGGAAAGTAAACTCAGCCATCAACATTTTCTTGAAGCGATTTTCCACTTCTCTCCTTGGACTGATCACACTCACTTTTCCTTGTGTCCTGGGCATTTGTGTACGAGTTAGTCACATAGAATCATAAGTTTAGGGCTAGGAAGAACCTTACATGTCTTTGAGACCATGATTTTTATCTTACAGATGAGGTTTTCTTTGGCGGGAATCTTCCTCCTCCAACCCAAGCTTCCAGAAGACCCCTTTGTCCTCACCTAAAAGTAAAATCCATCTGTCTCTGTCATAGTTCCCCTGAAATGTGGGAACTACTTGGGCAAGATTTTTTAACCTATGCAGGTAACATATATTCATTGAACTGAATTCAACAAGTGCCTGCTTTGTCTTAATCCTAGGGATTACAAGACCAAAAAAAAAAAAAAGGGATAATTCTTGCCCTCAAGAGTTTACATTTTGCTGAAGGGTCCAGGTAATTTAAAAGAAAACATCCCATATGTAACACCAGGCTGGAGCATCCCCTCCCATGGAAATGAGGCAATATTCTAACTGAACAGCTTAGCAGTTATTCACAGTTCTGATGGTGAGGTATTTGACCCTTGGCTCAGGAACAAAGAAGCAAGAACAGGTGCCAACAGAAACTTCCTCTATATTCTGTGCAGTTTCCTTCTGGGTGTGGCTTTTAGACCTTTCCTTTCAACAGAAACCCAGGCTCCAGCACACATAGACCAGACAGACGTGCATGGAGTTGTTGAACCAAAAGCATTGTTACCCAACCATTTGTTAACTCATTTCACTTACTGGTTTGGAAATTCTCAAAGGAGGAAGAAACCTAGAAACTCTGAATGGGAACTAAAGAAACCTTGGATTTACGAGCAGAAGGGTGATCGTGGTGTTGACAAAGCACCTAGGGCCAGCCTTATCTCTGCTTCAGTGTTTGTCATGATAACTTCAGATTATAAACAAGAAAGACTAAAGCAAAGAGAGTCTTGGAGTTGGGGAGACCTGTGTTCAAATCTCCATATACTGACTATGTGACTGGCAGATTAATTAAGGTTTCACCCTCCAAGGTTATAAATGGATGACAGTATGCTTCAAGATTTATAAAGCATTTATGAAAATCTCATTTTGTCCTCACAAAACTCTGGGAGATGAGGTGATATTATTATCCCCATTTGACAAATGAGGAAACTGAGGCAAGCAAGGGTCACACAGCTAGTGAGTGTCCAGGTACACGGTTGAATTTTAGGAGTGGAAGGAATTTGCCTCCAACTTTGCTGCCTCTGGCCTAGAGCCATCAGGGTCACTCAGTATGTGTCAGAGGCTGGATCTGAACCCAAGATAGCATTCTATCCACAGTGTCACAAGCAGGATAAGCCAGTCTGTCTCCTGTCAACAAAATCAGAGGCTTGGTAATTCCCTAAATCGACCAGAGCAAAGGGTGAGCAAGCAATCTGTATGTCTCCAGTGAGATCACACTCTGTGTTACATAAAACAGTTCTTTCTGGTATTAGTTTCAGGACATGATATGCTACGTAAAGCAGCTATTGGAATTCTTAAGTTACGTGAAAAAAAAACAGAAATTCTATGTTTGTTTTTCACTGCTCCTTTCATCATTCTGCCATGAAAACTATTCAGATTAGAAGCTGTACAAAATAGTTGACTGTCACAAGTTAAAAAAGAAACCACCCTCTCCTCTACATAAGTAAAGCAAAAAAAAAAAAATTGGAATCTGAATTATTTGTATACGCGAGGTTTTGGAGGCTACTTAGAATTGGACATAGAAAAATTAGTACAGGGAAGTGAGTCAGACCAAAAGGGAGAAAATTTTTTTAGATTTTTTTTAATAAGAACTCTTTCTAAAGTCTACCAGTTGACAATATTAATTAACTTCTATCATATTTCAGGATTGCCTTTACCATTTTCCCCTAATTCCCATTTTAATTAAGTGCTCTCTTAATTTTCCTCCAGTTTAGTTTTTTTCAGAGTGAGAGAGGTAGAATCAATTACTGGAGACTCCGGTTTCATCATTTGATCAAAAATAACTTTGCAAAAGGGATTGACTTACAGGATTTTGAATCTGTAGGGATAAAAGGGAAAGATAAGGCCTAATGATAAAGGTTTCTTTAAAAATCTTACAAGCCTGCGTAATGTCAAACATGTCTTGTACCTACCTGCATATTGGAGTTTGACATGGTAGGGTTCTTCCAGTGATCCCTGAAGAAATGTTCTTTCAGAAGCCAGACTTATCACAATAACTTCTAGATTCCTGGACAATCAGTAACCAATGATAAAACTTCAGCTCATCAAGCAACTTTTCCCTTAGTATTCCTAGTCTGTGGGGTGTGTTTATTTTTCGTAGACTCACCTTAACCATTATCAATCACCATCACCACCTTTCATAAACAGGTAAGATGAGTCAGGGACATATAACCTCTCCCTACCTCTCTACTGGAGAGCCTTAGGCCAAGCCTCAGAAATGAGGTTTGCATTTCTGTAGGGGGTGGGAGGGATGCTTCTTCCAAGGGCCCTGTATTATGCTCTAGGAAAGGAGAGAGTTTCCAACTTCAGGCTACTCTAGGTATTAGCAAATAATGTCTGAGTTGCTGCTTTAAGGACTCTTAGAAAAATTACCCCATATTCATTTAAGCCTTGGGTAGGAAGGGATTGAGGTATTTATGATCCAATGGTGTCAACTCAGAAAAGAAAACCACAAATTAACACCGTCTAATTTGTATTGTATTTTTTTTTGTTTTCTAAAATATTTCCTGATGATATTTTAATCTGTGCATTTGGTACAAGTAAGATACCCATGAGCTCAATACCTGAGCAGAAATCTACTTTTCAGCTTCTTGAACAAGTGGTCCCCTCCGTTTGAAGGCCTCTAGGGATAGGGTACTCTGCTAGTGTAGACAGGCTATTTTACAGGTGTTCTTTTCACCTTACCACAAGAGGTCTTTCAGTTAAGAAAATTACCTCAAACTGAAATACCTTCTGGGCTTTGAATTTATGCTATACAGAAACTAGGGATCTTGAACCTGAAGAAGAGACATGTTTCCCAGGATTTCAGAAGCCATTCCATGGAAAATGCTTAGACTCTGTCTCTGCTTAGAAAAATAGGCGCCACCATCTGGGCATCTCCTGTTGGAAAGGTTCATGCTTAGGTTGGGACACCATTTTATCCTTGGCATCTCTCCATCCCCATCCTAAGTCTCTTTTCCAATCTAATTTCTGGCTTCATCGGCCATTGTTCTTTCTGTTTAGCCTGTTTTCTGTTATCTTCACTATAAACTCCTCCCAAGAAGAGTCTGTTTCTTTTCTGTTTTTGTCTTCCCAGCATTTATCACCCTGCCAGGAAAATAATAGGTGTTTAATAAATGCTCATTCGCTGATGCTTTGTTGAAAATACAGAGCTGTGGTTCTCAACCTTCCTAATGCCTCTACCCTTTAATTCACATATGTGGGCATATCTGCATGTGGGCAGACCCGCCTGGAGATGGATAGAGGAGCTGTGTCTCAGTTGCTAAGACCATTGGAAATATGTGTTTTCTGATGGTCTTACTGGACCCTGTTCAACCCCCAGAAAGGGCGCGACCCACAGGTTGAGAACCACTGTCATAGATTCATAATTAGGTGATATAGAGATCATTGAATCCAGCCTCCCTTCTCCCTTTTTGTGAATGAAGAAACAGGGTACTGGAGAGGGTAATTCATTGACCCATGGTTATTACGGTAGTAAAGACAGACCAGTCTCTCTGACCACAGTCTCTCTGTGGATTCCCTTCTTCCTAAGATGTGTCACTCAGAATTGAATGCAGTACCATCTAACCATTACAGAGTATGGGAGTGCCCAAACCTACATTTTGGATACTGTTCTTTTGTGTATGCACACTAAAATCATGTTTTTTATTGCAGAGACAGGCTCTTTAAACA
>CM053597.1:41019886-41044127 GCA_028646575.1 Pseudocheirus occidentalis | reverse complement strand
CCCCCCCCTCTTTCTCTCCCCTTCCATAGTTAAGCCCATGGGAGTTGATAAGATTCCTAAGAGAGAGAATCCAAAGGAAGAAAAGGACTGAGCACAGACTCTTGCAGAATCCCTATAGGAGGCAGAAAAGGAGGGGCCAGACAGGTAAAAAAAGAATCTGGAGAGCACAGAGATGAAAACTCAGAGAGGACTGAGAATATCTGGGAGATGGTTCACAATGTCAAAGGCAGCCAAGAGGTCAAACCCTAGACCTAGTCATATAAAAACATTTATCTACGGCAGGGGCTCTTAACGTTTTTGTGGTGTGATCCCATGCTATTACTTCACCAACAAGTTCACAGACCCCAGGTTAACCTGGTGTCAATAGCATTTCCTTTACCTACTAACAATTGATAAAAAGGGAAATGACATCAGTCTAATCGTGACCTGCAATTGATGAAGCCAGGTTGACTCCCTGGGATCACCACTTCCTTTTCCAAATATTCACTAATCACAATTTTGCAAAATTTCACCAAGAACTGAAATCCAGCTCCTAAAATTGATAGGTTCCATTCTCTCCCTTTTTTTTAAAGTCTTTTCCAGTCCTGTTGTATCACCCCGTGCTCCATGATTCTTCTAAGATCAAGGCAATGGCTGAGCAATTGTGTTTGCCAGCTTGGTCAATACCTGAGCATGTCCTTCACCTGGACCAGGAGACAGGAGCTAGCCAAGCTTACTGTGCCCTGACCAACTCTTGCACTCATCTTGGTTTTCCATGCTTTTATTCGCCACTTTTGTTGGTAACTACAATCCCACCTTCTAAGCCTTTCCTAACTCAATTAGAGTGCTCTCTCTCCATTGATCATCTTCAATTTATCTCAGAGATAATTAACACAACTTGTTTGTACATACTTGTTTGCATGTTGTCTCTCCCATTAGACTGAGGCCTCCGTGAATCAGGAAGGGTGTTGGTTTTGCTTTTCTTTGTATCTCCATTCCTTGGCACACAGTAGGTGTTTAATAAATGCTTACTGACTAATCAACTGTCCTTTCCATTTCTAAAACCATTCTCCTTAACAGAAAAAAAGTGAAGTAGAATAAGTGCCCACCACCTCTGCTTGTTCTCTATTCTCCATCACACTGGTCCCCTCCTCTTCAGGCACTGGTCCTATAAAGGCCTTTATTCAGAGGTCCACGACCAGCTAGCTTTCTTAGTCTCAGCCAAGGTCAACATAACAGATAACAGGGTTGAGCTGAAGCTTTATTTTCCATGCCGCAGAATAGAAGGATTGCCTGACAGTTCCAAGATATGAATCAAGAGAATGACCTTAAAAAAAATTGGTTCTCACCTGCTATGGTCAGGGGATTTTGCCAAAAAAAGATAAGGGATCAGATTATACAGCTTTTCACTATGCACTCTAGGAGAGGCCTATGATTCTAAAATCCTTTCATAAGAAAGGGCGAGCTAACAACAAAAGCCTTGCTTTCTGATGTTCGTCTTCTCTCAACATATCTTCTCTAGTTATAAAGGTCCATTTCCCACAACTTTGTGGATAAAATTTCCAGTTAAGATTTATTTCTTGTGACATTTTATTCACTTAAAGATACTGCACGGCACTGGTTAACACCTTAAATGAACATAAATCTTCCTGTCTGATTCTTTTTTTGGTGTTGATCCTTAGCGGACAAGAAACCTCCACAGTCACATCCGTCCTACGTTTTTGTGTATACATATGGGACGACATCTTGTCTGAGAAGAGCCTTTAATAATAACAACAACAATAACCAGTATTTTTATGATTTAAGGTTTGCAGAACATTTTGCAATATGACCTCCTCTGATCCCTACAATAATCCTAAGAGGTGGGTGTTATTATTACCTCTATTTTACAGATGAGAAAACTGAGGTAGAGATGAAAGGATTTACCCAGGGTCACACAGTTATAAGTATCTAAGGTCAGATCTGAAATCAGGACTTCCAACCAAGAGTTCAGACTGAGGATGGAAGCCAGATGGGCCTTTCCTGAAACTTCAGCTGTGCACTTGAACCACCTGTGTGGACTGAGCTATAGGGATTCAAAGTCACTGAGTCAAGAAGGCATACAGAAGATTCTGCATGTCCCTGGGAGCAGCTGTTCATCAGGAGGAACGTACACTGAAGGTTAGGCAGCTAAATGGCCCCATGGACAGAGTGCTGGACGTGGAGTCAGGAAGTCCTGAGTTCAAATCCTGCCTCAAGAACTTACAAGATGTATGGCAATGGGCAAAACACTTTAGCCTCAGTCCCCTCATCTGTAAAATAGAGATTATAGCACTTAATGCATAAGGCTGTTAGGAGTGTTCTACAAAACTTAAAAGTACTATATAAATGCTAACTATTATACAGCTCCCCAATGCTCTCACTTTCACCACCATCCCTGCTTGAGTGGTATCCAAACAGAAGGACCCTAATATCTATCGTCCATCCTCAGACAAGATGGGCTCCTTCAGCAAACACCTGGTTTCCCCAACCCAATTTTTTCATCTCTGTTTTAAGGAAACATCTAGGCCCTAAGTTAAGAGGAAGTGATTCAGAAGGATGGAGGGCACACGCTGAACAGAAAAGTAGAAGAAAATACAAACATATCATTGTTAGATGCAAACCCTTAACGCCATATGTTCTGCAACATCCAGGAAGCCTTTGGAGCAAACACAGCTAATCCTGTGAATAAATAAATAGCTTGGGTGGGAAGAGCACCAGCTGGCATAACTGGAAGGGCCCCGAAAGGCAGTCTTCTCAAACACCTCTTACCCATCGTTTTGAGAGAGTGCCTGAAATTCTCACCCTGAAATTAATTTTTGGGGGTGAATTAAATTCCAGTAGATAGACGTGTAGTCTGTGCCTGTTAACGCAAGGCACTAAGCTGGGGTCTGGGGCCTAGGGGCACAGTGATAAAAAGGGGTGAGTTTCTGGCATAGAAAAATCCAGATACTGGGACAAGAATCATTAACCCCCAATACCTGAACTTGGAAGGGGAAAAAATATTTAATTCAACATGATTGGTTTCTTCTGTAATCCTGCATATTTTATTTTGAGGAATTAAACACGGAACAGAGGTCTGCAGGCTTGAGTAGACTCCCAAAGGGCATCCATGATGCAAAAAAAGGTTAAGAACCCTGGGTTCCAAAGTTGTGCCTCTGGAAAATCAAATCCAATTTAGTAAACACCTACTATGGGATGGGCACAATGCTAAGAATGGGGTGGGGGGATCCATTTCTGGCCTCAAGGAGTTCACAGCTTAAGGGAGGAGGAGGATGCCACCTGGAAACAACTCTACAAAAAGAGATGCAGAATAAACTGCAGATAAAATCCTGAATAAAATGTAGTATGTTCCCTAAGAGGAGCAAGCACTCTCTTAACGGCACCTAGCAACCACTACTAATACAGATGACTTCATTACAAAAGAAACCATCCAGACAGTGTCAAGAGGAATAGGATAGGGGACAGGTACTTTCTGATAGTGGAAGGGGAGGAAGCCTGGAAAGATAAGTGGAAGGAAAAGGAATAAGTACTGATTAAGTGTCAGCTATGCACTAAGCACTTCACAAGCATTACTTCTGTTGATTGTCACAACAACCCTGCCAGGGAGACGTTATTATTACTGCCATTTTAAAAATAAGGAAACTGACTGACGCAAGCAGAGGTGAAGTGACTTGCCCACAGTCACTGTAACACCATGCACCAACAGATTCCCAAAAGAATGCTACTGAGAATAGCTTGTACAGTTCGGATTAGACAGTATAGTGAACACTCTGTTTATTCCATTACAAATCAAGGCAAACATTCACAATATATCACAATAATATTCACACATTACATCTTATAACAATATAGTGATATTGTGTTCCTAACAGCTTAACATTAGTATGGCCACACAGTTTTCACTACAGTGGCCACAATATTTAGAACAAAGAATTCAATCAATTCATAATACAGTAATCAATACTCAATCATTCAATCAATTCACAATACAATAATCAGTCTTCCACTCATGGGGCAATCATACATCAACTCAATCAATCATTAAATACAATCATTAGAAAACCACACAAACTCTCCACCCCTTGGTGTTCAGCAAACCTCAGTTTAGTCCAAGGGGAGGCCTTTTCTTCATCTTGATTCTGGGTGGTCTCTCTGATTCCCTGGATCCCCTTCCATGTTCCCAGCTCCCTCCTGAATCCACCAAACAGTCACCTGGATTCAGAAGCAGACAGCTCCCAGTCCAGTCCTCAGGGCAGTTCCTGGCATACACTGAAGTTCACAGGGGTCCAGCATATCTCAAACCCTTCACCACTTCTCTTGTCTGGAACTCAAGGATCAGCCAGACCATGAACAAACAAAGGCTTATCCTGGTCATGCTTCTTTACTCCTCCAGCAGTTCAGCTGGCCCTAGGCAAGCCATCTCAGCCTTCTAGGCAGCCTTCACCAGATTCTGGTCTCAAGAAAACTCCATCTCAGTTCTCAGTCAACTTCCAGATGCTGGGAAAGAAACTCTCTCTCTTTCTCTGTCTCTCAAGAAAACTCAAACTCATTCTTCAGTCCAGCAGCCCAGCTCCCAGATGCTGGGACAATCCTGCTTCTTCCAAGGGGTGCCACCAGGAGGAAGAAACCCAATTCTGTCTCTCTGTCTCTAGAACTCTTCTTATATACACACTGACCTCCTGTCTCAGCCAATCCCCTTCTTCCCCATCAACGGGAGTTCACGCCCTCTCAACAGGGGACAGAGTTCATACCTTCCATACTGAACTCACACCTTCCATACTTAGCCCCAAGTTACTAAGGGCTAAGTATCTGCTAAACTGATTGCTGCTACAGTCACACAGCTAACTGATATCTGAGGCTAGATTTGAACTCAGTCTCTAGAAAGATCTGAAGAATGGGGACGTTATTCAGGAAGAACAAAGCTACATTTGGGCAGCTCATATGAGGATGGATCATGGAGAGCAGTTTGGGTACAACAGCATGATTTGGGGGTATGAGAAGGAGATGATGCCAAGGACAGACAAAGGAAGGGGAAAGGATGAAGGGCAACCACAGAATACATCTGGTAATGGCCTGGGGGTGGGGGCGTGGATAAAGTGCTGGGCCTAGAGTTCAAATCCTCCCTCATATAGATGCTGACTGTGTGACCCTGGGCAAGTCACGTTAAACTCTCTCAGCCTCAGTTTCCTAATATGTAAAATGGGTATAATTATAGCATCTGCCTCTCAAGTTTGTTGTGAGGATAAATGAGGCAACCTATGTAAACTGTTTTGCAAACCTTAAAACATTATATAAATACAAGTTATTGTTTGTTACTATAATTATTACAACTCAAATCCCACCTCCTACAAGGGTCCTTTCTGGATGACTACTTTGTGTGACTTGGCATGTAACTTATATTTACTTACCTGTGTGCATTTTTGACCCCGCCTCCCCCAAAGGAATGGAATCCTGAGGGCAGGGGCTGTTTCTTTGTTTTTGGTTTGGGTTTTTGTAGCCCGAGAAGGAAATGGCAAACCACTCCAGTGTCTTTGCCAAGAAAACCCCAAATGGGGTTTGAAGAGTCAGACATGACTGAAAAATCACTGAATGATATCCCAAGACCTGGCACATGACAGGAACTTAAGAAACGCTTGGAACTGGAATTGGATCAAAAGGTGGGGTGGAATTTTATTTCCCTGACTCTAGCTTCGAGGTCACTCACTCTATGGAATCTGCTTTGAATGAGATGAATTCTTTCTTTAAAACTGAAAAACACCTCGACTACTTTCTGGACCACACAGCTCCCCTAAATCCCGGTCATAGTGCCTTGGACACACATACACAGAAGAGCAGCATATAAATTAACCAGAACGTGAGGCTCCAGGAGGCGTAGAGGGTACACACATCTATTTCGTAAATCCATTCTGACTTAAAAGAAGCATAAATATAAGAAATTAAAGCACTCTAACCCAGAGCAAAAACATGAAAAAACCAAAGCTCTGGACATGGAGATTTGCTGACAAGGAGCCATTAATAATAAGGATATTCTCAATCTCATGCTGGGATGCTATAAATAAAAGTCATATTCTACTCAGCAAGCAAAAAAAGATGGATATCTATTTCTCCACTGTAAAAACAACACAGAAAAGTCATGGTTTTACCTCTATGGTACATGCCATAAATAGCCAGCTCCCCACCCCCATTCCTAAGGATTCTCACACTTTGTGACAAGTTTCTTCCAATATAAGTGGCTTTTTCCTTTTGTGAAGTCAGTATCTAAATTATGTCATTCGGTGCCTTAGACCACTAGGGTGTACACCTGTCTTTGAAATCTGCAGCCAAGAGAAGTCCAAGGAACCTGAATCATCCCTGATCCAGCCCCAAGGAGCTGCAAAGGCCGAAAGAATTAATCAGATCCCTTTAGCCTCTGTCTGCCAAGGATGGGTAGGCACCCAGCATTCTGCACCAGGAATGTCTTTTCATCTCTAAATCAATCTAGTGTAGGACACAAATATAGGCATCTAGTATAGGAAGCAAGCAACTTCCTTCCAGAGGCACAGAGTAGGTGCTTAATGAAGGTTTATTAACTGACCACCAAAAGAAAAAAACCCTTTCTCCTAACACAGGCACAAATCAAGGAGGAAGCAGGTTCCCTGAGTACATTTTACTTCTGGAAATTCCCTCCTTACTGCCCAGTTATTCAATGCTATTCAATAAATTTGCCTTGAGCACCAATTATGTGAAGCAGTTTTCCAAGGGTTTCTGACACCAGTTCAATTCAACAAGTATTTCTTTAAGTATCTGCTGTTTACAAAGTTTTTAGTACCTACTACAAGGTTTTAAGTACCTAGTACAAGGTTTTAAGAATCTACTATTTACATGGTTTACAAAGACAGGTAGGTGGCACAGTAGATAGAGCTTCAGGCCTGAAGTCAGGAAGATTCATCTTCCTGGGTTCAAATCTGGCCTCCAGTGGAGTGACCCTGGGCAAGTCACTTAACCCTGTTTGCCTCAGTTTCCTCATTTGTAACAAGAGCTGGAGAAAGTCATGACAAACCCCTCCCACATCTTTTCCAAGAAAATCCCAAATGGGATCACAAAGACTACACACAACTGAAAAAACAACTCAACCACAACAACATTGTTGACAAGGGAAGAGTTGGCATCCTGTGGCAAGCAGAGTGAAGCCTCAGAGACTTTAGTTCAATTCTTCCTCTGATACGTACTGCATGTGAGACCCAGAGCAAGGCACTCAGGGCTTTAACCCAGTAGCACCAAACACAAAGAGAAACAGGGAGCACTGACAGTATGTAAGGAACACTGCTGGGCTCATGCTGACTTAACCACATATGAACATTTTCTATGTTCTATTGCATTTTCATTGTTTAATATTTTTCCAATTACATTTTAATCTGGTCCAGACTACACATATATGCTTAGATTCAAATATGCTAAAAGAGAATAAGTTCACCTTCTACTCTAGGCACAGATAGAATGCAAACTGCAAAAAGACACTGGACTCCCAGGGTACAGGAATCTGGTAGGAAATGACAAAAGGGAAGAACAAACAGGAAATCCAAAGCCTAAGACTTACTGGTTTCCAGTAAAAAAAAATTTTTTTTAAAGCCACCTCTTCCTAGGGAGCACCACCCACATGGATGTTCTAATTAAAAGAAAGATTCTATTCCCTGTCAGCCAAAAGCACATCTGAGTGAAGGAACAAAAAAAAATAAAATCAGTAAACAGCTAACCAATGCAATTTGCTTGTGGGAGCAGGAGGGGTAACACTGAGGTTTATGAAAAATTAGTTTTTAAATAATTTTTTTAAGTGGGCTGAGTTCTTGTCTAAATGTAAATGAAAAAGGGACTTGTGCTGCTAAGGTTGTTTAAATGTTGACCTAAATACACACTGGTACTTAAAATAAATGTGCAAGTGTGTTTTAAATACCTATATAGATATGTGTGTGTGTGTGTGTGTACATTTTGGTATTTAAAACACTATATATACACACATATATGAGATACATATATAGAGATGCACATATATGTATATATACACATATACATGTATATGTCTGTATAGATATGGGTGCACATTTGTATATACACACATGTATAGGTATATGTGTATATTTCTATATGTGTGTATATATATTTTGTACACACACATATATAAGCACATTCAAAACTATAATAATTTCCTAACAGAAAAATGCACTATCAATATTTGCATTTTCATAAACAAATAAGGGAAGGCAGGATAAAATGGGTTTGCCCCTCAGATTTGATAGTTCACAGCAATCCAGCACTGAGAGTCAAAGGTAGAATCCTATGGAGTTCTGAACTTGGCTCATCACCAATAGCATAAGTCATTGTAACAATGTAAAAAGCATTCAAAGGATCTCAAAGCCCCTTCAGTGTGGGAAGGTGGGGAGTCTACCTTTTTAGATGCCTGACCTGATGGGCTATAGGAAGTATGCCCAGGTGTACAGGACGTAGCCATCAGAAACACATGGGCCAATTTTTTTAAGAAATCTCACAACTGCTTTGCCAGATGAGTCCAAATGTCAGATGAAGAAACTTTGGGAACTACTGTGGTCCTGGCATCAGGGATAGTACACACTGCAGGGACCAAGGAGGAAGCCAAGAAAAGTGCTTTCCAGGGACCAATCAGCAGTTTCTCTTCCTCCCAAATAGATGATTGCCAAGCGTGATTTTGGCATGTGAATGTGGGCTCATTTCTTCCCAACAAAACCATATCCGCCAGTCAAAATAACATCCAATCCCTAGAGAAGGAGTATTCCAGTAAATCAGATTGGACATTCTGAGATGTGATCAGAATGCAAATTCTGTAAAGGACCCTCAAATTATGAGCAGTGGTGTATTACAGTCAGCTCCTACCAGCCCTCGGCAGATTGTGAAATTTCCAGTGGGAGCATTCTCACACCTTGGCAAAATGACAGATCAAAGCTTGATTTTTGTAGTTTTGTTGATTGCCTTAAGAAAGTGAAGGAAAAAGTGTTACTAACACAGATTAAACTTTTTAAAAGCGTGTCTTGAGTGAATGGTTTGGGTTTTGTTGGGGGTTTTTGCCTACAGAAAGTTGGTAGTTAACTACCAACACACCACTTAAATTATGATAGGGATAGGGATGGAAGGGGGAATACTTCTAGTTGTCTACAAAAGGAAACTCTATAGAATCTGGAACATAGCTACAAATTCAATTCAGCCTAAGAAATATTTATTACCGAGGTCAGAACAGAATCTGAGAGGCAAAAAAAAGAGATGTGATATACTGGTCTAGCTTAAAGTCCCAAAAAAATAGAAATACAGCCACATACTCCTCAGAGGTAACTCAAACAGGTTTTCTGATACAAATCAGCAGCAGTATGGACTAAAAGCAAGGGTATAGTAGAGCCAATTTGAATTGAGCTGATGGTTAAATACTCTATGTGGGTATTTAGACTTTGGAAATCAACAAATGCTTCCAATCAGGACTTGATTTATTATTTTGTTCACTGCCTAGATTTGAGAAGTGATAAAGAAAATGTTAATGATGTAAACTTAAAAGTATGTCATATTTTTTTGAGAGCTAGTTGCTATACATTTACCAGCACAGCCCTGGACAAGAACACCAGGCATTTATGTGCCAACCTGCTCTGCTGGCTAACCAGCTTCTCATCTGTCAACTCTGGTCTGTGAAAAGCAAAGCAAGATACACAGGAGGCCCAGAGAATCCTAACCCTGGACAGAATCCCAGGCTAGGTTCTCAGTAGCAGCCACATTTGGGAAGTGTGCTGTTCTATATTCAGAGGGAGAATGGAAAGAAAGTTTTCTACAAATGCACCAACAAAGCTCAGGTACTTAAAAAAAAATAAACCAAATCACAAAGTAAGCTAGAGCAAGATGCTTACAGCACTTGGCAGAGTTCCTCTGGTGTCCTAGGGTGAAGGCTGCAATCACAGAATCTCCCCCATCCGTGAAGATGTCCACAAGGAGGAGGGGTCAAGTTCATGGTTTCTGAGACTAAGACAACAGCAAGGAACAAAGAAACCGTACAGATGTCACTCAGTTTGCCCAGCTGCATGAGACTCACCTCCCCTGCCAAACCTCTATAAATTAGCTAATCCCTAGGAAAACTGCTCCTCTGTCAGTCAACAAATATTTACTAGAATTGTAAGCACGCTTGAGAGTACCATGGTATTACAGCTTGCTGATTGATTTGTTCATTGAGTGATGTGAGGAAAAACCTTGAAATGAGAGTTTTTCCAAAAGTAGAATGAGCTGCTTGGAGGGGTTGCCTGCCCATCAGTCAGTCAAAAATCATTTATTAGGTGCTTACTTCTGTGCTAAGTGCTGGGGATCAAAGGAAAGGGGAGAACATCGCCCCTGACCAGAGACAACATGTAAATCACTAGGTAAATACAAGAAATATATGGCATAAATAAATGAAGGTAACCTTGGAGGGGAGATATCAACAGCTAGAGGGGCCAGGAAAGGCCTGCTGCAGAAGGTGACAAAGAAATGAGTCCTAAAGAGAGCCTGAGAAATGAAGAGGCGGAGGAGAGGAGGGAGAGTATTCCAGACATGGGGGGCAGCCAGCGCCAAAACAAAAGAAGAAGAAAGATGATGGACCACAGGCTGGGGAGGCCAAGTAGACCAGGATCCCCAGATTGGAGTGTGTGGACAGGGGCAAAGGAATAAAAGATCGGAAAGGTAGGAAGGAGGCAAGCTGTGAAGAGCCTTAAATACCATTTGATCCTGGAGGTAATAAGGAACCATGGGAGTTTAATGAGTAAGTGAGTTGGGGGTGACACAGTCAGACCTACTATTGAGAAAAATCAGGTTGGCTGCTGAGTGCAAGGTGGATTAGAGTGGAAAGAAGACCAATTAGAAGGTTACTGAAATATTCCAGCTGAGAAGTAATGAGGGCCTGAACAGGGCCAGCAGGGCTGGGGGCAGAAAGAAGGGAACGGATCTGAGGGTACCTGAACGTAGAAAAGAAGAGACAGAGGCCAGACAACCACTTAAAAGGGGGCTTGAGGAGATTATGGAAATAAGCTGAATGCTTTTAACTTCAGCATTGGAAAGCTCTAAACCCACCAGAGGTAGTGTTCTGCTTGGGAAAAAAAAAAGCATAGCAAGACAAAAGTCCAGATCCCCACCAGCATGGTGAGAAAACTGACCATTTTCAATGACATCAGTCTGAATTGAAGCCTTGGGATGAGTTTTGTTATGCTGGTTTCTATGATGAAAATGAAGCATTTTAAAAAAAAAGGCTGTAGGAAACAAGATTCCAATTCAGGTACAGTAGTAAGTGTCCTCTGACCCTTCTAACTCAGAGATTCCATGGTCCTGAAGCCAGCGCCCCTAGTACTCAGGACTTGACCTGACCAAGTGTCCTAATATACAAAAACAAGAGAATTGTCTTCTCTGCTCAGGGTCATTATGGAACCCAGACTAAATAATTTTAGTTAAAATAATAATAATAATAATAATATAATAAGATTAACACTGACAACATATTGTTATCAATAATATTTTGTGTTAGCAATATTAATATTGATAATATATTATACTTTAACAATATAATGTATCATAATTAATATTGATATTATTTACAATACTAGGGAAGACACAACTAATATAGTATTAGTATTGGCAATACATGGTTATATATTATTAATTGACACTGATAATGTGTTATGATGAAATAACCCAGCATAATAATATTGATAATATTAGGTAAGACACTTAAAGTACTCTGCTAATGTTAGCTATAACTATTCTCCTTTTCCAGGTGGGAAAAGTAAGGCTCAGAGAAATTAAATGATTTGCCCAGGGTAACACAGATGATAATGAACCCAAGTCTCCTAACTCCAAATTCTTATTATACTTTAGAGTCTGTCTAAAGAAAAAGTCATTTTGTACTCTTGGCACAGTGGGTAAGAGTGCTGCTGGACTTGGAGCCAGGAAGACCTGAGTTTGAATCCTGCCTCAAAAATTTACTTAACTGTCTGACCCAGGGCAAGTTACTTAAGCTCTTTCTGTCTCATTCTCCTCGTCCATAACATGGGATTAATAATGGTTACCTACTTTGCAAGTTATGCAGTGCTTGGGTGCCTGTGCTTGAACCCCAGTTTGTAAAATCACATGTCTCCCTAGCTTCAAAACACAGTCTCAGGCAGTTTCTCTCCAGCTCAAGGGCAGCATGCCCTAGCAAAATACTTCTCTCTCTTCGTGATACAGTAGCCAGCTGCACTTATAGAATTTAGTAGTCTGACCAACTGTGTACTGGCTAAAGCAGCTGTGTACTGGGTCATAGCTACCCTATGTACCCTAGATTCAGTCATATGCATACTCCCTAGCTCATATACATACTCAATCCCTCGTTAGCTTGGGATATACATATACTCCCAACGTCCATCTAGTCAAATATGACACTGATGGGTGGCAGCTTGGTCAGCCCTGACCGCTAGCTGACTTAGTGATGTTTCTAGTCTAAAACCACACCTCCATGCAGCCCCTCCTTGGGCTATTTAGCAGTGAATTCTGGGCAATACGCCTGTGTAGTGGATATTAAACGTGCATGTTCCTTTAACAACTGACCACTCCTTAACCACTCCCTAATCCCTCCCTGACTCACCTACTTTGCATATTTGGCACTACTGTATCCTATATAAACTGTAACTGCACCTCTCTAAGGCTGCAGGTTCCCTAAGAACTCTTGCCCTCTGTATGGTACATCAACAAATCTTTGCCACCTTGACTTTTAGAGAATGCTTGAGTCTGTGAATTCATTCCTGACTGCTTTCCAGGGACTCTGGTTATTGGAGTTCCTGGACTCCCTGAAATCCTTGACAGCCCCACCATGTCACAAGCACCAAATAATTAAATACAGGTACAGAACTTTGTAAACCTTAAAGCAATATATAAATTGCCAGCTATTATTAAAGTGCCCCCTTTCTTGTACCACTCCCCTAATGTGCACTACCTCACCCATCTCAATCTAAACTCTTTGAGGGTAGAAACTCTTTTCTTTTGTTTCTTTATATCCACAATGCATGGCACATAGTAAAGGTTTACTAATTGGTTTTAAAGACAGTTAGGTGACATAGTAAAAATCACCCTGGACCTGGAGTCAGAAAGACCTGAGTTCAAATCCAGCCTTGGGGGCGGCTAGGTGGCACAGTGAATAGAGCACCAGCCCTGGAGTGAGGAGGACCTGAGTTCAAATCTGACCTCAGACACTTGCCACACTTACTAGCCATGTGACTTTGGGCAAGTCACTTAACCCTAATTGCCCTTCAAAAAGCAAAAAACAAAAAAAACAAATCCAGCCTTGGACACTTAACCACCAGTATAATCTTGGAGTCATTTAATTTTTCTCAGGCTCAGTTTCTTCATCTGTAAAATGGGGGTGATGGATAGCACCAGCCTCCCAGGGCTGTTGGGAAGATGAGGGAGATCCTATTTGCAAATTTTAGTGTGCTATATAAATGCTACCCATTGTTATAACAATTATTTTATCTTTATTCATTTACTCCTTCAGGCAAGCATGAATGTATTCTATCAAAACTGGCTACTTTTCTTCTTGCTCATTCACAATGAATGAGGGGGCACGTGAATAAGCTGAGGACAGACAAACAGGGTTAAGATCTGGCCCCCATGGCCAAGCTCAGGTCCCCACTTGCTCCTGGGCTCTTTTGACCTTCTAATTTCCCAGCCCTAGCTGATGGGGTACAAGCTCAGAAAGCTCCCTGGAACTCTCCCTGAATCTTCCCACTTGAGCTCCCATTAATCTTCTCAACTGACCCCTCACTATCTCAGGCATATACCTCATCCCAGTGGATTGGCCTTTCATTATCTGCACCTGGCCCCGCCCTAGACCTCCACTCCTAGATCCTACCTAGACCTCACTCTCCCTGGGCCGCTGGGTCCAGATCCCTGGTGTTCCAGTTCTTCTCTGTTATCTCACAGCCATCCCAGTCTATTGGCCATTTCCATCAAGATCCTCCTTCCAGTCACCCCAGACTCTTTGGCCAACCCTAGATCTGCCCCACAGTCTTTCTGTATATAAGATCCATCTTGTTTCCACGAAAAGTGCTTAGATTCAATCTGGTCCACATGCATTAGGGATACATATGTTCAGATTCCTTAAAAGTCTAGCCAATATGGCACATCTTTAACAAACCTCGCTTTTCTTTGGCTGAAAGGTTAGGTCAGATTCATTTGGGCAGGATGCACACGTCACTATTTCAGGGTCACAGCACCCCTAAGCCTCAATGCTGCCACCCATACCAGCCTAGGTTCTACAGAGATTCAAAGAGGAACTTGGGAATAGAGAGGGTACTGCAAAAGCCTTCATTCCAAACTTATTCACAAATTCTAGTTTCACTTCGGAAAAGTATCATATATAAGGAGGTGGGTCGAGATATGGCTTCAAATCTTCCTAGTTCTAAATTCCTATTATTCTGTATACAGCAACCCTTCTGGGCTTACCCACCCAACCTGACACTCACAAATTTAACCTCGATGGGTATCCCTGCTTCAAGGTACTCTGCAGACCCACACCCCTAAAAAAGGAGCACACAAGTCCATATCATTGTACTTTGAAGGGTAAGCTAGAAAATAGGTCAATGCAAAATCATTTCCTAAGACAGTACAATAAGAATTAAAATAATACAACATCCCTTCCCAATCCATAGATCTGGCTTATACTCACCCATAAAGGCACAGCACCAGGGAGAAAAGTAGATAGAAATTTAGAGGATGCTGGTAGTGAGGCACCCACATGAGGTGTCTATGTCCAAGGTAACTCACAGCTCTGGTGGTGTGGATCCCCAGTATCCTCTCTCATAGGGCTCTCATGCCATTTGCGTTCCTGGGTCTGCCCATAACCATAGCTCAGCTCTCAAGTGTCAGGGCTGGTTCCCTCTCCAATCCAGAGACTACTCTCTTTTCTGCTGCCACAGGTCACACTTTTTGTCACAGCTTCCTTTCCTCACTGATTCCCTAGGCTCAATGCTGAGAAATGGGCTTTCTCCTACTGGGCTATCATCACCATGGCAAAATGCTAGGGAGAGGCAAGGGAGGGTTTCAGAGGAGAGAGAAGCCCTTCTTTTATCTATTTCCCCACCCCACAACCTCACAGGAAGTCACATAAAGAAAAAAGTTACTAGCTACATACATTGATTGTTGCCCTTAGTTCTTGAAGGGGACCAAAATGGCATCACTATGGTGGGGTCAAGTTTCAGTGTGCTCGACTGTGGCTGAGCTCAGAATGCTCTACCACAGGTCGGGCACAAACAGTCCATGTGAACTTTTGGGGTGGATTCTCTAAATTTGCATATCTTATGTTTCTTTTGAACTATTTCAATTCTGCTTTGCTCACAGAGCAGGGCTCCTTCTCTGATGTGGGCCTGTCATGCTGGGTGGCTCTGTGCCAGAATCTCCCACAACACACAATCAGTTCCAAAGTTTTTAAAAGAGACCTTGAGAGGACTTTGTATCACTTCTTCTGACTACCATGTGAGCGCCTGCCCTGTGTGAGTTCTCCATAAAAGAGTCTTTTAAGCAAGCATTTGTTTTGCATTTGAACAACATGGCCAGCTTATCAGTGTTACATTCTCTACTGTAGAGTTGAATTCTTGGCTATTTAGCTCAAGAAAGAACCTCAATGTCCAGTACTTTATCTTGACAGGTCATCTTCAGAATCTTCCTAAGACAATTCAAATGGAAGCGATTCAGTTTCCTGGCATGGCTCTGGTAGACTGTCCAGGTTTCACAGGCATACAACAAAGAGGTCAGGACCACGGCTCTGTAGACCTTCAGTTTGGGAGTCAGTCTAATACCTCTCCTCTCTCACATTTTCCTTCAGAGTCTTCTAAACACTGAGCTAGCTCTGGCAATACATGCATCAGCCTCATCTTCTATATGTACCTCCCTGGAAATTATACTGCCAAGGTAAGTGAACTTATTTACAGTATTTAAAATTTCTCCATTTCTTGTAACTGATGGTTCCATGTATAGATAGTGTGGTGCTGGCTGGTGGAGAATCTGTGTTTTCTTGGTGTTAGTTGCTAGGCCAAAATTAGCACAAGCAACAGAGAACTGATCCATACTTTGTTACATCTCAGCTTCAGAGGCTACGTTGAGTGTACAATCATCTGAGAACAAAAAAATCAAACACCAACACTCCTCCACTTTGGTCTTGGCTTGTAGCCTTTTCAAGTTGAAGAATTTACTGTCAGTGCAGTGGCTGACCTTGATGCCATGTTCATCCTCACCGAAGACGTCTGACAACGTGATTGAAAACATCATACTAAAAAGCCTGGGAGCAAGAACACAGCCTTGTTTCACTCCATTGCTGACTGAGAAAGCACCAAAAGCATGGTCCATTATCCAAAGCCCACGCCAGCACGCTGCCGTGATACTGACACATCACACTGATGAACTTCTCCAGGCAACCAAGTTTTGTCACAATTCCAGAAGCCCTCATGACAGACAGTATCGAAGGTCTTGGTCAGATCTACAAATATTGTGTACAGACCTTTATTCTGCTCCTGGAATTTGTCCTGGAGTTGCTGGGCAGCTAGTACCGTACTGACCTTCCCTCAGCCCTTTCTGAAGCCACACTGGCTTAGTTAGACGACCATCTTATGGGTGAAGGATCAACCTATCACGGAGGGTTCTGGCAAGAATCTTGTCAGCAGTGACTAAAAGAGAGATGCCTCTGTGATTGTCACAAGACAATTTATTTCCTTCACCTTTATAGAGACAGATGGTATCAAGGTGGTATCCATGAATAGCCTGGTAGAATAACCTCCCCTTGACATATAACCCAAAACACTTCAATAAGTTTTTGTATGAGCAATGGACCTCCCACCTTGTAAATCTCAGCTAGAACAAAATCAACACAAAGTGCTTTGCCATAGGAGAGGAGCCTAATGGCATTCAAAACCTCTTCGTCAGTTAGAAATTTGTCTAGAGAGGGACTGACTTCAGCCTGAAGTACCCACATTTAAACTTGAATAAAGAACCACTCTTAGTGTCTTCCTTTTAGAGCCACTGTTCTTAAGCTAAGGTCATGAACTCATTTTTTTTTTACAGAGTTGATAACTATATTTAAATTTAACTGGCTTCCTTTGTAATGCTATGTATTTTATTTTATGCACTTATAAACATTCTTCTGAGAAGGGGCCCCCAGGACTCACCAAACACTGGTGCCAAAGGTCCCCCCGCCCTAAACTCTAAACAAAGTGTCTTGCAAATAGTTGGTACTCAATACACATTTGTTGTCTTGAATCAAATTTATGTGTATCACTGAAACAGATGATAAATATTTTAGGAGTGACTTATTTCTTCCCCTTTTCCCCATATAAGGCACATGAGAATATGCTGATAAATTCCTGATCCCCTCAATGCTACTGCCCCCCATGACCTCCATTTTGTCTTGTACTTATCTTGTTTGTACAAAGTTCTGTGCATGAGATTGTAAGCTCTTTGATGGCAGGGACTGTCTTTGTATCACTACAATTAGCACAGTGTTTGGCACATAGTAGGTACTTTACAAATGGATACCAGCTGACTAAGTATATTTTAAATCTGATTTTTCTGTTAATTGGAAGAAAGCTTTACTGAATTATTATTTCATACACACACACACACACACACACACTTCCCACATACATCCTCCTTTCTCTCTTTCTCCCCCAACCTCCATAGCAAAATCAACCCCTCTTGCTACTTTCTGGACATCTGTCTACAAACATACTCTGTATCTGTATTGTCTGTTCTTAGGGATGACTGAAAAAATTATGCTGAATTTACAAAGGAACAACTATATCTATGACCCCATGTCTTTTCATTACTATCAGGTAGCTAAAGAACGACAGGACTAGGGAAAGCTCCATAGGACAACTTACTTCCTTGTCTGCAAGAAGAAGCTGGATCAGGCTTCCCCTTCCACTGAAAAACAGGAATTCAAGGTGGTCCAAATCTGCCAGAAGGTGAATGATCATTTTGTTTTCTGGTGTACTGGGAAAAAAGGAATTAAAAGAAATAAAATAGAGGAGGTCAGAGATATCATCCAGTCTAACATCATCACTGAACACATAAGGAAATTGAACCCCAAAGAGATTTCGTGACTCACCAAAATCATACAGGGAGTATCGGAGTTAGGACATGAACCCAGGTCATCTGATTTCAAATTCAGGTCTACTCTCAAACCTCACTGTGAAAAGGAAGCATCTTTGGATTCCTTCGGCTGGAAAAGTTTCTAGTGCTTCTCACTGATGGGCCATATGCCTGTCACCTGAGAATCATCCTGGCTAAATCCAGAAAGTCTCATGGATGGAAGTTAGGCACCCAGAGAGGATCATCATTTGGTGGCTGGGGGGAGCTGCCAGAGACAGTAAGGCAGCTAGGTAGCTCAGTGGCCTGGAGTCAAAAAGACTCATCTTCCTGAGTTCAAATCTGACCTCAGACACTCACTGGCTGCTGGACAAGTCACTTCACCCCATTTGCCTCAGTTACCTCATCTGTGAAACGAGCTGGAGAAGGAAATTGCAAATTTCTCCTGTATCTTGGCCAAGAAAACCTCAAACAAGGAAATGAAATCAGACACAATTGAAAACAGAATGAACAACAGCAAAGGGTTGAGTAGGCCACATTTTAGATAGGATAAAAGAGATTTCCTTCTGTGTCCTGGTCAGTGCTGAGGACTTTTGAAATAAGAATTATACAGCATTTCCTAGGGATCACAGGGTTTATATTTGGAAGGGAACTTCGAGGTCAGCAAATACAATTCACTCATTTTACAAATTATGTAATTTGTTCAGAGAAATTATGTGATTTGTCCAAGCCCACAGAGCCAGGCCTCTGACCCAAGGATTTAGACCCCAAATCCAAGCCATGTGTATACAGATATATGTGTGTGTGTATGTATGTACATATGTATATGCACATACATACATATATACATATATGTGTGTGTATGTGTATACGTGTATGTGTGTATATATGTGTGTATGTATGTATGTGTGTATAGCCATATATCAATTCTTATCTTTCCCCTTTCTTTGCAAAGTATTTATTTCTTTGTAGCCTATACAGAATCCTTAAGGAAAAGTCATACAGATATTGATATTGATTAAATAGCACATTATAATCCTTTCAAAGTAATTCAAACTAACTTTCCAGTAGGCCTAGGGGAGCAGGAGTTAGTCAATTTCTAGTTTTCACTGTTAAAAAAAAAAAAGAATTTTCCAATCAGAAGCCAAATAAGTCTGAATATCAGTAGCAGCAATATAGAATTAGTATCAAGATATAACAGCATTCCAGAATACCAGCAGAGTCACAGATTAGAAATAGAATCATTAACACTTTCCATGACCCATAAAGCAGCCAGCCTCCTACCACCTGTATTATTCCAGAATTTCTAATTGAGAATTTGGAACAGAAAATAAAATGACTTATTAAATAATCACTACTTAGTGTATCCAGTTATTACCACACTCTCTCCCTCCTCTGCCCTCTCCATCAGAAAACATTTCTGTAACACGGCAAAAGTCACAGAATAAAATGTGGAGTGGGGGAACAACACTAAGAAATTACCTATGGGAACGGTACATACAATATTTCTTTCTGTGCTAGAGCAACATAAGTAAGCATAGTAGGAATTGAGAGAAAAATAGGCATTTAATTAACTCATTCATTTAAGGAATTAACCTTTGCAGGACCCTAAACGAAATAGGACCCTACTAATTTGAAAGGTAAGTCAACAAACATTTATTAAATACTTACTATGTGCCAAAGAACCAAATAAATACCTACTATGTGCCAAAGAAACAAATACAGCAAAAAATAGTCCCCAATAATAGAGAACTCACTTTCATGGGGAAGACAACATAAAGTAAACTACAAACAAGAGATACTCAGGATGAACTGGAGATAATCAACAAAATGAATTAAAGGGATGGGGAAACCAAACCCGCAGGCTAGTACAGTAGTCAGATATAATATGGTGATGGGGGCCTGAACCATGGTGGTGGCAATCAGTGAAGAATAGGGCAACAAAAATTATGTGAAAATAGAAGAAGCAAGAAGAATGAACTAAACCAATAATATCTTAGGACTATTGATGCAAATAGCTTAAATCATATTCCTTCCAAAGGACTACAATGAAAAGCAGTATTTGCAAAAATTATTCATTATATTTAAATTGGATTTATACCATGGATGCAAGGTTATTTCAACATTAGAACAATTTTAATATGATAAAATGTAAAGCAAACATTATTTGCAATGGAAAAATCACTAAATGCTTTTCTAATAAGAGAAGGAATAAAGCTAGGATGACCTTTTTCCCCATTGTTATTTGGTACAGTTCTAGAAATGCTAGTAGTAGCAATTAGATAAGAGAAATACAGGCATGAAGATTCATTTTAAAAAAGAAACAAAACTGTCCCTATGTGACTAGGACATGACTATTTACTTAGAAAACGTCAGTGAACTGGCAAAAAAGTAACTGACAAAATTGTTAGTTTTTCAGTAAAATAGCAGGATACAAAATATAACCACAAA
Organism: Pseudocheirus occidentalis; assembly: GCA_028646575.1. NCBI lineage: Eukaryota > Metazoa > Chordata > Mammalia > Diprotodontia > Pseudocheiridae > Pseudocheirus > Pseudocheirus occidentalis. The sequence continues at coordinate 41,023,559 of CM053597.1, read as the reverse complement.
AATCATCACCATTTCTATAAAATTATAACAAGTTCCAGAAGATAAAAGAAAGTAAAATCCCATTCAAGGTTCTTACCTTGAAGGCATAAGAGACCTGAGAGTCAATCTACCAAGACATTCTCAAATTTTAAATAAATTAAATTTGGGGCAGTTAGGTGACACAGTGAATAGAGCACTGGGCTGGAGTCAGGAGGACTTGACTTCAAATCCAGCCTTAGACACTTGACATGTACTAGCTGCGTGACCTTGGGCAAGTCACTTAACCCCAATTGCCTTGCCTTTCCCCCCTGCTAAAATGATTACACTGAGTACCATCTTTTTATTTGTTTGCTCCAGAGCTGTTGGGAGCCCTCCCCTGATTTACTTGGGTGAAAAATGAGGCCCCTATTAACATTTCTTCCCTCTAGCAAAATGGATTTTTACAAGCCTACTCAAAAGAAAAGAAAGAAAATTTACAAAATACTATTTAAATAAAAAAATGAATTAAATAATTGCAGAGAAATTTGCTGCTTATGTTTGGGCTGTGTTTATATGATAAAAATGATACTACCTAAATTAATTTACAGAATTGTTACTATACAGAACATATTAACAAGGAATTACATTACAAAATAAATAAAATATGTACACATATATATGCATATTATATGTGTATGTAATTATATAACTAATGGAAATATTATCATATATATTTGTCGGTCCTTCAACCCCCCAAAAGTAGAAAAATGTATTTCCTTCCATGCAATGCAGAAGTTGGGGGCAAAGGTATGGAATCCTGCGAGTTGGTTTTAATGCCACTGGTTTGCAAAGCCTTTGATGAGTTTGGAATATCCTGTTAGACACAATTAATGTATTGATTGGTTTTGCTGAATTTTCCTTCTTTCTTTTTGGATCTTTGCTGCAAGAGAAGGCTGACCGGAGAAAGCTAGTAGAAGCTGAGTGGCCTTGTACAAATCCATTTTACTACTAGGAGAGGGAAGAAATGTTAATAGGGGCCTCATTCTTCACCCAAATAAATCTGGGGAGTGGAGCAAACATAAAAAGATGTCGCTCTGTGTAATCATTTTAACAGTTGCTGCTGTTCTATTTCTATCAAATTGTGTGTGTGGAGCATTTTCACTTTCCTATTAATCAATTTGTCAAATAAGCATTCATTATGAGCCAACCAATGTCTTAGATGCTGCTGTAGGCACTGTGAAAATAAAGAAAAAGAAGGGATAAAAACTGAAAAGAGTCCTTGTTCTCCAGGAATAAACATTTTCTGGAGTGGGAATGGCGGGGGTGGTATAGACAACATGGATGTACTTAGGCCTGTACAAAATAAATTTCTTCACCATCAATACAAAATAAATACAAGGCAGTTAGGGAGGAAGGGTGCTAACAAGAAGGTGCCACTCAGGCTGCCTACTGTTGTCTTTCCTCTATCTTCCCAAATGATTCAAGGTGCAAGTTAAAGGAAGCCAGGGCTTCTCCAGGCAGAGGCACAAAGGCAATGTGGTCCTGGTGTGGTCAGGGATAGGGGATGGAGGAGGTCCTTTTAGTAAATAACCACACAAGCCTTGATTCTGAAAGGCTATCTCCGCCCTTTGATTTACACACCTAGCATTGTCTGTATGAACGTGGAAGACTGGTATTCCATTTTATAAATCAATATGAATTCACAGCTATTTCTAACATTATTCTGATTTATCCTGCCCACCCAAACTCCCACACATAAACCTCAAGAGAAGAAAAGCTATGAGCTGAACGATACATCTTTACATTTTGTTGAACAAGTGGTACTTGGCCAGTTATTCATGTATATACCTAGAGCTCTGAATCTGAAAGCTGCTCACAATTATCAGCTCAGATATCTGTGGTTTGGGGGATTTGGTTTTTTTCTTAATGTCTGCCTTGTGATTCCATCCACAATTTGGGAATTCAAGGTACAGAAAACCCCTTCTTACTTCCCTGCTACACTTAAGCAGGTCAGTAACTGTCTGTAGCATAAAGTCTCGGAAGATTGTCTGAGACACCCAGAAGTTGTGGGTTGGCCAAGGTCACACAGCTAGTGTATGCCAGAGGCAGGGAGGTCTTCCTGACTTCAAGATAGGCTTCTTTATTCATATGGTATATCTGCGTATTTCAGTTATTCTCTGTACCATCAGTGGTATCAAATTCAAATATAAACGCATCTTTTCTGGTCACATCTTGACTTAGAAAACCACAAATTAACATCATCTATGTATTGTATTTTTGCTCACTTTGCTAAACATTTCACAATTATATTTTAATCTGGTTGGGGCCTCATTTGGGAGTTGGATACCTCTGTTAGTATAAAGTCAAGGGTAACTGAAATACACAAGATAACCCCCAAATCTTTTAAAAAAAAAAACCTATATTAGCTCCTGACAGAATTGTTCCTCATAGCAACTAGGACAATAAATGCATAGATTTAGAACTGCAAGAGACCTCTGAGACCACTGAGTTCTAACACTCATATTTCTGATGGGAAAGCTGAGGCACTAAATAGTGAAGTGGCTTACCCAGGATCACACAGCTAATTTAGTATCTGAAGCAAGAATCGATCCTAGGTCTTTGATCCCAAGTTCTATGCATACACAATCCACTACATTATACTGCCATTCTATAAGGGAAAGAGAATGAATAATGACTGTTGTAACTGAAGGGTTTAAGTATGAATGTACAGTAGTCTGAGTGCAACTGAGTGGCTAAAATGTGTGGCACAGGTTTCAAAGAACCTCAAAATTCTGATAGACAGGAAAATGTGATCATGCAGACTATATCCTTGCCAAAACTTTATAACTCAAAGAAAATCCAGGAGAATTTCTTAGATCCCTCTAATAAATGAATTCTAATTTTCCCAGACCTTGTAGGAAAGCAGAGAAACACTTTTTAAAAACGTGCTTCTTACTGACCTTGTGTGGTTTCCTTCTAGCATCCAAAGCACAAAGATACTATAAGTATCTTTTTTTTGCCTCTGAATTTTGATGAGATTATAAACCACTCAAGCTTTACCCTTGTGGTTAATATATCATCAAAATCTATTTTCAGTCATTTGTGGACAGTCTTGTAATAACTTCCAATTACTACAATAGACATTTTTTTCTCTCTTGATCATTTTTCAAACCAAATGCTTCATTTATTTGGAAAGACTTTACCCTAAGTAAGATTCATTTTGAGATCTTTTTTATGCAAAATTTTTCACTATGTACAAATGGAGCATTTAAAATAGAAGGCACAATACTCCACTCAGAAATCTACCGCATTCAAATAAAAGGGTTTGACTGACACTCTGTTTCACATAACTTTCCAAAAATAATCAGATAGATCAGAAAAGGAGTATCACAATTAAAATAACTCCAAGGATTTTCTTCATACTGAGCAAAGCTGACAAAAGACAGAGAGACACAGTGGTAGAGAGGATGCAGAAAGATGAGTACACTGATACAACATTTGTGGAATTATGAACTAGTCCAACCATTCTGGAGAGTATTTAGAATTTTGCTTTTAAAATACCTTCTTAATCTACAAGCATATGAAAAAAATGCTCTAAATCACTATTGATTTGAGAAATGCAAATCAAAACAACTTTGAGGTACCACATCTCACCAGTCAGATTGGCTAAGATGACAAAACAGCAAAATGACAAATGCTGGAGAGGATGTGGAAA
>CM053597.1:41002101-41019386 GCA_028646575.1 Pseudocheirus occidentalis | reverse complement strand
TTTTTTTTTGGAGGGCAGTTGTGGTTAAGTGACTTGCCCAAGGTCACACGGCTAGTTTTTTGTGTTAAGTGTCTGAGGCCAGATTTGAACTCAGGTACTCCTGACTCCAGGGCTGGTGCTCTATTCACTGTGCCACCTAGCCGCCCCTCGTGTTTGGTTTTGTTTCTTCTTTCCCATTGTTCACTCCATTAGTTACAACCAGCCTAATGTCCATTGTGAAAGTATTTGCAGATTCTATATCTGATTGCATGCTGCCATGGGCGGGGGGAAGAGAAGAAGGGGAGAAAATCTGAAACTCAAGGGATTGTGGAACTGAATCTTGTAAACTAAAAGTAAAAAAACAAATCAATTTAAATTTAAATAAATCAAAATAAAAAAACTGATAAACAAAAAAATACCTTCTTAACTAGAGCTTGGACTGTTAGAAATGTGCTCCAACAATACTTAGCATCAAGTCCCTTACCTCTCTGTGCCTCAGATGAAGACATCTGTAGAATGAGGAGGTTCTGCTGTATGACCTCTAATATCCCTACAAGTCCTCAATCTATGATTCTATGAAGTCACTGACAAAAGAAAACACCACATATACCAAATACTCATAGTGGCACTTTATGTAGATGCAAAGAACAGGAAATTGAGGAGGTGCCTGTGAGTTGGTGAATGGATATTCAAACAATGGCACATAAACGTGATGGAATATTAGTGTGCCATAAGAAATGGCAATTATGAAGAATTGAGAGAAGCATGGAAGTGTTATATGAGCTGAAATGGAATGAAGTAGAAGCTAGAAAACACTATGTACAAGGACTACAAAAATGCAAATAGGAAGATTAATAAAACGAATCAGTAGGCTGTATAATTATAATAACCAACATTAGGACCAGAGAAAATACGAGGAAATCTACTTCCCTCCTTTTACTGGAAAGGTAAAGGAATATGGAGGCCAGAGTTCGGAGATGTAGGAAAATAACATACATAATAATTTCAAGAAAAACACTAAAAATCTACCAGACTCTAATACAGTCAATCTGTAGACATTTATTAATTACCTAATATATGGCAGGCTCTATGCTAAGTACTGGGGGTACAAAGAAAGGCCTTGCTCTCCAGAAGCTCATCATAATGACCAATTATGAACAGAGAGTGAAACATTCAATACTCTTCTCTATAGTTCTTCCTGACCCCATTTGGGGTCTTCTTGACAAGGAGATTGGTGTGGTTTGCCATTTCCTTCTCCAGCTCACTTACAGATAGAAAACTGAGACCAACAGGGCTCAGTGACTTGCCCAGGGTCACACAGCTTGTAGGTGTCTGAAGCCAGATTTAAACTCAGGTTTTCCTGACTCCAGGCCAGCGCTTTATCCACTGAGCCGTCTAACTGCACCATAATAATGTGGAGAACACTGTCAACTGAAGTTATTTGCCCTTCAGTTTTGCTTAACTGTGTCTTTTTGTTAACAAGGACAGTTGGTTTGGAGTTAAGAACATGATAAAATGGTTGATATAAAATACAAAAGCAAAAGTAATACTTTAAATTTTTTAAAAACCAGATAAACGTAAAAAAGTTAACTAAAAGAAGGATGTCAACTATACCCTAAAATAAAAGATGACTTCTAGGACATTGAGAGATATACTTTATAGCAGCGGTTCTCAACCTGTGGGTTATGTTCAATCTGTAACAATGAAAATACATCCTGCATATCAGATTCATAACAGTAGCAAAATTACAGCTATGAAGTAGCAACGAAAAGAATTTTATGATTGGAGGTCACCACAACATGAGGAATTATATGAAAGGGTCACGGCATTAGAAAGGTTGAGAACCACTGCTTTATAGCAACACAGCATCCAGATTCAAAATCTGAAAAAGGAAGAATGGACAGAAGACATTCATACACAGTGTTTTTTTTTAATTCATTCAACCACCTATTAATGATGAAATAACAGCAGAACTAAGGTTACCACGGTAAACAGACAACAATTAAAATTCCAAAAATTATTATAAGAAACAAATCCACTAAATGGTTGTTGTTTGTCTTTCATTCTCAGAGAAGATCATGACATCAGGAAGACCATGTGGTCACTTGCAAGTGAATTGGATCTAAGTGAGGGAGGACTGTGCAAGGTCACCAGCCTCACTTTCTCTTCCTTGGGTCCATTGGTAAGACAGATCAGGACACCTGGAGATGGCCCTCCCCAGATGGTAGGGGAACTCAGAGACTATGCCATATGATAACTGATTGGGAAAAGTGGGGATGTTTAACAAGGGAAAGGAGAAGACTCATTGGCAGCGCCATTTAAGATGGTGCTCCTCCACCAGTGGAAGAGCTGCTCCTTTGAAGAGGAACTAGATGAATTCTGATTGGCCCCAGAGGGTGGAACTAGAAGCAAAGTCCAAGAGCTACACAGAAGGAATTTTAGGCTGAATGTAAAACAAGGAAAAACAAAACTTCCTGGCAATTAAAGTTGTCCAAAAGAGGAAGCAATGGGTTGCCCTGTGAAGATACGGGTTTCAATTCACTGGAAACCTCTTGTTTTCAAGGAAAACCTGCTTGTTTGGGAGCAGAGGCTGAACAGTCACATCATTAGGGCACTGGTTGGATTAAATAACTAACTAGCAATGACCCTTCCAGCTCTGAAATTTGGTTACTTAGCTATTCCATAAAAAATGCCTATGTACATGTACACAAAGACAGCCTCTAACTTAAAGATCCAAAACTAAAGCAGGATGAAATATTCCTCATACAAATGTTAATGGGATTTCATTTACATTAAGTAGCGAGTAACTATAAAAGTAACACCTGTTTCTCATGCATTTGCTAAGTAATATATTTTTTTCTTCTTTTACAGTAAAACTCCACTCAAAATTCCTTTTCCCTAGGAAGTCTTCCCAATGAACTCATAATTTTAACACATCTGTCCTCTTTGCTAATCCATTTGTACATATATCACGTAGAGCTGTGGTACTTGGAAGGGGGTGAGGCAGAAGGATATTGGTGTGTTAGAACCCTAAAACCTAAAATGGTTTTAGAAAAAAAAATTTATTAGGTTATTGAGAGTGCTAGGCCTGTAAGCAGAAAGACTTTTCTTTCTGAGTTCAAATCTGGTCTCAGACACTTAAGGCTTAATAAAGTAAAACTGAGACCTGTTAAAGACGGGTCCAGAGAAGAAAGTGAGATTGATGACTTTGCACAGCCCTCCCTCACTTGAATTTAATTCACTTGCATGTCATGACATCACCTCCGTGCTGTCATGCTCCTCTTTGAGAAAGAAGGACAAACAGTAAAAGCAGACACTTAAAAGTTGTGTAACCCTGGTCAAGGCACTGAACCCTGTTTGCCTCAGTTTCCTCATCTGCAAAATGATGACCCCATTTGGGGTTTTCTTGGCAAAGATACCAGAGTAGTTTGCCATTTCCTTCTCCAACTCAATTTACAGATGGGGAAATGAAGACAAACAAGGTTCAGGGACTTGCCCAGGTTCACAATGCTAGTAAATGCCCGAGGCCAAGTTTGACCTCACAAAGATGGTCTACTGTGCCACCTAACTGCCCCATAAAACAACCTAGCCCTTTCCACATGTAGCTGCACTTAACATTACTCTTTTTTCCATAAAATATTTCTGTGTCTTCAAGAGCTACCATTCTAGTGGCATTGTACTTCCTGTCTCCAGTGATAAATCACAGAGTAAATCTGCATATGAGCAAGGCAGAATACAATTTCTCATAATTATAAAATCAAAACTCAAGCTACAGATGATTAATTAGATCATAACCTCTAGCACCCTTCAGCAGCAAACCTAATAAGGCTCGCTTAATGTGGGGTATCAAAAAAGACAAAATAAATAAATGTAAATAAAATGAAACATAATTAAAAGCAAGGACATGGAACGGTGCTAAAAATATGATATTATTTTATGCCTTTCATACTACATTCTTGGAAGAAAATGTGTCATGTTTATGATGGCACTAAAAATGAATCCTATCTGTCTCAAGCATCAAAGGACTTCTGTGACTCTAATCCTCAGCTTATACTTTCTAATGGATGTGTGTCCCTATCACAAAACATTCTAACCCTAATTAGCATTAGCTGACTACCTGCCTACATTACTGTGGGGCAGTGACCCAATGAACAATAAGCCCCTCTGCCCACAGCCCACTTAAGATTCCATCCTGTCTCTAGAAAGCCTGAGGAGAAAGCAGATCCAGGTAGGAGGCAAAAGTTGTGAATAAGAAATAAGTAAATGTCAAGGGAAATCTCACCTTTTTCCCTAGAGCAAGAGCTCCCACCCTTCATATGTCTTTGGGAGTCTAGTGAAGCTTATGGAGCCTTTTTAGTTATTTCTTCTCAATGCACAAAATTAAATATATTGGATTACAAAGGAAACCAATTATATTTTTTAAAATTATCCAAAAAAATTTTTTTAAGTTTAAGGATTCCACATTAAGATACCCTGCCCTAGAAACTTTGTAAAGAATGTCCTTAATAGTAGGAAGAGTTCCAAGGTCTGGGTGAGGCTTGCCTTTTTTGCAAGACCCCAGCTGACAGAAGTGATTCCATGTTTGACCACTGATTGACACCCTTCCCCCATGTACCACAAAGTATCTGTGTCCCCAACAATTGCCTCGGTCAGTCACATTTAGAGTTATAAATGCAAGGTTAGCAAACTATCAGCTTAGGGAGCATGGGAAGTAAACCTGACTAATCACAGTGCCCTTGGAGTTGATAAAGGGAACGAAGGAGGGTTCACAGTACAGACCACTTGCTGATCGACTGCTCCTAAGGTTCCCCTCAAACTCTGTCCCTTTGAATCTGCCCAGCAACAACATTCAGATATAAGGGCAGGGATCCACTGTGTGCCCAAGCTACCATCATGTGCCTATGGGACACTCCCTCAGGTGAAGGGGCTGCATATTTACATGCCTGTGAGTAACAAACTGCCTGATTCATGACCTTGTTCCTTATGTTCCTTCTCAGTACCACCTAACCCACCATCTCCCAGCCTGCACCTAGCCACTCATCTTTCTGCTCCCTGGACACAGTGTGCTAAGGCAGGAATAATTTTTTCTCTCTATTTCATCCATCACCTATTAGATCACAGTCTTATGTGGTTATAAATGTTAACTCCAAGTTGGAATTAAAGTGACTCATATATCTAGCTTGGTGCTGGTAGTTGTCCTTTGTTCTGGAAGAAGGCCCAAATGACATCACTATGTTGGAGTCAAGGTATAGAGTGTCAGATTGTGGCTGATCAAACCAATACGAGCTTGTGATGTTCTACCACGGGCCAGACGCCAATAGTCCAAATGAACATCTGGAGTAGAGATGTCTCTAAATGTGCACATCTGACATTTCTTTTGAGCTGCTTCTATTCTGTTTTGCTCATACAGCACAGAACCTTCTTTGATATGAGTACCCCATGTTGGGGAGTCCTGTGCCAGTGTCTCCCACGTTACACAATCGATTCCAAAGTTCTTCAGAGATACCTTGAGAGTGTCCTTGTATGACTTCTTCTGACCACCATGTAAATGCCTTCCTTGTGGTACACATTCTCAAGATACTACCAGAGGAACGGCTTCTGGCTTCTCTTGACAGCTAGTCTATGAGGAGCTGTTTGGGTCCTGCTGCTGACATGTAAATTAAGATTCCCTGGGCTACCAGGGCGCAGAGGGAATGCATAATTTCCTGTTTCCACATATTAAACTATAAATATTGTATAAAATGGAAGTCATTATCACGAGTTAGAAAAAATGAGAAGAAATTTGCAAACACAAACACACAGAGTGAATTTTTTGTTAACCCACCAGCACATCCAATTTATTTAATCTTATCTGGCAGTATTTAGATTTACATACTAATTGATAATTAGTGAACCAATACTCTCCTGTCTAGCTCGATTTCTTTTGTGTGATCTCAAAATAGTTTATGAGCTCCTTGAGGACAGGACCAGGAATCCCATTGTTGGTATCCCCCAGGGACCCTATTGTTAGTACCCCACATAGAGCCTGGCACTGTACTAAATAGAACAATAATGTTCATTAGCAGATTTCCTAATGCTATATATAATATCAGAGGTAGTATGCTGTAGTGGAAAGCCAAACTCAAGAGTTAGGAAGACTGCCACTTACACATGCTAATTTTGTGAACACCGAGAAGTCACTTAAACTATCAATGATCCAGAAAACTTATCATTTGCCACCATTATGGCTCAGTGGTTCAATTGTGCCCAACTTTTCAAGACCCCATGGGCCATACTGTCCATGGAGTTTTCTTGGCAAAGATACTGAAGTGCTTCACCATTTCCTTCTCCACTGGATTAAACAGAGGTTAAGTGACTTGCCCATTAGGTCTTCCTGATTTCAGGCCCTGAACTCTATCCACTGAGTCACCTAGATGCCCCTTCCAAATTGCCATGGGGAAGGGGGAGGGGGAAGGAATTTCCATGCCAGGATTTCACCCTCACACTGATGAAAACAAAAGGTCAGAGGAGGAAAGAGACAGACAGACTTACAGAACACTGTTAATAATAATTGAAAATTATATAGTGTTTTAAAGTTTGCAAAGCAATTTACTTATTTAAACCTCAAAGCAACCCTGTAAGGCAAGATTACAGGATTTTTATGCTCCTTTTGCCAACCAACAAATCAAGAATGAACAAGGTGGAGTGACTTTCACCATTATCAAACACTATGGTCAGATGTGAGATATGACGTCAGGACATCCAGAGTCCATGGCAGGAATTCTTTCCAGTAAGACCCCATTGCCTCTTACAGATTTCTTACATAGGTTTCTTTACAAGGAAAATTTCCTAGGTGACCATTTATCAGAGATATTGTAGGAGGGAATCATACCACAAATTAGTGTTGGAGCAAATAACTCCTGAGATCCTTTCTCACTATAGGATTTGACATTGAATAACACATTCCAGGGAGAACTCTAATAATAGGAGGTCTTTCTTTAAAGCTTGAAGTTTTGCAAAGGGCCTCACAGGCATTATCTCACTTGAATTTGACAAAAAGGTGACAGACAAAGACATACAGACCTGTTTGGAACTGCAACATACATATACATAACAGTGATTCCTCCTTTAGGAAAACACAGCCTCCTTATCTTAAAATGCCCAAGAATTCCTTGAACTGTGACCTTTCAAAGAATGGAGATTTTTTTTATCATTATGATGATTCCTCCTTTGACAACAAAGGTAATCCCTCCATGCTCCCAAACCAGATTTTGTCATGAGGTCACTCCTTGACTTTTCTCTGACTTATTGTATAGAGGGACACGATTATTCTCAGATTCTTCTCTCTCCTGCCAGCTAAAAGGGTCTATTTGAAGGAACAATTACAGTATCACCTCATTTATCTGGCATCATCAGGCCTTGTGTGTTCCATGTAAATAGAGTTTACTTCTCTTTCAAAACAGAATATCTTCTGAAACAGAGGATACTGAATATAACATGTTTCCTGGGCGATTCTGTGCTTTTCTTAATGAGAAGCAGTATTCTGAAGAAAAAACTTGGCATCAGAGACCAGAGTTTAAATCTCAAGTATTTGCCAGCTATGTGATCATTCTCTAAGCCTGTTTTACTATCTGAAAAATGGAACAATATCAACCAGCCAACAAGTATTAATATCCTTTAACATGAATGCCAGGCGCTGTGCCGGGCTCAGGGTTTACCCAGACAACAATGAAACACTCCATGACCTGAAGGAACTTAATATTGGCACAGTCTATCTCAAAGGGCTGTTGTGAGGAAAGCACTTTGTAAATATCAAAGTACTAAATAAACATGAATTAAGAGTCAGGCTCACGATCAGGAATATTGTTTTTGTACCCTGTTAGCGCACCAATATTCTGAGGAGCTACGGAGATTTCTTTCCTGTCTGATTTTATACTAGATGGCTATAGACTCCTATATTTTATAAGCCCCGTGATTATTTTTTATAGATTCTATTTCAGCTCACTTAATACCTTCAGTTGTTAGTGCTTTCCTCCTAATTACCCTTCTCAAATTATCTGACACTAGTTGTATGACCTTAACCTTTCTCGGCCTCAGTTTCCCTATCTGTAAAATGAAAAAATCAAACTAGATGTCATCTAAAGTACCTTCTGGATCTAAATCTATTAATCAGTGATCACGTACGTATGTAGTATTGCCCCCTCTCCTACTTGCCTTATTGTAGCAGGATGTAAGGTACTTGAGTGCAGGTATTATGAATTTTCCTTTAAACCTATTGTGGAATCAAGAGAAGAAGCCCAGGGATGTGAAGTAGGTGGTAAACAACAGAGGTGGGACCTCTGACTCCAAAGTTAGCAGACTTTCCACTGGGCCACGCCGCATCTCCATTTTTCATTGGGTCTTTGTCGCCCCAGTGCCTAGTGGAGTGCCTTGTAATGAGCATATATTGGCTTGGATTGCCAGGTATGATCTGTTCTGGCTATGAGTGCTCCTCTTTCTAGAAGCCTTCCCACGTTTGTTCTTCCACTTCTGCTGCATGTTTTCGTATCCGCATAATTAATCACATCAATAACAAAGCCAACAAAAATCTATGATTATCTCAATAGATGCTGAAAAAGTATTTACAAAATGCAACGCTCATTCCTATTAAAAACATTAGAATGCATATGAATAAATGGAGCTTTCCTTAAAGGGATAAGTAGTATTTATCTAAAACCATCAGCAAGTATTATCTGTAATGATGAGATCAGGAGAAGCAAGGATGCCCATCACCACCAAGGATGCCCTATTATTCATAAATTGTACTAGAAATGCTAGCTATAGCAATGATAGAAGAAAAATTAATCAAAGGAATTATAATAGGCGATGAGGAAACAAAACTATTGCTCTCTGCAGATGATATGATGGTATTCTTGGAGAATCCTAGAGAATTTACTGAAAACTTACCGAAATAACAGCTTTAGCAAAGTTGCAGGATATAAAATAAACCCACAGAAATTATCAGCATTACCAACAAAGTCCAGCAGCAAGAGACAGAAAGAGAAATTCCATTTAAAGTAACTATAGATAGTATAAAGTACTTGGGAGTCTACCTGCCACAAAAAGCCCAGAAACTACATGAACACAATTACTAAACACTTTTCACACTAATAAAGTCAGATCTGTACAATTGTAAAAATATAATTGTTCACGAATAGGCCAAGTCGATATAATAAAAATGAAAATTCTACCTAAATCAATTTACTTATTCAATGCCATACCAATCAAACTACCAAAAATTATTTGATGGAACTAGAAAAAAATAACAAAATTCATCTAGAAAACCAAAAAGTCAAGGGAATTAATGAAAAAACATGTGAAGGAAGGTGGCCAAGCAGTACTAGATTTCAAACTGTATTATAAGGTAGTAATCCTCAAAACCATCTGGTACTGGCTAAGAGACAAAGTAGTTGATCAATGGAATAGATTAGTATGCAATGCACAGTAGCTAATGACCACATTAATATAGTGTTTGATAAATGCAAAGAGCTTAACTTTTGGGAAAAAACACAATATTTGACAAAAATTTCTGGGAAAACTGGAAAGCAGTTTGCAGAAACTAGGTATAAACAAATGTCTCACACTGTCTAACAAGATAGGGTCAAAATGGGTACGTGATTTAGACAGAGAAGGTGATACCATAAGCAAATCAGGGGAGCATAGAAGAGTTTACCTGTTAGATGGATGGATGGATAAGAGAAGAATTTATGACCAAACAAGAGACAGAAGAGTATTATGGAATGTAAAATGTAAAATTTTGATTACATTAAATTAAAAAGTATTTGCGCAAATAAGAATAGAAAGAAAGCAGATAACTTTGGGGAAAATTTTATAGCAAGTTTCTCTGATAAAGGCCTCATTTCTTAAATATATAGAGAACTTAGTCAAATATGTAAGAATACAAGTCATTCCCCAATTGATAAATGATCAAAGGATAAGAACAGGCAATTTTCAGATGAAGAAATAAAAGCCATCTATATTCACGGGAAAAAATGCTGTAAATCACTATTATTAGAGAAATGCACACTAAAACAGCTCTGACCTACCATCTCCCCACCTTACTCCCACCACAATACATTGGCTAATATGACAGAAAAGGAAAATGACAATTTTGTAGGAGATGTGGGAAAATTGGGACACTAAAGCACTGTTAGTGGAGTTATAAACTGATCCTACCATTCTGCAGAGCAATCTAGAACTATGCCCGAAGGGCATACCCTTTGACTCGCCAAATACTACTAGTTGGTATGTAAACCAACAAGACTTTTTTAAAACGGAAAAGGACCTACATGAACAGAAATATTTATGGCAACATCTTGTGGTAGCTAAGAATTGGAACTGAGTGGATGCCCATCCACTGAGGAACGGCTGAACAAGTTGTGGCACAGGATTGTGATGGAATATTATTGTGCTATAAGAAATGATGAGCAGGATGCTTTTAGAAAAAAAAACTAAGAAAACATAAATGAACTGATACAAAGTGAAGTGAGCAGAACTAAAACACTACACACAGTAACAGCAATATTAAATGATGATCAACTGTGAAAGATTTAGTTATTCTCAACAATACAAAGATCCAAGACAATTCCAAAGGACTTATGATGAAAAATACTCTCCACTTTCAGAGAGAACTGATGGAGTCTGAATGCATCAAAGCATACTATTTTTTCACTTTATTTTTTGCAGGTTTTTTTTGGTCTGTGTTTTCTATCACAACATGACTAATATGAAAATGATTTGCATGACTGCACATGTATAACCTATCTCAAATTGCTTGCTGTGGTAACAAGAGGAGAGGGGAGAGATGGAAAGAATTCAGAACTTAAAATTTTTAAAAAATGAATGTTCAAAATTGTTCTTACATGTAATTGGGGAAAAATTCTTAATTGAAAATATCTATATGGTAAAACTCACTAGAACTATATCTATAGATAAGGAACTATGCTCTGAGCAAAAGCTATGAGGATTTTTATATGAGAAAAGAGCAAAGGGTTTTAGTCCCTGAAACTGGTTACATTTATCTTGGCTGCTTTTTACTCCCTTTCCTTGTTCTCAGCTATGAATGGCTTGTGGGTCTTCATTATACTGAAACCATTCTCTTTTAGGTTACCAATAGTTTCTAATCTACTAAATCCAATTAGCTTTTCTCTGCTGTCTTGTTCTTTGACTTCTTTTCAGCTTTGGACAGTGCTGACCACTCAATGCTGTTGTTCCTGGACACCTACTCTATTATTTCCAAATGCCTCCTATAAAGCAGGTTAAGATAGCCTAGCTGAAACATCCAGATGTCCTGAAAGAGGGAACAACTTGCCACGTAGGTCACATCACTGCTGCTTACCCTGCTATCTCCACCCAGATCCTGTTGAGACAACCCAGCATTCTGGGCACAAGAGCTCTGGAAATAGCAGTACACCCCCAGACCTCTGGCTCTGCTTCCAGCACAGCCTCCGTAGTCATCAGAGAGGAGAAACAACCTCCATGGTGATGCAACCCTCACCTCCTCAACAGTCACAGATACTAGAGATGAGCAAAGAGAGTCCACAGCGTCATCAACTGGTTCAACATCAGAAATGCATATGTTTTATCAATGAACATTAAGGAAGATTCGTGATCACTTGTTCTGCCCCTGCACTATGAGGACCCCAGGGACTTTACATCTGCCTTGCAACTGAAAACTGTTCTGTATATTTATTGTCTCCTCTTACTAGAATGTGAGCTTGAGAAGGACTGTCTTACTTTTTTGTAACTAAATCCCCAGTACCCGGCACAGTGCTTTGCAGATACAGGAATGTTTACTAAACACTCTTTTTCCTTCCATGCTTCATTCATTCTTCCTAGGGTTCCATGACACTCCTCTCTCCTGGTTCTCCTTGCTGAGCATTTCTTCTCTGGTTCCTCCGATGGAACATTACTCTGAGAAGGTTTCCATAGGTTTCACCAGACTGTCAAAGACAGGTTAAGCTCTAAGGCTCTGTACCCTGTCCCTTGACTGTTGTGTTAGATGCTATGAGTGTGACTGTCATCTCTATACACATGAATCCCAAGTCTATATACATCCGGCTCTAACTTTTCCCCTCAGCTTCAATTCCTTATCAACAACTACCTTCTAGACATCTCTCCCAGGAGGCCTTACTGACATCTAAAACTCAATATATCCAAAATTGAACTCATCATCTTCCCCCTTCAAATCCCTTCCTTTTTCTAAATTCCTTATTTTGGGGGAAGCACCATCATCCTTCCAACCACACAGGTTCATAATCTCAGAATTACCCTTAATCTTTCCCAATCATTCACTGCATCCTAAAATTCAGCTGCCAAAATTGATCACTTCTACCTACAAAACACCTCTATTGACTCAGGGCTATCACCCTCAGGCCCTTATCACCCTCTTCCATGGATTACTCAAATAGCCTAATAATTCCTCTTCTGCCTCCAGTCTCTCCATTCTCCAGTCCTAAAGCCTAGGTCTGATCATGCCTCTCACACACACACACACACACACACACACACACACACACACACACACACACACCACATACATCATCCTACTCTTCCTCAATAAACTATAATGCCTCTGTTATTTCTAGGATCAAATAAAAATTCTTCCATTTGGCATTTAAAACTCTTTATGCCTGGCTCCAAGCTACCTTTCTAGCCTCCCCATTCATTACTTCCCTTCACCCATTCTATGTATGGTCCAACCAAACTGCCCTTCTTGTCTAACCTCTTGACATTTCATCTCCTATTTGCCCCTCCCCCAATTCCCCACTCCCACCTACTGAAAAACACTCCCTCCTTACTTCTACTTCTTAAATCTTTTATTTTCTTTGTGTGTGTTTTATATATAGGATCAAATGAGATATTTATGTATTTAGTATGCATTTAGTATGCCTGGTACTTAGTAGGTGTTTAATAAACACTTGTTCCCCTTGATATATATATATATATATGCATGTGTGTGTGTATGTATGTTTGTGTGTATATATCTTCTCCCCCAAAAGAATTTAAATTGGTCACTCCTGTCTCACCCTCTCGCCTCTTCCATGCTTGCTGGTTGGTGTCCTCTTCCCCTTCTCTATCCTCAATCTACCTATTGACAAGAAACTCTGCCCCTTGTAGTCTCTGCTCTGCCCCAACAACTGGGAGCGCAGAGGAAGAAAAAATAGCTTCTGTATTCCTGACAGTCAGCCCCTGCAAGGAATCGGAGGCATTCAAGGATGTGACTGTGGAATTCACCCAGGAGGGGTGGATACAACTGAACTATCTCAGAAAAAGTTGTACAGGATGTGATGCTGGAGACCCATAGGAACTTGGTCTCTTTGGAGAGCTGAGAATTACCTTATGAATGTAGTGAATGTGGAAAGGCCTTTAGACAAAAGAACCATCCTACCGTGCATCAAAGAATCCATACTGGAAAGAAATCTTATTAATTTAGTGAATGTGGAAAGACCTTCAGGAAGAATCTAAACCTTACTGCACATCAAAGAATTCATACTAGAGAGAAATCTTATGCATCTAATAATGCATGTTGGAAGACTTTCTACCACAACTCAGTATTTATTTGACATCAAAGAATTCATACTGGAAAGAAACCTTATGAATGTAGGAAAGCCTTCAAGAGGAAGGAATATCTTACTGTGCATCAGAGAATGAATACTGGAGAAATTCTTTATGAATATAAGGAATATGGGAATGCTTTCCCCTACAACTCAGAAGTTAGTCAACATCAAAGAATTCATACTGAAGAAAAACCAGACTAATGTAATGAATATGGGAAGGCTTCTAAACTGGGGCAGATCTTGCTCTGCAACAGAAGATTCATGCTAGAGAAAAATCTCATGTATACAGTGAAGGAAGGAAGGCTTTCAAACTGAGGACATAGGGTGGAGCCAAGATGACAGTGAAGCCAACATTTTTACTTTACTCTCCCAACACATCTACTCCACAACTTAAAAAACCCACCAAACCAAATTGAGATCAGGAAAGTCAAGAATCAATAACAGCGAGTTATTTTTGCAGACCAAGACAACTTAGACAGAAAAAGAGGTATCTAGACGCTGGGGTTTCAACTGGTCAGGAGTGCAGCACACAGCATGTAAGTCCAGCAGTGGGGAGCTGCCTAGCATTCTGGGAAGTTAAAGGGAGTGAACACTTGATCAGAAAGATACCAGGAGTCCCCCATACTAGCAACAGGTCCAGGACAAGCATTACTTGGCAACTTCATCTCCCATTGGCCAGTTCTGATTTGCATTTCAAAGGTGTAGTGGCAAGAAAGCACGACCCCTATCTGGATAAGGGTCAGAGCAAAGACCAAGGGGTCCCAAACCTTCCATTCATTACACCAGCTTGGAAGCACCAAAAACTAAAAGGCCCCCGGCTCAGATAGCAGCAAAACATAAAAATCCAAAGACTACATCAGTTATCCACACTATTACCACCCCGCCCCAGTGGTGAGCAGAATCCCACTATAACATAAAATCCTAACTGAAAATAGGCTGAGAAAATGGACACACCAAAAAAGAACTCAACCGTCAAAAGGTATGATGGTGACTATGAAAAAACAGGATAAATGAATGTAATGACTTCAAAATATAAGCAAAGCCTCAAAAAATACAACTGGATACAAACCCAACAAGAATTCCTTGAAGAGCTAAAGAAAAGTCAAAACAAGGTTTTTAATAATCTGAGTGTAAAGCAAAAATTAGGAAAAGAGTTGAAAGTAATGCAAGAAAATTATAAAATGAGCATTAACCACTCTGGAAAAGAGGCACAAAAAAAAAATACTGAAGAAAATAACTCATTTAAAATCAGAATTGCCCAAATGGTGAAAGATACACAAAATCTCACAGAAGAAAATAATTCCTTAAAAATGTGAATTGGTCAGTTGGAAGCTAATGACTCCATGAGACATCAAGAAACAACAAAACAATGTCAGATAACTGAAGAGAAATCATGGAATTACTGAACTACCTGAAAGCCATGATCAGAAAAAGAAACTAGACATATTTCAAGAAATTATAGGGGTGGGTAGGTGGCACAGTAAATAGAGCACCAGCTTTAGAGTCAGGAGGACCTGAGTTCAAATCCAGCCTCAGACAATTAACACAAAACTAGCTGTGTGACCTTGGGCAAGTCACTTAACCCCAATTGCCCTACCTTCCCCCCTCCAAAAAAAAAAAAGAAAAGAAAAAATTATAAAGGAAAACTACCCAGACATTTTAAAACTAGAGGGCAAAACTGAAATGGAAAGAATCCACCAACAACTTCCTGAAAAAGAGCCCCATATGAAAATTTCCAGGAATCTTATAGCCCAAACCCAGGCCTCTCAGGTCAGGATCATACAAGATTTCACACAATAAAGGAATATATATAGGGCTTGGAATATGATATTCTTTAAAGCAAAGTAAGTAGGACTGTAACTTAGAACAACCTACTCAGCAAAATGAATATAATTAATACAGGGTGGGAAATTGATATTTTGTGAAAAAGAAATTTTTTTCAATTTAATTTTTTCTCAATTACACATATTAATTTTTAACATGCGCTTTTTTTAAATTTTGAGTTCCAAATTCCTTCTCTTTACTCCCCATTCCCTGAAAAGGCAAGCAATCTAAGGGGGATTATACCTTTGTAGTCATGCAGAATATTTCTATGTTGCAAAAGAGAATACAAACAAAAAAAGAATCTTGAATAATAAAGAAAAATCTTAAGTATGAAAAAAGAATATAAGCTTCTTTAGAGTACAAACTTTATCATTTTTGTATCTCTAGCACCTAGTATATAGTAAGCCTGTAATAAGTATGAATTGATTGATTCATTCAAGGATCTATATTTTCTTTGGCATAGCACAATCAATATTACATCTCCCTAATCTTCAATTATCTAGTGAACAGGTCTCCTACTCTTACAGATAAAGGAATTTTGCACATTTTCATTCATATTGGCCTCTCAAAGGAACACAGAAAGGAAATTCAGACAATAAATTATTTTTATGATGGAGTTTTTTCTTTTTTTAATTAATTTTATTAAATTTTTCTCTACTAAATTAAATTAATTTCCATTAAATTCTTCTCTAGGAAGTCTACTATGGGTATAGAAAAGGCTACTGAATGTACAGAAGCAGGGGATGAAGATGAGAATGAATAAATTGAGAAAGTTTAAAAAGAAAAGGATATTTAAAGGAAAAAGAGGATGGGGTGTAGAAAGGGTTAAGTTTTGCCAGAGGCATTTGCCCTCTTCTGAACAAGCTCCAAGCAAAACTGTAAGGGGTTCTTAACCTCATTTTGTGTCACGAACCCCCTTTGGCAATCTGGTGAAGTCTACTGACCCCTTCTCAGAATAATGTTTTTTGCCTACATTCAGAAATAAAGTAAATGCTACAATTCAGTTAAAGGTTAGTGAAAATAAAGATGTCATTTTTTTCCTTATCCAAATTCACGGATACCCCCCCAGAAATCTATCTATTCATCTCTTGGAGATGAGGGAGGGCAGGGCTGTAGAGCCTAGGTTAGAAACTACTAATATAAAAAGTGACTAGAAAGGAGTTAACCTGAATACAATTAGTTTTTCCCAAAAAAACTAAACATAATATTAAGCTTACCAATGAAGTCTTTCACCATTTCAAGAAATGTAAATTTCTCCAATATTCATTTCTACAAACAGAACTGTATCTCTTCCCTGCTCCTCCCACTTTAGACATTAGCAGTGACTTATGTTTGTTTCAAGCACCAACTCTTCCATTTGCCTTGTCTTGAATTTCCAGTGAGAATGTGGAGGCAGTTGGGGACCATTCCTATTTTTAAAGTCACCACCACCACTTTGTGGGTAATGGCCACCAAGATGGGACAGGCTCCATTATTTCCAGCGTCTGGAGCATTTCCCTTGCAAGGCTCCTTTTGGGTACAGGTAGGAGGCAGAATGTTGTTTGGGTTTGTTTCCTGATCTATGCTGGCAGCGATCCCAGGAATTACTTAATTCCAGAAGCTGAATGGAGGAAGTCCTTCCCCAAAAAATTTCTTCACATTACGACTTTCAGATCTGATGGAAGGGAGGGAAATGTTTTTATCTTCAGCATATTTCTGGGCAGAGCATGCAAGAAAAGCACAGAAAGCAGAGCAAAATCAGAATTAGCCAAAACAAAATTAAAATTCCAAATTTTCTTTTGAGTGAGTATTTGATAACCCAGAAACTTCAGCTGTAGAAACTGAGGGTATGGTAGAAAGAATAATACCCTGGAGTCAGAGCACGTGAGTCTAAATCTTTCCATTTGCAAAGCTCACTTTTTGTGG
>CM053597.1:40984691-41002001 GCA_028646575.1 Pseudocheirus occidentalis | reverse complement strand
AAGGGAAGTACATGAGAGAGAACTCTTGACTTTCCCCTATTCTTTGGAGGACAGGATGCTGGTCTCTGCTGAGATCAAAGGTCCAAACCAGATAAACTCTTCACCTTCAAATAAGGGAAATGTCCTCAGAGCTTACTAAGAACAAAGTTCAGTTTTCCTCACCCCTTCCAAGTCCAATAATTTGACCTTCTCTTTCCATACTTCAAGTACAGTACTCACATTTTGAGAAATTAGTGATCCTACTATAAACAAAAGATACTTTAGCGTCCCCCCTTTAACTCTGTGTGTATATACATATATATGTGTAGACATATGTATGTACGTATGTATATGTGTATGTGTATTTTTGGTATGGACATATGTTTTATATTTTTATATAGTATTGTATATGGCATGTATGATCGTTCTTAATGAATTTGCTTTGCTTGATGTTTTTTTTTATTATGAACTCAACAAAACACCCAATAAAACAAGTAAAAAAGAACTGTAAAAAGAGAACCTGAAGTTTCTGTTATGTATAGCTTGTTTTTCCTTTTGAGGACAGAACCCATTCACTTTCTATCACAAAGTGATGTATCACTTTGAAAACTGTCCTGCTCCTCTCTGTGCCCTTTTGTTCCCTTCACTGGCTCTTTTTTCTTTTTCTTTTTGGCATCTCTATGGAGCTCACCTCTCTGCTTTTCACCTTCTTTCTCACTGTGCTCCAAAATGAAAAAAAGAGAGAGAAAAGCAAAAATCTTGTAACAATTATAATCAATTAAAACCCATTCCTACATTAGCCACTTCTCAAAATGGATCTTATTCCACACCCAAGACTTGCATGTGAATTAGATTTAAGTGAGGCAGAGTTGCACAAGGTCTGAATCAGCCTCACTCTTTCCTCCAAAGTCATCCAAGTCTAACGGCTGGAAAAAATCAAGATGACTGGTGTTGACCTGGAATTAAGTACATGGTCTTGGCATCTTCAATGTCAGACCAAGCGTTAAGTGCCCCAAAGCCCACCTTGCTTCAGCCACTTTCATGGCCCTTGGAACAAATTGTTCATATCTTCCCAATTCACCAGGGAAAGTCTTTAATGCTTGGGGTGGACACTCACCTAACTCACCTACAGGTATGAGCACAGGTCTGTTGGTTACTCTCAACCTGGTCTTGCCCATTTTGGAGAGGTGAGAGTTGAGTGATAGGCAGACACCAAAGGTGGATGAGCAGCCCCTACACCAGAGGGGCTAGTCCTCCCAGAACACCCCAGGATATAAAGATTAAGAACAAGAAAATCCTTGCCCTCAAGGAGCTTCCTTTCTATCAGAAGAGACAACATGGGCATGGATAAAAAAAGTTCTGGGGGGAACACTTGTAACTGGAGGGGGAGGGTATCAGGGCAAGCTTCTTAGGGCACCTGAACTAAGCTCTTTAGAGAGCCAGGGATCTCAAAAAGCAGTTAAAAAGAAAGAATAGACACAGTAGACAGAAAGCATGGCAATGGATGGAGAGTAGCTGGTGGGTCAGTATAGATGAAAAATAGAATGTATGAGGGGGAGTAATATAAAATCAGCCTGGATAGAGAAGCTGGGGCCAGACTGTGAAGGGCTTTAAATATCAAATGTAGGAGGTTGTATTTTATCCTAGAAGAAATAGGAAACCATCAAATCTTCTTGAACAAAGAAATCTGTGTTTCAGTGATAATCTCTTCCAGTTTTGTGAAGGCCAGATTAAAGAGGGGTGAGGCGGGAAGTCAGGATATCAGGAGGCTTTTGCTATTATCACCTAATTGCTTTGTCATTTTTCAGTCCTGACCCTTCATTACACTAGTTGGGGGTGTTCTTGGTAAAGGTAATGAAGTGGTTTGTCATTTCCTTCTCCAGCTCATTTTACAGATGAGGAAACTGAGGCAAACAAGGTGAAGTGACTTGCCCAGAGTCACACAGCTAGGAAGTGTCTGAGGCCAGATTTGAACTCAGGAAAATGAGTCTTCCTGACTCCAGGCCTGGCAGTCTCTCCAGTGTGCCACAGCTCAATTATGACTACAGGTGAAGTGATTAAAGCCAGGACTTTGGTGGTAGTGTGAGTCCAAAGAAGAACAGATGTAGTGACAGGATCTCAGACTGGACCACAGCTGATAACAGATGGAGATGGGTGGAGAGATGGGTGTGGAGGGGTGAGTGAAGAACTAGGGATGACCCCAAATTTATTCACTTGGATGACTTGAAGGAAGGTAGTGTCCTCTACAGAAATAGGCAAGCGTGGGAAGGTGGCAGGTTTTGAGGGGTAAGGAGAAGTTTGAGTCTGAAATGACAATGAGACATCCAGGTAAAGATTTCCAGCAGGTCACTGGTGTTGCCAGACTGGAATCCAAGGGAGGTACAACCTTTGGGTATTTGAGAGTCATCTACATAGAGATAAGGGAACCAATGGGCTTTTGAGATTAATGAGTGTGTAGGGAAAAGAGAAGAGGAATTCTCTTCCCAACACTGGGTGCTGGGAAATCTAAGTCTGAAATGAATCTTCAGATAGGCAGGAAAACCCCAAAACCCAAAGTGTCCCAAAAACCCAAAGGGGGAGAGAGTATTCGGGAAGAGGGGTGTATTGAAGAGGTCAACACTATCAAGATTGCCCCGAGCCTTTGGAAAATTAGGGAAGCAAAGAGGTACTGCGTTAAGTGAAGCCCTATTTAAAAGTCCCCCAATGCTCCTGAAGATTCAGACCTTCCCTCTGTGATTCCTCCCATTTATACAGTAAACGGCTAAGGTCTTGTGAGCACACAACTGTATACATGTCATCTCCCCTTTTATAATGCGTGTGCCAAGAGGGCTGGGACCTCATCTTGTTTTTACTTTTCTTTGCATCTCCAGTACCTAGCACAGAGAAACCTTCCCCAAATGCTTGTTGACTGACTGAGTGCCTAAAACATACAGATTCCTCAAGGATCCGGAGAAAATCCTGATGGCAGCAAGTCCAGCCGCCACAGCACTTGGCTGCACGTCTAGTCCTAGCTACAGCAGGTCCAGTTAGATGCCTGGGATTTCCCACTGAAAGCCTTCCCGGAAATTCTTTCTTCATCACTTCTCACCCCTGGAGCAATTGCGAAAGGCAGCGGGGGCCCTCCCTCTCTTCATAAGTAGCAGAAGGGCAGCGGCTCTGGCACTAAGCAGCCGACGCTCCAGACTCTCCCCTCCTAGGACTGGCCTAGCCAGGTGCAAACAGCAGCAGCGGAGGCGGCGGAAGCTGCTGCAACAAAGTTACAAACTTGGAAGTCGGGCTTTTCGCAGGTAAGGACACTACTGTAGCGGTCTCTAATTGGGCTGCAGCTTCACCCTGCGTCCCTCACCCTCATCCCCGCTTCCACCCAAGTCCTGCCTCCCTTAACTAATTTTCCTCTTCTCTCGAGTCCTCCAAATTCCCATTTCCATGCACTTCGAGGAAAGGGTTTGCAAAGTTGCTGACCAGCGAATCCGTGTGCCTCTGCTAGAAACAGTGCTGCAATCAGGCGTTTCTTAGAGTCTGTTGTCACAGCGTGCACTGCCTCCTTACTCCCTGGGTGGAGAGAGATGGATTGGGCAGGCCAGGTAGTTAACCCTTTGATTCTCCAGGTGAGGCACTTTCTCAGATAGGGGCAAATATCTCTTGAGTCCACGGTCCATGAGGAAGAACAGGATTTCGGAACTGGAGAACTTGGGACTTGTGTAACCTTGGACAAATTACTTCTCTGGACCTCAATCAGTTCCCTTGTCTATAAAATGCTGGGGGAGGGGACGAGGAGTTAGACTTGATGGCCAATAAGCTTAACTAGTTCTCTGATCCTATATCCCGTCCAGGAGGGAACTCAGTGATTCCCCATAAGGATTCAGGGAACTGAGTCTTAAAACCCAGGGCATCACAACCTCAACCAAGAAGAGAACATTCTAAGATCCGGTGCAGCTAGTGGAGAGTTTATCTTTGATCTTAATTTAAATTGATTTGCTAGGATCCCTGATTGACTTTCTCCAGAGAAATAAGGTAGATTTTTAATATGATAAGCAGTGGTTTTATTTTTCTATTAATCCAGGGTCAGA
The DNA here is from genome assembly GCA_028646575.1 of Pseudocheirus occidentalis. Classification (NCBI taxonomy): domain Eukaryota; kingdom Metazoa; phylum Chordata; class Mammalia; order Diprotodontia; family Pseudocheiridae; genus Pseudocheirus; species Pseudocheirus occidentalis. The sequence continues at coordinate 40,997,952 of CM053597.1, read as the reverse complement.
AATGACATTGACATTAGAAAGAATTTTCCCTGGGTTGCAAATTAGGAGCTGGCTTATGAGAAAAGCGTATGACTCAAGTCCCCTTGCAAGTAAAAATATACTATGTATATATACTTAATATACTTCCATGGCTGAGTAATTCCATTTTCATAATAATCGTTGCCATTTTACAGGGGATTTATATGTTATATGTAAATATATAAGATATATCTATATATCACTGTTGGAGAAAGGGGGACCCATTCCCCCAAGAGTACTTTAGAGGTGTGTCACATTTATCATTCATAGAATACTTCTAACTTTCAAAACCATTCTTCAGCCTTGAAATGTGAGTTTCCAAACCCCTCTAAATGGCAGTGATATAAATGTCACTCACATGAAAGAACATTTTTTTCCTGTTAACAGTCGTTGTAATTTCATAAAATGGCACATTTATTTGAAGCTGTAACTTTTTTGAGATATGGCCTTTTGCAAGCTCCCAAGTTTTCCTGAAAGCAGTGATTTAGAAGTGTGGGAAGCCAGTTCCTAAGAAGGAGGTTCACCTGCCCAGCAAGCATGCCCATCACAGGAAACAGGACGAAGGGCTTAGTGCCATTTCCACTGCGTAACAAATGGCAGGCGCATAGGAGTAATGGAGCATAGCACCTTTCCAGGCTGCTAAATTTTAGTTTTCCTAAGGGTCGTGGTCCGCATTTTAGAAGGTAGTCAGCAAATGTTCCCTCCCAGTTACTTGTGTTCAGTACCTGACAGAGAACTTCTAGATTTCTGCTTAGAACCAAACTGAATTCTTCAGTTGAATTCTATACGCCACCCAGTTCAATAATCACCGAAACCCTGTGATCTCCAAAGCATGTATGTGAGAGGCAGTTTAGCCTTGTGGATAGAGAACCAGCCTCAGGGTCAGGAAAACCTGTTTTCTTGTTCCATCTTTGACAAATATTAGTCTGCAACTTCGTTCTGGCATTCATGGTCTCAGTGCCCCAGGCAAGTTTCTTAAGACTATTGTAAACTGCCAAGCAGGTGCCAAACGGCTTTGAAAAAGGGAATTTCCTCACTTACATACCAATGAAATCACACACACACACACACACACACACACACACACACAATAAATAAAAGGGAGATACACCAGAGAGCTAAAGATATAAAAAAGGAATCAGTCTCTGCCCTCAAAAGAACTGAGATTTACTAAGAAGATACAGCCTTTACTTGAGTAGATTCAAAGGAAGATTTGTGTGTATTGGCTAGGTGAAGGTGGTCAATAGAGGTTTTGTGATGGAGAGGGTACCTAAGCTTGCTTTGGGAAGGCAAGGGAGGCTGGTGAGCTGGAGTTGAAGCAGTAATTTATGAAGTTTTTATTTATAGGCTCATAATATTCTAGGTCTAGAGTTGGAAGGTACCTCAGAGGCCAGTGAGCTCAATCCCTTCATTTTACAGATGATTAAAGTGAAGCCCCAGAAGACTATGACCTTCCTCAAGATCACAGGGTTAGGCGGTGGGTGACCTGTGGAATTGTTAGGATGGTATTTGAAAACCCAGTTTCTCTGCACCCATTTAATGGCTTCCATCTTGTGCCTTCCTAAAAACAGCTAGAAAGGCAATGTCATCGTTTTTTTAGAGACCTCGAGAGGTCACTGAGTCTATTCCTTGGTTTCCCAAAGGCCTATACTTAAAACCATCCTGGATGGGTGCCAGCAATCCTTTTAAAAAAATCTGCTGAGTAAATAAATCCATAAACGCCTCCAAGAACAAATGGCAGTTTGTTATCATTCACATTATCAAATTCTCATTTCATTTCCATCTTAACCAGCTGCTATTTAAGGTCATTTCCCTTTGTGTTATCTTTGGGAGAATGAAGCATTCTAAGCTAATGGCTCCATGCTGCTTTTGCTCTCCTTCCCTATTTACCTGTTGTCTTCCTCTGTTAGAAAAGAAATTTCCCCTTTAACTGATCAATAAGTATTTATTAGTGCCTACTATGTGTCAGATACCATGCTAGAAAATATAAGGACAAAGAATGAAATGCCATGAGCTTACACTGGCAGTGATCTCAACAAGTACATATAAGGGAGGAGAGGGAAAAGGAAGGGATAAGAGTTTATAGAGTACCTACTATGGGCCAGGCACTGTGCTAGGCACTTTTTATAAATAGTATTTCATTTTAAAATATATAGCATAAATTTTAAAAAGTTAATAAATAAATATGTATGTATATACACAGTAGATGAATACAAGGTCACCAAGAAGCAGCTCAGAAGATGGTATCTCAGTTCCACTTCATCATTGTAATCTGTGCAATAACCTTTTTCTTACGGAAGACTTCCTTGAGAACCACTCTGATTTTACACCTTGGATTGTACTGCTCAGAGTGAGGTCACTTGCTAAACAACTACTGTTGCATACTCTTTTATCCTACCTCAGAGGCTGAGAATGCGTCTGTGGATAATGAACTTGTGAATTCACAGACATTTTAAATAGCTTGGATTTGATTTAATTTGGCATACATTTACTAAGTTTCTATAATATGCCAGGCATACAAGACAAAAAATGAAACTAATCCTGCCCTTGAGCAGGCTACATTCTTTTGGGGGGGCAGGGGCAGAAACCACATAATTAAGCAAATACAACATGCAAAAAGCAATACAAAGTAATTTCAAAACAAGACTGTACTGATAACAAAAGAGTCAAGAAAGACTATACATGGGAGGTAGCACCTGAACTGTGCTGGGCTTTGAAAGATTTGGTCTTTGGTCTAAGACAGATGGCAAAATGGCATCCTCCTATTAATAATCTGCTGGTCTTATTAATACAATGATTAGATTACCTAGAAACTATGTCACTCAAAACTTTTCCATTCTAACACTTATGACTAAACACAAAGGGATCAGAGTCTTTTCACTCAAGATTCTTAACAAGGAGCTCCCTTCAGTTGGGGCTGTGTCAGATGAAGAGTTCAGAGTCTGAATCTAAGGTCAGAAAAGGTCTTTATTCTTTCTCATGAGAAAGGATTCTGCCCCTGTCGCCCACATGGAGTCTGCAGGGACAGAGCAACAGGTAGAAGCCAGGCCATAGTTATATAATCTTCTAATGCAGAAACCCAACCCCCCCCCCAAATGGCCTGCACTCTTATTGGTAGGGGGGCTGACCCACAACCTAAGCCCGGGAATCTCTCTGAGACAGAGGACCCGGAAACATGTGGGTGTTCAATGAAAGCAGTCTTAACCTTATTTGGCTCATCTTCTGCTGAGGTGGCTCTGGGGGAGGGTCTCCATTGCTCTAAGCCCCAAACCTAGGCCTAGTGAATACTGAAGCCATTCTAGATTTGATTTTTCAGAATGGGGAAACTTCACTATTTTATCTTTCTAAATTTTATCTGGCTAAGTATATATGTGTCTGTGTATCTGTTTTTAGTGTTTGTGCTGCAGCTTTTTTATAATTTTCACTCTCACAGGGAAGCAACTGTCAGGTATATGCCTCTACTTGAAAAATATCGTCTGAAGTTAGCTAGATGGGGATGAGAGAGAAAAAAACCTGTGTACACAGTAAAGGGCCACCTGGGAAATTCAGGGAATTATGGATATTGAACTTACTAAACCAACAGCTGGTGAGCCCCCAAAACACTTGCAACATATTCTGAATTTCTTACAGGACTAGGGTTTCAAGTATTGAAATCTGGGCCAAGACTCTGTGAGAAAGTCTTGAAAGCTACAATCCCTCCTTTTAAGTTTTTAGGGTTACATATAAATTAAGCTCTGTGTGTGAAAGGAACTCTTTAAGTAAAGGTGTAGAGGTGTGTAAGACTGCCCAAGAGGCCTTGAGGACCTATTCTTAGCCTTTTCAGGTAGAAGTGTGTCAAAAGGATTTTTGCCGTCAGCTAAAATGAGTAAATTAAGTGAGATATTAAAGCAAGGAAAGAAAGTCGTTTTTAATCTCAACTTTTCACTTTCTGGGTCACTAAGGCTCTGTTCCATTTGTCTCTGTGTCTGTCTGTGTGAGGTTTTCTAAGATTAGCTTGTTAAGTAGGAGAACTGAAAAAGAAGGGTGAGAATCTCCCAGGAGTTAGTTTTGGAGGGTGAATCAGGTAAGGGGTTTTCTCTCCAAGCACTTCCTTGAAGTAAAAGCCCCAGTTTTTACTGAGGGGACTTAGAGCTACAGCCTACAGGGGGCTGATGAGAGAAAAGTTACCTTTGATTTTTTAACGGGCAAGTAAAGTGAAATTCAAATTCATCCAAAATGAAACTAAATAAGCCACAAAAGGGATTTTTTTTTCCTTTGCCCGAAGAAGGGAAGACAAGGAAAAGCCAGCGCCAGATGTGGCAGCTCGAGTCCTTTCTGAAGACCGTCCAGTTTAACCACAATGCGGGTAACCAGGTATTTTTGGATGTTCCAAGAAGTTCCAAGGCTCAGTATGACTTCATGCTATTCAAAAATATTACTGAAGCTCTGGTGCAAGTGGGACAGTTTATCCCCAGTGCTCCACTTGGATAAGATGTCCCCATTGTAAGGAGGTCATAGTGTGATGATTATTTGAACCAGACTCCCTACACTGATGTTGTGTGCAGTGTGAACTGTGGCACAGGATCCAGAAAAATCCCGCAGGAGGGAGAGACTACTTGCTGCTTTGACTGTTTTCCATGCCCAGAGAGGGAGATTTCCAAACCAATAACAAAATCTAGGGACCTACAAGCATGGACCTCTTCCAAGTAGAGAGACTATAAGATAATGAGGTCAACTGAAGGAAAATCTCATTGAGCTGAGTGAATGAGCTCAAACAGAATGGCTAAATCAGTTCCATCGGGGACAAGTGGGAAGTTAAAAAAAACCCAAAAACCCAACTACACTCATCAGATAATGGACTCTACCATAATTTAATGTTCTCATTTCCTGAACATGTGTTTTTAGCTAAAAGGCACCCTCCCCCCCAATAAGGCTGGCATCCTCAAGATGACTGTTGGAAAGAAAAAATGGAATCTTTGTATAAAAAAACAAATAAACCTCTTTGACTACTCCTATCTTTTTTCCATCATATGATTCAGAAAGGTCTGGAGAAGAGCTCCTAGAATTTCAGTTTCTAATCCATTATTACTGAATGGGAAGATTTGTTCCCCTTTGCCTTTAGTTGATATAAATCAGAGGTAACACTGTATTCCTCTATTAACAATGTATTCACACCCAATGATCCCCTGAAAAAGGGCAACCACTCCTTTTTCTGCTGAAATGGAAAGGTCCATACCATTTACTGACTGATACAACATGACTGCCAAAGTTTGACAGTCATTCCTAAGGCAGGTGTGGTAGGAGGCAACAGCAAAGGAAGCTGGCCGCTGAAAAGAACCGCTCTGGTGAGGAAGGAGGGGGTTGCTATCTCATCTGTCTTCCTATCTACCACCGATCAATCACAGCATCCAAGAAGACACCCTTTCCAATAGTCATAAAGACAGTATAAAAGGGCTTAAAGAAGAATTGCGGGAGATCCTCTCCTGGCAGATGCTGATACAAGGAGACCAACCCTTGACATGAGAAGCAGCTTCAAGGAGTGTGACCACTGCCAGAAAAGAAGAAAGCCCACTGTGGACTCACAAAAACTAGGCCTGGGTCTGGGTTGTAAAGAAGCCAATATGAAGAGAAGAAGGATTGTGAGGCCTCCCGGCACTGGAGATAAAAAGGAGCTTTGGCCACCACGTTCCTGACTTATGGGACCACACTCTGCTAACAGTCTAAGATTATGCCCACTCATTCCATGAGAGTAACAGATATTTGTGGGAAAGTGTGATACAGTTTTGCGAGGGGAATGATTTGTAAAAACTATTTTTTATTATTCTATTTTGGTTTTTAAGACACTTGTTTTATTTTGTTCTCTAGTTTCAAGTATGTTTTAAAAAAAAAATTAATCAAGCATGACCAATCCCCCTGAATCTTAAACCAACTCAGATATTTGGAATGGTTTTTCTATGTGACTTGTGTTAGTTCAAGTATAGTTTTGGCCTGAAAGAAAATGAATGTCAATTTTAAAAGCAAGAAATCATTAATACTTTAGAATAGAATTACCATTTTTATACACATCTATGCCTACATAGAGACATAAATTATATCAAGTATGTAAATATATGTAAATCAGTATGGTCTGGATGTTACTGCTCTGCTGAAAAGCTATCAGTGGCTCCCCATTATAGGTTACCATTTAGACCCCTGTGGTCAATAGAGAGTAGAATAGGGCTGTTACCAATATTCTGGGCATTAATGCATCTGCTAATGATCTCTAAGTTTGGACATCAGCTTTTTGGATAGGTCCATCTCATTTATGAAGCAGTCACTATGCACTAGCATCAATGTAAAGACAAATAGGAAATCACTGAGCCCTCAACAAGCATACATTCTATTGGGTCTTTTCACATGAAGAGCTGTTAAACCACATCTGCCCTGTTCTATATTTAAGTGGTTAGATTTTTAATGGAATTTGAGAGTAGGGAGGAAACCTCAAGTGGCCAGCTAGTCAAAGTCATACATGAAAGGAATCCCTACTATGACATACCTAATAAGTGGTCATCTGGGAGACCTGAAACCCTCCAAGGTGAGGGAATCTAGTACTTAGGGATGTAGCCCATTCCTTCCACTTCTGGACAACTCAGATTCTTAGGAAACTCCTCTTGACATCCAGACTAAATCAGATTCCTTCCAGCTTTCCCCCTTACTTCTGGTTCTCCTCTACGGACCAAAAAGAACAAAATTAGTCCTTCTCCCACATGACATGCTATGATGCCCCCTCCTACTAAGCCTTCTCCAGGCTACATACATACAGTTTTTTCAACTGATCCTCATACAATATGGACTCATGGCTGTTCGCCATGCTGGTTGGCCTCTTCTGGACATTCTCCACCCTATTAATGTCTTTCTCAAACAATGGTACCCAGGACTCACCATAGTACTGCAGAGGAGGAGGTCTGAAGAGGGCACAGGGCAGTGGGACAGTTACATGTAAGCTCTGCCCCTCTGAATGCATCCAAGATCCCATTAACAGATTTTTGGTTTGCACTGACCATGAGCCTGCCATTATCTAAAACAGTGGTTCTCAACCTTCCTAATGCGGAGACCCTTTAATACTTGTATATGTGTGTATCTGCATATGGGCGGACCCATCTGGAGACCCATAGAGGAGTGTGTCTTTTGTTCCTAAGACCATCAGAAATAAGTGTTTTCTGATGGACTTAGGTGACCCCTGTGAAAAGGTCCTTCAACCCCCAAAGGGGTCATGAACCACAGGTTGAGAAACGCTGATCTAAATCCCCATATAGCCTTTTATTTTCCATCTATATTATATTATTTCCATCTTATATTACACAGCTGATTTCTTTGTGCCCAAGTACAAGGCTTTTTACATTTATCCCTGATTTCTGTAAGTCTATAATATATGAGTTGGGATGTGATTTGGTAGTAATTGTTCCTACAATGAAGAAATCAAAGGTCACTCGTTAACAGATGAAAACTCTTCATAGCCCAAGTCTGACAGGGCCTGAAAAACTTTCCTGAGAAATTGTTGATTCTGTGAAGGCCTTTTAAAAGAAGACCAGTTGAGATGCAATAAATGGCAGCTCCTGTTAATTCCTGGATGACCTGTATATATGGATTGACCAGGCCTGTGTGTGCCACAGAATGACACAACCCAGCAATTGTATTTTGAGATGTTTATACCTGCTAGGTGGAAGGAGAAACACTGTGCCTGCTTTGTACTATATAAAATGGGTGTCTGCAGGCAATACTACCATGCAAACAAGTGGAAAAAAACCAGTCTTATTTGTTAGCAAGTCAGTGATTTGGGATTAATGACAGTGAAAAACACCTTCCTCAAGGCAATGATAATGCTTGGGTTTAAATCCTATTGACATAATGTGATGTGAAAAGTTGCCTGAGGCCCAAAGGTCAGAACCCTGTTACTGCTACTTATTTCAGTTAAAGACTTGTTTTATCCTGCTTTCCTGTCCATAGAGGAGGGGTACATGGAATAACTGAGTGAACTTCACAAAGGGGCCAAAAAGGTACTTGAGTTCAGACAGCCCTCATGTGGGCAGTTACAATGGTCTCCCCTTGAGATGATTTTTCTCTTGTATATGTGGTTTGCAGATGCCTTCAATTCACACCAGAGGCAGTTGGTGGCATAGTAGTTGAAGCCCTGACCTAGAATCGGGAAGATGTGAGTTCAAATGTGACCTCACACACAAGCTGTGTGACCCTGAGCGAGTCACTTAACCTCTGTTTGCTGTGATTTCCTCAAATGAAAAATGGAGATAATAGTATTACCTACCTCCCAGGGTTGTTGTGGGGATCAATGAGATGATAATGTTTGCAAAATACATGGCACAGAGTAGGTACCATATACATAACTTAGTCCCTTATTCTTTTTTTCCTCACTAGGAGTTGGGAGAGAGCAGAAAGTCTGGGTGTGGGAATGGAGAGGAAAAAGCATTAGCTGTAAGAGTTGGTAACAAACATTTATTAAGCACCTACTAGATGCTAGCCACTGTGACAAGTGCTGGAAAAAGAATTCTGCTCCCCTGCAGTTCTCCAAAAGTCATCTAACCTCTGTTTGTTGGGGTCACCAATTCTGTACTAGGTGCCAACCTTAGGAAAACTCCTCCAGAGCAGTCCTCTCAAGGTGAATGCCTGTTTGTGGCATGTAAAGTTCATGAGGGCAAGGCCCCTCTTAATTTTTATATTTTTGTATCTAGCACAGTGCCTGGTACATATTAATTGAGTAGCTGATTGATCCTGAAGGGGTATAACAGTTGTGAGTTACACCAAGAAGAGACTCAAACTATCTTCCTAGCGTTTTCTTGGCTCCACTGATGCTTACCAATAGCTGGAGAACCGCCCGGTTTCTAACCCAAGCATCTTATAGTTCATGCGTTCCATGCATTCAGAATGTATACAGGCAGAGACCTGCAAAAGGTCAGCAAGACCAATATACATGCCATAAAGAAGATGGGAACGCCTTTGTCAGCTCCTGCCCCACACCACCTGGCTTCCAATTACAGATCTGGAGCTGAGTTTACAAAACATATTTGCCGAATGAGTGGTTCAATATAGCAGCCCTCTCCCTAAGGGTGAAGTTAAGGGCACAGCCCAGTTTCTTCAACAGGGAGAGTGGAGAATCAATTCCAATCTCTACTTGTCTAGCACATTAAAATATATCTATCAGTTTTATATTAATTTCATTTTCAATGACTGTTTACAGCTTAGACTATGAGGATTCTTGGATGTTAGCTGAAAAACTGGGTCCAAACTGAAAGTCTTAAATAAAATGATGCCAAGTGGAGATACGAGGGTAAAATGGGGAAAGTCCTGGATTTGGGTTTTCAGCTTGGTTCTTATCTTTGCCACTTGCTACTTTAGCAAATCTGAGCCCCAGTTTCCTCATCCTCAAAATTAAAGGACTAGATAGTGCACCGGCCCTGGAATCAAGAGGATCTGGGTTCAAATCTGGCCTCATACACTCAACATTTACTAGCCATGTGACCTTGGGCAAGTCACTTAACCCCAATTGCCCTGCCTTCTGCCCTCCAAAAGGCAAAAACTTTTAAATTTGTTTTAAAAATTAAAGAACTAGACTGAACAGTCTTTTCCAAATCCTATAACCCTTTATTTAATATCTTTGACTTACAGTTTCTGGGGAGAAAAAACACAACTGGGAAATGTACGCTAGATGCTCATGAGGCCATTAAGGATTTTTGCCAACTTGCCAGGGAAGGTGCTGTCCATATCCTCAGATGAGGATACCGAGTCACTACCAGGAAGGCATGCTCTTTCAGTCTGTTTAGTGCTGGACTAAGGGCAAACTGTGCAGAGGCTCACTTTATCCTTTTAGTCAACAAAGCCCCCTATGACTGTGAGATGTTTGGCTGGGATAAGGAATGGGGTCTGCAATAAAATGGTTTTTCCCCCCTCGATGCAAAGACAATTGAGACATATAGAGATGAATCCATGACCATCCCCCTCATTAACATTATGCTCCAGCTGACTGAACCAACCAGCCTAGACTGTAAATAAATGAAATTATATGATAAAAACTTGGTCAGTGAATCACAAGATAGTCTTAATTTATCTCAGCAAATGTAGCTGAGATCTAAATAACTGTGGCAACATGCATTCACAAGATCTGAAGGGAAACTAGGAATATTATATTTCAAGGGATACGCCACAAATAAATCATGAATCAGTTAAAGTGGGAATAATATGGCCAACAAGAAGCCTATGTTACTGTGATCTTCACTTACATCCTTATAGGGAAGGGGAATGAAGAGTATTAATAGAAAGTTTCCAATCACACTGAGTACCATTTTTATTGTTCAGTCGAGTTTTTGGTCATGTCCAACTCTTCATGACCCCATTTGGGATTTTCTTAACAAAGATACTGGAGTGATTTGCCATTTCCTTCCAACTCATTTTACAGATGAGGAAACTGAGGCAAACAGGGTTAAGTGGCTTGTCTAGGGCTACACAGCTAGTAAGTGTCTGAGGCCAGATTTGAACTCAGGAAAATTAATCTTCCTGACTCTAGGCCTGGCATTGTACCCAATGTGCCACCTACCTGCCCAATGAGTACCACAGGTTGTTCAATTACCAACAAGTCTTGACCCCAGGCCTTTCTAGCACTTGAAGAATATATCTAACTTTGTCCATATGGCTTCAGTAAACTGTCTCAAATCCTTATGTTCTTTCATTTTCTTTCTTAACAATAAATTGCCAATCAGTTAGGTTCCCACATGGTAGACACAATTTGGGTTATCAGAATAGTTGATATGACTAAGTAATTGCTTAGCCATCAGGTTCTCACAAGTTCACTGAGTTGGTTAAATGAACCATCCATAGATAGATTTCCTCTCTTATGGTCATTGGTAACCTTGGTAGTTCTTTTTTCTTAAAAAAAATTCAGGAGACTGGATACCAGGATCATATTGTATTTTACTACTGACTACTTCTAAATTATTTAACCTAAATGCAATGAGAGCCAGCATGAATTCATGGTTAATACAAGTCTGGAAAAGAGAATGTGGTATATGACCTTGGGCAAGATTTTAATCTCTTTGCCCCAACTCCCCCATCTCCCTGTGCACCTGTAAAATTCCTCCTATAAAGTACATGTGTTCCTAAGAAACTGCATAATCAGAATTATCTTTTCCCATTGGCTTACATTATCATTTCAGAAATGTTTTAACCTCATTTCTGCTTGATCTTCAAAAGGAATAAATGATCTGTAAACAGTACCCAAATGCATTAAGGAAGCTTTTATTTAAGAAACCCTGATGTAAGTCTCTCTCCTTCTAAAGTAAACTATTTTTCTAGAATAATATAGTCAGAGTCTAATTCAGCCTACATGTAAATCAGGAATTTTTTGTACATTGGATTTTCTTTAAGTAAGGCATCATGCCGCATCTGATCTCAGAAATAATTAGAAATTATGCATTCACTTCACTAATTTGAAGTTGCCTTTGCCCATTAAGACTTTTGAACAAAAGGACACAAGGGCATAATGCAAATGGAATACTTTTTAATTGTGCATACGGCATGGGTGACCTCCCCGGCTTCCTTTTTAAAGTCCCAACTAAAATCCCACCTTCTATGCGAAGTCTTTCCCAATTCCTCTTAATTCCAGCTCCTTCTCTCTGTTAATTATTCCCTATTTATCCTGTGTGACATTTGCTTTGTATATATTTGTTTGCACGTTGTGTGCCCTCATTAAAATGTAAGCTGCTTGAAGGCAGACTGCCTTTTGCCTCTTTTTGCATCATCCTTATCCCTTAGCACAGTGTGAGGTAGATAGTAGGCACTTAATGCACATTTATTGATTTGGGGGTAAAAGTAGATCTTGCCCCAGACCAAGGGACTAACAGCATACTCGGTAATTTGGATGTTTTAATTTTCTGTTGTAAACTGTTATCACTGGAGGTGTCTGAAAAGTCAAATCTCTTAACATTCATTTGTGCCTATAAGTAAAGGTCTTGTGCTTGAACTTCCCAAATTTTGCATCTCCTAGGAGAACAAGAAATTCACTGAATACAGGAGTGAGTCCTTAATGAATTGCAAAGATCCATATGTTCAAGTTTAAAAAACAATGAGTTTCTTTTTTTCCTGCTTCTCCCAATGTCACTTAAATGGGTTGTTATAAAGACAAGTGCCTGGAATTTTAAGAGGCCTGACATCGATGCAGAGCTTTCATCTGCCCTCTTTGCTTATGATAAAAGGAAACATTTGATTGATGGCATGTACACGTTACAATGGGCTAGGAAGGCATCAAGGGCTTTGCAGTCTAAATTCAAAGGGAATTTCTTTGGTTCACTTGTTTCAGTCATGTCCAACTTTTCATGACCCCATTTGGGGATTTCTTGGCAGAGATATTGGAGTACTTTGCTGTTTCCTTCTCTAGCTCATCTGACAGATGAAGAATTTGAGGCAAACAGGGCTAAGTGACTGATCCAAAGTCACAAAGCTAGGAAGGATCTGAGATCACATTTGAACTCAGGTCTCCTTGACTCCAGGTCTGGCTCTCTATTTATTATGCTAAGTAGCTGCCCCAGAAGGAATAATAATACATAAAGAAGAATAAAGAATCCCTTTTTTATAAGTATCTGATTGAAATGAGCAATTCTGTCCCCTTTTAGAGTTTCAAGGTTTTATCTGTATCCTTGCTCCCTAGAAAGAGGCAAATTAAATCATGGAATTTATGTATTTGGTTTCAGGAGGAATCTGAGATAATCAAGTAGTAATAGGAGCTAATATTCCATAACTGAGAGTTGAATTCTAAAGCAGAGAAGGAGGCTGTATCACCATAAGAGATATGGAGAGACAAGTATAGTGGTGGAGTTGAGCAGATAAAATACTTGCTCTGGAGCTGGAAGACCTGGGTTTGAATCCTGCCTCTCCCATTCACCACTAATGCCTGAGACAAGTCATTAACTTTTCTTGGTCTCACAGAATCTCAGAGCTGTAGGGACTTCAGTACATTTAGTTAAAATCATACCCAAATAAAAATCCTGACTACAGCACACCCAACAAGGGGTCATCCTGTTTTTGCTCACAGAAATCCAGGAGAAGGAAACCACTACCTCCTGAAGAAGCCTCAGTTCCTTCAACTACTATACCCATGGCATGATTTTCAGGCTGCTTACCATACTGGGAAGGGAGGGAGGGAAGGAAGGAAGGAAGGAAGGAAGGAAGGAAGGAAGGAAGGAAGGAAGGAAGGAAGGAAGGAAGGAAGGAAGGAAGGAAG
>CM053597.1:40954172-40984591 GCA_028646575.1 Pseudocheirus occidentalis | reverse complement strand
AAGTGAATTTTTGAAACCCACATATAAGACTTTACCACTACTAGATTTTATCTTATGAGATTCAACCCAATATTCTGGGTTGCCTTCAAGTTATTCATAGCTCGACCTTCCATTGAGTTAGCTCTTCCTTCTAGCTTTGTGTCACCTGCAAACTTGATGAGCTTGCCAACTCCATTTTGATATGGTTTGATAAGAGTCACTTATAATTTCTAAAATGTCATATAAAACTGATTTTTAAAATGTTTTATGGCACAGCACCAAGCAAAGATCCTTGGTCCATCCTTGGTGCACTAGAGACCTCCTTTCAAATCAAACCATGAATGCCTGCCTGCCTTCCCTTTGGGTCCAGCCATTCATCCAGTTCCAAATCCACTCAACTGCACTAGTCCATATCTCTCCATCCTTTCCACAGGAATCACAGGAAAGACTGTCCGATGACCTGGTCATATCCAGGTAAACTATTTCTGTAGCATTCCCCATATTTAACAACTTAATGACCCTATCAGAAGGGGCAGTAAGTTCAGTCTTATGAAACAAGGTCTGGAAGAAATTAAATTGGTGCTTTGTAGTCACTGCATCCTTTTCCTTTTTTTTTTTGCTTTTTTGGGGGGCAATTGGGGTTAAGTGACTTGCCCAAGGTCACATGGCTAGTGAGTGTTAAGTGCCTGATGGTGGATTTGAACTCAGGTCCTCCTGACTCCAGGGCCAGTGCTCTATTCAGTGCGCCACCTATAGCTGTTCACTAACCATTCTTTACTAAAATACTCTAGAAGTTGCCTTTGTTTTGATCTGATTCGACCATGATTTCATTTGATCAGGAATCAAAATCAAGTTCACTGGTCCATAGACTGCAGGCTCAACTGCCTTGCTTTTCATTTATTTGTTTTTGAAAATCAGGACTATGTGCCTTTACCCAGCCTTTGAATTCTGTCAAAGATGAGTGTCACACCTGCTGGTTCTTTCTTTATCTGAGGAAATGGTCTGGGTATGACTTGAACTCATCAAGACCACTCGGTGACACAATGGAGAGAGTGCTGGGCTGGAGTCAGGAAGACTTGAGTTCGAAAGTTGTGACCTTGGACAAGTGACTTAATCCATATTTCCCTCAGTTTCCTCGGCTGTCAAATGGAGATGACAACAGCACCCACATCCCAGGGTGACTGTGAGAATCAGATAAGGGCAGTATAATTGGATGTCAACTCAGCTACTTTTGTTCAAACCCTCTAGACAAAAGACCATTTTCCTTGGCAGAGAAAATGAAGCAAAACAAGATGTCGCCAGCTACCACATCTCCAGCACTGATTATTGGTCCCTGTGCCACCAGCAACAGTCTCATTCTTTCTTTTCCTTTATACAACTTAAACATAATGGTTCTGTTGTCCTGAGCATTTCTTTCTATAAATTGAGTATTGAACTAAATTAAATTATTTTTTAAATTCTTTGAAAAAAATTCTTTGGAACCCTAAATCCTATCTAGGGTTTGACATAAGAGTTCTTATAAAGTAGAAGCGCTTTGTGGTGATGCTGCTGACAGAGGGACTATGGAAGCCTCAAAACAATTTGCCTAGAGATGTGCAAGTTCCTTAGACACACAGTAGAAATGGAAAGGGGAAGTGAGAAGGTGTGTATATTCCCAGCCTCAGAAAGAGCTGACATGTATGCAGAAGAGATGAAAGCTAGTATGTAGGAATTCACTTGCCCTAACCAGTCAGGAGTAGAGACTGGGGGACTTTCATATAGGAGTAGGAGCCAGAAAGTCCCACAGCTACCAGGCCACATCTAGTCCCAGCAGGGAAGTGGTGACCTCCCCAGCTTCCATAGAAGCAAAAGCTGGGTTAAGCCAAGAAGCAACTGAGTCCTTGGACCACACCAAAACCTTTGCTACAGAGGCCTGAGACAAAGAAATGAGAGGAGAAAACTCCTAAAGGAGGAGGATGTGGAAAATTTGTCATTCTCTATAGTTGCAAGAAGGACAATACAATGAAAACACAAGTTTAATGAAACAAGAAACAGAAAGCTTACACATTGTAAATATGGCAAACTATATAACAGATTATGCCAAGGGAGGACACTGAAATTCTAGCTTCTTTGCAAAACTGGAAAGCAGCGGGGCCAGCTAACATCCATAATTACTGGTGCCAGATTTTACAGTGGCACAAGAATTACTAGCAAAGCATTTTATCAGCTTCCTCTCAGAAACAAGTCCATTTTTGTGACACTACATATCTAATAACAAAATGGGAGAATATTATCGATCCCTCCCAATATAGGTCAATTACATGTTTATGTGCCTTATATAAAACATTCACAACCTGCACCCCTCTCTCTGTCACACACACACACACACACACACACACTCACATCTCAAAATACACACAAGAAAACAATGGTGTCAGTAATGGAGCAAAAAAAAAAGGTTTGCTAAAAACATCCCAGGAATATAAAGAGCCACTTATTGATTCAGGTTTTATTGAACGAGCTGCCTGAAAGCATTGTAACATTTACATTACCCATACTGAGTACTGCAAAGCCTTTGACTCAGTTCTGAACTCATGGCTCGTTAACACACTACAAATATATAAAATGGGACTCAAGTATTTTGACAAAGCCAGAGTATCAATATTTATAATGAAAACTGTTTTATTATACATGCCACCAACACAAACAATAGTGAGCCTGATAAAAGGGGGAGGCGGGGGGAGAGACAGACAGATGAAGGTTAAGCACATTACAATTCTGTTTAACCTTAAAGACCTAACCTTAAGTCAAAATAGTTTATTAATAACTTGATACACATGAATGACATGAAGCTCTATGGATCCATTTAAAGATGTAATGAATCACTCACCTTATGGAATCTGTTCCAAAAGATCTCATGATGTTATCTGGGGCTTGAAAAGTTTAGTATTCTTAAGGTGTGCCATGAAAAGATAAGGCTGAAATCTTCAAATAGGGAAATAAAATTGAAGCACAGGATCAAAGACCATGCTCTCTTCTAGGCAAGACACATCAAGGTTAAAGTTATCAAAGAGAAAGTTATGACTGGGTACATTAAGAAACAATGTTATTCTAAAATCAAAATTTAAAGGGAAGAACATGTTTAAAGCAATTAGCACTTATGTAAAACAAGTTTTAATATATACCTTTGGAACTACAGAAATAGAACACAACATATTTGTAAGGCAGTCTAACAAATCTATACAATATTAATGAAACATATGGCCCACAGCAGTTCTACAAAGATTAACCCCTAACTACCAAAAAAGGAGGAAGAGGACTGACAGACATCTTCTAAGCACATGATAAATACATAGCAAATCTACAGAAACTTTTGGTACAAGTATGCATTGACTCATTAAACAATAGTGAAAGCTGACAATAGCCGTTGGATTCGTCAAATGTGACAGAGTGTGATTTGCCTCCACATGGAACTTAGGAAATAACAAAGATCTCAGAATGAAATCAAAAAGACTCACGGGCAACGTCCATATGAACTCAATCAACGCTTTGTTGACAAAGATGCTTCAAACAGCTGAGTCACACGGATCTGTCTGTGGAAATGAGCTTTTGATGGAAATCTAGGACTAGGGCATTGCTGCTAAAATATTAAAGAAAGGTTTTTCTCAAATCCTAGTGATCAATGCAGATTATGCAAAAAAAAAGGACAGAAACTGTGCCACACGTTACTACAGGCTATGAAAGTTTATCACCCACCTAATATCTACCAAGAGATCCCTGTGCTTAGAATGATAGAGTACAAGCTATTTTTCATGTCCTAACAAATGACAAGTCCCCATACTATAAAAAGAGACTTCGACGTATCCTCAAGAACTCAACTGATAAGCTCTCCTTTACATCTACCAAATTATGGCCTACAACTGTGCAGACATAATATTTATCCACAAAAACTTAAGAACCATATTTTTATTATGTCTCACCATGCCAAATATTCATAATCTCCAAACTGCAAAGAAAACAATCTTTCAAAATAAAGAGACAGCAAAAGGATTCAACACTTATCATCCCCATTATCATGTCTGCTACAAGAGTTTTAAAAGGATATTTTCAGGGGACCTACAAAAGGTGGGCTTGTGTACCAGTACTTTTTTATTCAACTACAAAAAGCAGTCATTTTATTTTTCTGTGTAATATTCTGCAAAACATTAAATATAAAAGAATAATAGCAAGCAATTTATTTCAGAATGATTTCTATTGAACCTCATTAGAGAAAAAGGGAAGAGGGGATTATTTATCATTATTATCATCATTATGCATTTATGTCGTTTTTAAAGTTTTCAGGGTACTTTACATTAACTCTGTTAATTTGAGATTCACAATAGCTTTACACAGTAGAAACGACAAGTATTATCCCTATTTGACAGATGAGAAAACTGACATTAAGAGACTTACCTAAGGTCACACAGCTAATAAGTATACCAAAGGGGGATTCAAACCCTTGTCTTTACTCCATGTCCAAAACCCTCCACATATATTAGCCAAAGGCTCTAGCAATGTCAGAACTTGGGTTAGGCAAGCTTCCTGGGGCACAACGCAAAACTTGGGTTGGTGAGGTTGATGGAAAACGAGGGACACTAATTTGTTGTTTAGTCATTTCAGTCCTAACTCTTCATGACCTCATTTGGGGTTTTCTTGGCAAAGATACCGGAATGGTTTGCCATTTCTTTCTCCAAACACTAATACTACCCCTTAAATTAAAAAAAAAAAAAAAAGGCCAGAAAACTCCCCTCTCTATAGTAGCTATTTATTTTGTAACAAGTATAATTGTGAGTGTTAAAAAGAAGTCTCAAAGACTCATATAGACAGTACCAAGTATGGTTGAAGACTAAATTTGGAATGTATGTGTTTGAGGGATGGAGAAAGGAAGTGGTCCCATTTTCAAACCTTGCCTAAAGCAGAGAAATGTCTTGACCCTGGCTATTACAAGTTCTACCCCAAGTTCATAAGTGCCTTGAAAAGCCTACCCACAATTCTACTGTCATCCTGAACCTGGAAAGCTCAAAATCTCTAAACTGAAACCAGTTTTGACCAAATTTGTCCTCCCGCTATCTGATTTTTTCTTTCTACCCACCATACTTTTATCTAATGCCTAAGAACACTGTAGATAAAAGTAACGATGGTGACAATGATAATAGTATTTGTGAACCCATTTTGATACACTTTGGCTTCTTTGCTTTATTTTAAGGTCAAGTTCCCTATTTGTATTATACTTAATATAAAAAAAAAAATTTGGACACTCTGTACAATCTCAACTGTGGTCCAGAAGGATAAGACCTGCATACTTTGTGTGTGCAAGTCTCATAAATATGTATGGGCGTGTATCTGTGTGTTTGTATATACATGTATGTTATATTACACACATACACACAACATACCTGTGTATACGTACACACGTTTTCTAAATCTCATTCACTCTTACATGACCCTAGATTCGAGATGGCGCAATGGAAAGCTCGTTGGCTTTGGGGCAGGAGGATCTTTGGGGATCACAATCTAGGAGGCTTTGAGCAAGTTTTTTTTTAACCTCTCTGAGCCTCACTTTCCTCATCTGTAAATTAAGAGGTTGAACTAGGAAGCTTCTGAGCTCTCTTCCAGTTCTAGATCTGTGGTCTTGGAGAAATTTGCTCTTTCTCAACTAAAGGACCAATTAAATACCCCACTGAAACTCAGAACTCAGAAACCTTTCATAGAGAGTAAATAACGCCCTTGGGGAAAAAACTGACTGCATTCCTTTATAATGAATCAACAACATTTTTAATATTCTTACTGTTTTTTACCTCTTCTGTTTGCTCAGCATTACTTCTTTAAGCTTTAGTGAAAATAAATTATAATGGTGTACATCCCAGCTCAATTTTATTACACCAAAACCCTCGAGTTATATTTTATTTGGAAAATTTTTGAAAAGTGAAAGAATTACAAATGAAAGTCACCCATAAAACTTTTTTTCACCTCTGCCTACAAAAACACATCATTTTAGATTATAAACTCTTTAAGGGGAGAGATTGTCTTTTGGTTTTTTTTGTATCACCAGCCTTAGTACAATACACAAGTAAAAGACACTTGAATTGAGTATCTTTAAATATGATTTTGATATAAGAAATAAAAAATTGTGGGTTTCTTAAGGATTAAACCATTTGAAGTGAATTCTTCTAATAATAGTATCAGCTAACATGTATTTAGTATAGAGGTTATCAAACTACTTGGTGGTCTCAGGATCCCTTTCTGCTCTTAAAAATTACTAAGGATCCCCACCAAAAAGCTTTTTTGTTTATGTTGGTTATACCCACTGATATTTGCCAAACTGGAAAACAAAAATCTTTGAATTATTATGAATATTTTTTACCTTATGGAACCTCTAAAAGGGTGTTAGGGATGCTAGGGACCAAACTTTGAAAGCTGTTGATAAAGTACTTTAAGTTTTCAAAAGACTTTACATAAAATAACATATTAGCACAATTAATTCCTGAATTATAGAACTGAACATAAAATAAAAGTGTCATAGGATTTTAAATCTCTGGTTAATTTGAATATTTATAATACTCAGAATCGCTTAGTCGTTGATAGCTATTCTTTAAACAATATTGCTGCTTCTTTATCCATTGTCCTGTGGTGTTTAAAAAGGTTTATTTAATCATTTGATCAAGAATACCAGCATTTTAATAAAAGGATAGTCATTTGGCCATCTCTCTCTTAAACCAAAGACCCCTCATGACAGTGAGCTCAGAGTTTATGTGCCCTTCAAAAAGCAGGTGTTCCTGAGGGTGGCAATTAACTCTGATTTGTTAACAATTAATAAGAGAATGAATATTACCATGAGGGGGTGGGTTATGTTACTCTGAGGGTCTTGGAGTATGCAACTTGGATCACCCAAATCTCAGTCAAAGGGACTCAGCAATGTCCATATCACCTACTGTTATGCCAAAAAACAAGAAAAAGAGACCCCCCGAGGGTAAGCTGATTGAAAGTGTACTTTTTTTTTTTTTTTTGCTTTTTGGAGGGTAGTTGGTGTTAAGTGACTTGCCCAATAATGCCCCAGGACTCCTCAGGGCCAGACCCAAATTAAACAGAAGCCAAAAGGGGCAAAGCATCAGCATATAAAGGCATGCTATGCGCCAAACAGTCAGGGATTTCATAAGCAGGAACTTAGAAAAGTCAAAATCAGCAATTGGTCAGTACATATTTTGATTTTCGCACACACGGGTTTTTCCTAGGTGGAGCTAAAACTGGCAGTTTGCTTACCTCTCTGAAGGAGAGAGAAGATAGCTGGTTAGGGAAGAGGGAAGGGATCAGGGGAGCCAGAATGTGCACAGCATTCCCCACTTCTTATGTGGGTGTATCAAACCCTTGACACAGTGGGTCTGTATCATACAGGTCAGCCAGTTCTGTTCCCAAGGGCCTGTAGCGGATGGATCCTTAACAATTAGCAATTTAACAGAGTTAATAAGGGACTGAACAAATTGTAGAAGATGATTAATGAGGCAGGGTCCTACAATCAGGGCTATGGTCAGGAGGAGGAGGGGGCCAACCGAGGCTGACACCAGGGTAGTGAGCCATGGGGACATTTGGAACAGGGACTGATACCAGTTCTCAGGATTTTCCAGCTCCCTCTGTCTATTTGCGATATTCTGGTGTACAAACCTCAGACTCTCCTGCACCACTCCAGAGTTGTTGGCATAAAGCAACAGGCTTCACTGAGGGCTGCACACAGTTCACCTTGTTTAAGAAAAAGAAGATCAAAGCCCCTGCAGTTCTGGAGAACCACCTCTGCCAAGGAGTCCACTTGTTCTTCCAGGGCTGAAACAGGCTACTCTATGTGGGAAAGGCTGATATTTACCTGTGTACTCAAGTTGGCCTCTGCCTTAACCAAGGCTGCCACTCCAGCTGCTGCGGACCCCACAAGCCCCAAGCCCACTAAGATGGGGTTGAGGAGTAGTACTGCCTGCCTTCCCAGGCAGCTTCTGGGGAAAAGTAGCACCACCCTTCTTCCCCTGAGAGGAGGGAAACCCAGGGATTATGGCCACTAGGATGCACAGGGGGCCCTCAGGGCGTTGTTGCTGTCTGAGGAACACTGTAGCAGAAATGCAATGGGGAAGGCCATTGTGGCACACTTACCAGGCTCCTGGAGGGGCAGGGAAGTAGTCTGAGCTGGAGGCCTGAATCTCATGGGTTTGTACACAAATTGAGTGATAATGAGATCTGGATACATAATCCATACATTAAAGCTCATGCATTTTTCTCCTGGGGGAATGGGGATTGCAGAGGACTGCACAAGGAGATAAAGGGAGGACCAAGAAGATAAGTCTTAGCTTTAGAGGGTCCTCCTGTACTTCTTTCTATTCTGAGATGACAGCAGGCTTCACTCTGGTATAACGGAGCCAAGTGGGGATAGAGTCCACTTTGCTGGCAGTGGGTATAGGGAGGATCACAATGTGTGGCCCCTTCCACTTTGGCTGCAGACCCACAGTGGTGAATTTCTTTACCGGCACAGAATCTCCATGTTGAAACGGGTCTGCTGAGGCTGAGCTTGGGACTGGGAAGGAGGAATGGACTGAGGGCAGGGGTCTTTTTTGGGTCACCTGCAGGCCCTGTAGGAACTTGATGAGGGAAGAGTTAGTGATTTTAGCATTTAGGTCTCCCTAGATTAGGGGAAGAATGGGTGGTGGTCTGACAAAGATAATTTCAAATGGGTTCGGTCCTAGTTTATTGGGAGGGCATCTGCTTCTGAGCAAGGCCAGTGGCAGAAGGGTGACCCAGGACGACTGGGTTTCCAGGACAAGCTTGGTGAGAAACTCCTTCAGAGTCCAGTTTGCCCTTTCCACCTGCCCAGAGCTCTGAGGCCAATATGCGCAATTCCAGGTAATCCCTAAAGCTTTGGCTACTGCTTGTGATATTTTGGCTACAAGTGCCTGTCCTATCTGACCCAATTCCCACAGGGAGGCCAAACTGAGGGACAGTTTCATTAAGGAGGTTTTTTTTTTTTTTGCTACTATTAGGGCTGTTTCATTTTTCACAAATGCATCAACTAATACTAGGAGGTATTTGTAACCCTGTGTAGGCGGTTTTACCTCAGTGAGATAAACCTCCCAGGGTTCCCCTGGCTGTAATCCTCTTACTCTGACCCCCACTGGTCCTATTTTTCCCTGTTTCACATTCACCTGTGCACACACCTCACAGTGGCTCATGATGCTAGATAGGTGTTCATTTAGATGGGGAATATGGTACCTCTCTCAGAAGGAGACCAAGATTCTTTTCCCCTAGGTGAGTAGTCTACTGTAGTAGCCATAGGAGCCATATCCATTCCCTCCCCAGGGATTCAGGGACTAGGAGGTGGTCCCTGGGAGGAGTCACCAACCCGACTCCTCCTTTTCCCCTTTTCATCTATGGGCAAAGGAATCCTCCAACTCAGAGTAGGAGGGGGAGAGAGGCAGGGTGGGCAACCCCACAATGGAACAGACAGTTGGGGGAAGGGATGAGACAACAAGATCTGGCTGAACATGGATGGTGGTAAAGGCATATTGGCTATCGGTGTAGATGTTAGCTGACTTCCCCTCCACGAGGCAGAGTGCCTGGGCAAGGGCAACAAGTTTGGCACGTTGGGAGGGAGGGGGGAGGACCACAGGACCACCAGAGATGGGGATAATACTGCCACACCAGCCCTGTGTATCCCCACATCCATCAAACTGCTGCCGTCAGTGAAGAGGTCATGGTTCTGCAAGGGTATGTCAGTGAGATCGGGTCTCACAGCCTGTACCTGGTCAATGACCTGAAGGCAGTCATGGACAGTGGGGGAGGACAAGCTAGGTGTGGGCTTGGGGAGCAGAGTGGCAGGGGTTAAGAGTAGGAGTTTTAGAAAGTCAGACAGGGCTGATCCAAGAGGAGAGTCACATGCCTAACAATCAGGAATTTCGTAAGCAGGAACTTACAGAAGCCAACATCAGCAGTTGGTCAGTACATATTTTGATTTTTGCACCCACAGGTTTTTCCTAGGCTGAACTAAACCTGGCAGTCTGCTTACTTCTGTGAAGGAGAGAGAAGATGGCTGGTTAGAGGAGGGGGAAGGGATCAGGGGAGCCAGAATGGGGCCGTGCACAACACTTCATGTCAGAGAGAATCATTTCTCACAGTTCTCTTGGTTCTGCTCACTTTATTTGACATTATTTCATGCAAGTCTTTCCATGTTTTTGTAAAATCACCTCTTCGTCATTTCTTACAGCGCTGTAGAAGTCTATCACAAACATATGCCACAACTAGTTTAGCCATTTCCCCAATTAATAGATATTCTCCTCAATAGCTGCTTTTTTTGCCACCACAAAGAAAACTGCTATAAATATTTTAGAATACAGGTTCTTTTCCTCCCTGAGAGTCTTCAAGCAAAGGCTGAAATGACCACTCATTGAATGTGTTGTGAAATATTCTTGTTAAGGTCTAAGTCTGCAGAGATTCTATAATTCTGTGAACCACCCTGGGCTCAGTTTCCTCATTTATAGAATAAAGAAGTTGACTTATGTGGTCTGTAGCTTTAAAAATACAGTCATATGAACATTTGAAGTAACAGCAAATAAAACACACAGGTCTGCCAACAAATGTTTCATTATAGATTCATTATAGATGAATTCATAGGTCTCTGGATAAATTTTTTTTTAGCTCAACTTGAGAATTCATCAGTGGAAGGAACTTCCTTTACAAGCTCAGAGGAGTCATTTCTCTGCAATTTGATTGCCTCGTACTGAGAAGTTGAGACAGTCAACAAGCACTAAGCAGTTATTATTTGTCAGACAACGCGCTAAGCATGGAGATAACCAAGACAAGAGTCCTTGCCCTCAAAGAGTTTCCATTCTAATGGGAGAATGCCCAGAAATAACTAGGCGTGAACAAAGGTGCCTTGTAAGTGGGAGGTAATCTCCAAGGGGAAGCCCTCGGCAGCTGGAAAGAGCAGAATGGTATTGTGCTGAAGATGAGAACTGAGCTGAGTCTTAAAGGAAGCTGGAGAATCTAGGAAGGAAAGGTAAGGTGAGCAGAGGATTCCAGACATGGGGGAGAGCCAGTGGGAAGGTGTAGATATTGAGTGTTATACGTATGACAAAATCGGCCAATGTAACTGCATCACACGGGGGCCTGGAGGGAAATGGCTGGAAAAGGGAAGAAGGCCAAGTTATGAAGGAAGAGGCCAGGGTCACACAGCCAGCACGCGGCAAAGCTAAGGCGGGAACCCAAAGTCTTCCCATTCCAGTCCAGCTCTCTCATAATTTGCTTCTTAAATAGTATTATTGTGTTTTTTTCTATCACTGACCATGTTTATTGCTTACCTATTTCGCTGGATTTATGAATCTAAATCAATATTTATGGCAGATTTGGAAAGGCTTTGGGACATATATAATGCATATTTGTGTAAGTATATACACACAGCTCCCAGAGCCTGCACCTCATCACACACACACACACACACACACACACTTTTGCACATACACAGAGAGATATGGGCTAAACCAAAGGTCTTAATGCCGTTTTGAGCTTTAATAGTTTAAAACCGTACCAAGATTTGGAACTCAATCCCTCTGCAATTATCTTACATTAAAATGTATATATCTTATGCACAATTTTTTTTATGTTTTTATCTCTCCCATTATAATGGGAGCTCAAGGGTAAGGGACTATGTTTTTGCCTATCTCAGTATCCCCAGAATTTAAAATTTTTTTGAGGGGGAAGGCAAGGCAATTGGAGTTAAGTGACTTGCCCAAGGTTACCGTTAGTGTGTCAAATATCTGAGGCCGCATTTGAACTCAGGACCCTCTGACTTCAGGGCCGGTGCTCCATTCATAGCACAGTCCCTAGCATTTAGCACAATGCTTAGCACATAGTAACAATAAATATTTGTTGACTTAATATCATATTTAACTTATACTCTCTCAGCCTCTCTTCATTCACACACATTTTGTTGATGTTGTTCAAGTCATTTCAATTGCTTCTGACTCTCTTAACCCCATTTGGTTAAGAGACAAAGATCCTGGAATGGTTTGGCATTTCCTTCTCCAGTTAATTTTACAGATGAGGAAACTGAGGCAAAGAGGGGTTGACTTGAAGTGTATGTGTGTATACAACCACATATTTTGAGAATAATTTTGTGTATATAGTATACATTATATATGTAACATGTATATATAACATTGCATATGTATATGAGTGTGTGTATATACAGACACACATTGTGTGTATGCATGTAGTGTGTGTATATACATGTGTGTATGTAGTGTATATATACACACATATCATGCAACATGACTGGAATACTATTTCCTGGGAGGAATCAATGAATTTTATAGATTTGTAATTGTCAGAAAATTCACATTTTTCTGTTATTTGTGCTTTTATGTTGCAGTTATGGAGAAACCCTCTTTAAAGGAGACTTCTTTTGCCATGAACATGAACTCTTCCTACAAGCAAGAGACAGTGTGTGTGTTTGGAACAGGAGATTTTGGACGATCACTAGGCAATAAGATGTTCCAATGTGGCTACTCCGTGGTCTTCGGAAGCCGAAACCCTGGGCACTTTGGTCTGCACCCCAAAGGAACTGAAGTCTTGAGCTATGCAGAAGCTGCCCAGAAGTCTGATCTTATAATTGTAGCAATTCACAGAGAGCATTATAATTTTCTTACAGAGTTAGCTGAGAAACTCCAAGGAAAAATATTGGTGGATGTCAGCAACAACCTTAAAATTAATCAATATCCTGAATCCAATGCAGAATATCTTGCTGAACTGGTTCCAGGAGCCAAAATCGTGAAAGCATTTAACACCATCTCAGCCTGGGCTCTCCAATCAGGCAACCTGGATGCAAGCAGGCAGGTAAGATAAAACGATAAATCTGCTATCAAATAGAAAGCAGCATATTTTTTTTTAAGTAACTACAATTTAAACTCCTATCAAGAAAATATGGTGAATATATATGGTATGTAGCTGGACTTCCAGAAGGATTTTTTTTAAAACAGATTTTGAATGGGCAAAACAGACCACAAAATCCATACATTAAAGCTCATGCATTTTTCTCCTGGGAGAATCCCTGAATACATCATGTGGTGCCCCTTTACACTTACATCACACTCACTTAAGGAAGCTTGCCTACTGGGTTTCATTTCCCACAGCAGATTAAAAGTGGCAAATTAAAAGGGAGAAAAAATGCTGCTAGAGAGGATGATGATGATGATAACTATGGGTTCTTTAAGTTTTGCAAAGCACATTACAAATATTATCTCCTGTGATCCTCCCAACAACCCTGGAAGGTAGGTGCTATTTATTATCCCCATTTTACAGATGAAAAGACCAAGGCACACAGTGGTTAAGTGGCTTGCCCAGGATAACAAAGCTAGGGGTTTTCTAATTTGATCTATTTGGATTTGAACTTCATGTCAGATGTGATAAAAAGCATATAATCTACTCTCAAAAATGGATTTGAACTATTCAAGTAGAGACACTGACGGTCTGGTCAGAGAGAGTAAGTAGTAGAAATGGTATTGGAACACAGATGGGTCTTCTGACTCTAAGAGAACAATAAAGAGATCTGTAATCAAGAAAACCTGAGTGTAAATCCAGCCTCAGACACTTCCTAAATGTGTGATCTTGGGCCAGTCATTTAACCTTTCTGCGTCAGTTTCCTCAACTGTAAAAGGGAGATAATAATAAATAGTATCTGCCTTTCACCGTTATTGTGAAGACCCAATGAGACAGTCTGTCAGGTTTGTCAAGAACTCAACATAGCGCCTAGCATTATGAACATTTTTTTCCTTCCTTCCAAATCCAGCCCCTTCTCCACTGTAGCTCACTGCCTAAAAATATAGCAATCTAGAGATAATTTCACTCCACTCTAACAGTTCCAAAGGCATCACAATATAGAACAATTCAGCTGATTCCAACAAGTATTTATTAAATACAGACTGTGTGCAAATCACTGTTGTATTGAGGGTCAGCAAAATATAGGCTCCAGGTCAAATCCAGCCCTGTTCCCTGGTTTTTGTCTGACCCAAGAATGATTAGCTCTAATCTAGAAGCTGGAAATTTTTAGTTTTGTCATTTTAATAATATTTTATTTTATTTTTATTTTTCTAATTACTTACAAAGACAATTTTTGATGGAGTTGTGGGGTTTTTTTAGAGGACTTCTCCCCCCTCTCAAGAAGACTTTCTCTTTGTAGTCAAGAAAAGGTTAAATGGTTTGCCAGTTAAGAAGATAAGGGAAAACATAAGCCATTTCAGAAAGTTTTCCCAAATGGTTAAAGTCAAACATTTGGATGCTTTAAAGGAGTAAAGAAACCTCCAGTTGTCCAAAACACATGGCTATCCAAAAGGATTTATAGCCTGAAGTTTTAATGCACTTTTAAAGCAGTCTGAAAAGTTATTGTATCTAGTGCAAACTGACTAAAATGGTGCATCTTCAAATAGGATAGGTTAGAAATCAAGAGACACAAAGGATAAGCAAAAAATGTAAAAGCCTCCAGGAAACAAATTCAGGGAATGGATGAAGCTTGTTTGCCAAGGAGGTTCTTTGGTGCATAGAAAAACACATCTGTTCTTATTGAACAGTTCATTCTGGTGATAGAGAATAGATCATATACTTTTTCTCACCTGCCATGAAGAACAGTCTCATTTGTAAAAATAATCCCCTTTTCTCCCTGCCTACACCTTGAACTGGCCTTGTCAGTTAAGTGGGACCCCATGAGCTACACAAAGTTATGGTTAGTTATTATAACAAGGCAGGAATGGAGGTGAGGGGAGCCATGTAGAACTATGAAGGTGTATTAGTAGGGCTAACCTGTTCATGGCTAGGGTGACTCGGTTTAATAACACAGAATAATGTTACCTGAAGTTGCCCACCATTTACAATACCTTCCTTCCCTTAATCAAACACACACACACACACACACACACACACACACCCTTTAAAGAAGTATTTTACCTTGGATTACTGCACCAAAATATGTCAAATCCAAAATATGTCAAAGGGACTCACACTATATTATTAATTTTTCTAGTAGCTTCTTGAGAAATTACCAAGGACTTTAAATTCTAAAGGGCATCACTTTTATATAGGATCTTAATGTCTAGTCTTCAACAGCAAGCTGATGACATTCTGAATATTTATTTCATTCAGGTATTGGTCTGTGGAGATGACAAGGAATCTAAGCAGAGGGTGATGGATGTTGGCCGTACCCTTGGTCTTACTCCAGTGGATCAAGGATCTCTCAAGGCAGCCAAAGAGATTGAAAACTATCCCTTGCAGCTCTTTCCAATGTGGAGGTTCCCTCTCTGCCTCTCTGCTGCCTTATGTATTTTCTATTTTGTTTACTGTGTGTTAAGAGAAATCATTTACCCCTACGTGAAGGAAGAGAAAGACAACACATTTTTCTTGGCCATTTCTATTCCAAATCGTATCTTCCCAGGGTTGGCTCTCAATCTTCTTGCCCTGGTTTACCTCCCTGGTATCATTGCTGCCATCCTGCAATTGTATCGAGGTACCAAATACAGCCATTTCCCAAACTGGCTTGACCACTGGATGCGTTGCAGAAAACAGCTCGGACTTGTGGCACTGGCCTTTGCCTTCCTCCACGTCTTGTACACACTTGTGATACCCATTCGCCATTATGTGAGATGGAAGTTAAGCAGCAGCGTGATTAATCAGGTAAAGCTATACCTCATTTGTATAACTGTTTAAAAACATAGGTCTTGCTCCATTTCTAGTAACCCCTCTTCTAAACCTATGAATTCACAAATGGTAACCAGACTCAGAAAACCTGGCAGCCTTTAGAGTAGGATTTTCAGGCAAAAGGACAGAATTCCATCTTCCCTAGGCCATTTATTCACCATGTGAAGTTCAGCAAGTTGATAGTTCCAGTGGCTTGCTTTCCTAACCTGTGAAATCAATTAATGATACTTGCACCACCTATTTCTGAGTATTAAATGAGTAAATTTAAGGGAAAGTTCTTTAAAACCATAAAGCGATATATAAATGCAGGTCACTGTTATTTAATTAACCTAGTCAGGACTCAGATACTTTTCTGAATGAGATTATCCCTCCTCTAACCCTCTCACTACAGTCTATACCCACTCCTCCCTTCTCTCTCACTCTATCACTCAGCTTTCTTTGCTCTACCCTTTCCAGCCAGGGGCTAAACTAGGATCAGATTGGTATTTGGGAACAAGAGAACCAGATGACAATCACTTGAGCATTGAGTTACTTGTAACTTGAAAGCGCCATTTCAAGAGAACAGTGGGTACAGGAGAGCGGGTAATGAACAAGTAGAAATATTTGGCATAAGCATCTTTCTTTTCCCCCAAAAAAGACTAATGCTAAGAAGAGGAGAGAGATGAATAAGCAGCTGAATAGAAGGGTCTTTTAACAACTACTCTTGTTTTTAGGAAGATGGGGAAGAGCCCGTGGTATTCCTATGAATAAACGAATAAACATTTTATTAAATGTATAGTTTGTGCCAATAACTGTGTGAAATGTTGGGAATATGAATAAAAAAATGAAGAAATCTCTGCTCTCAAGTAACATTCTAATAAGGAAGGGGGCTGCAAGAGTGATGGAACATAATGGTTGTAACTTGTATAGTGTTTTATAGACTCCAGAGAAGTTTCCACATTATCTGACTTTATCCTCCCTCACCTGGGGGGCAGGTGCTCTTATTATCCCCACTTTACAGCTGTGAAAACTGATGCAGACTGAGATTAAGTGACTTCCCCGAGGTCAGGTCACATTAGAACTCAGGTCTTCTGGACTCCCAGTCCAGCATTCTGTCCCCTGCACAGGAAGGTAATGGACACTTGAGTGTTCTTCTGAAAGGGATTACCCAGGGATTCAGAACAAAGGCACAGGTAGAGGGGTCAGTGTTAGTGACAAATACTCTTCTGTGACCAGAGGAAAGGAAGAGTCAGTGGGAAAGGATGGGGAGAATTTTCAGGAAGGGAAACAGCTAACTGGATGAACTCAAATGTGATGGCCTCCATCTTTTCAATTCAGACCATCTCATATGAGTGCAGTGGCTGTAAGGTGTCAAAACACGGTATTATCAGGATGAACTTCAGGACCAACACCGTACAGGGGATGATGAGACTTTGCACACAGACAGAAGGGAGATACTATCTGAGACCTGAAGGTGTAAGAGAAGATGAGTCGCTGGAGTAGTCACTGTAGGGGAATGAAAGCGAGGTTGATAAAGGTAGACTTGGACTGCTGAGTAGCAAGAGGCCCAAGTCAGGCTATGTGAACAAGGCTTTGTAGTGGAAAATCACTGCTCAATTTTGTGACTTTCTCTCCTTATTATAAAAAGAACATTCAAAAAAGCAAATCATTTTCATATTATCTGTGGAAGCTATGGAGACTTTTGATTCATATTTTTCTTCCTCTATATACCTAATAATCTTTTTAATGAGTTAGAAAGGCTTTAGAATCACCTTAAAAGAATAAACCCTTCAAAACTATCATCAAAAGGGAGACAACTCCTGCAATCTGTCATTTTTAAAATTCTTATTTTTTTCTTAGATAAAAACCAATAAGACTGATCCTTTTAACACCACCAATGCCTGGCTCAGTGATTCTTACATAGCCCTGGGCATACTGGGATTTTTTTTATTTGTTCTTCTGGGAATCACTTCCTTGCCATCAATCAGCAACACAGTCAACTGGAGAGAGTTTCGATTTATCCAGGTAAGGACTTCCAGATATGCCTTCCTTTTTTTACTTCTGTGAAATAAGTTACTAATCATACTGAAGAAAGAAGTTTGGTTCTGACTCTGAAACCACAGCTAGCATAAAGCAACCCTCAGAAATGTTTGTTGATAACAAATAATGCTGTTAGCATTCGTGTCAATACAGACGGTATTTCACAAGGTATCACTGTTTCTTCCATACAGTCCAAACTCGGTTACTTGACACTCATCTTGTGTACAGCACACACACTCATGTTTGGTGGGAAGAGATTCCTCAGCCCTTCAATTCTCAGATGGCACCTCCCTGCTGTCTATGTGCTGAGCCTCATCATCCCCTGTATGGTGTTGGCCCTGAAGTTCATCCTGATAATGCCATGTTTTGACCAGCCACTTACACGGATCCGGCAAGGCTGGGAAAGAAAATCCAAAGCATCTAAAAAGGCCCAGTTAGGAAATGCCAACGCTGAAGTGTGAAGTAGTTGACTACCAGTTCATCATGTCATTACCACTGGGACTTCCCAGCAATGGACCTGAATGTCTACTATACAGTGTGCTTGTCTTCCTTCCCTAAACCTTCCTCCTCTTCCTTTCTCCAGAGTATAAAGAGCAGGCAAGGGAGGACTTTCTGCTAGATAGGCCCCAAGAAACCACTGATCATTTGGAAGAAGAGACCCACTCTTCCTTGACTTCAGCTTTGATGCTAGGATATGCAAGAAGTTTGATATCTCTCTCTTTCTCTCTCTGACCCTACTTACCTTATTACTTCAAAGGTTCCATGATTTCACTGAGCAAATGGGAAATCCCTCTATTGACCCACATAGTGACCTCTACTCTCTCCATTCCACCCACCCCCAATACCTTGATGGTCTTCATAAGTTTCTATAAAAAAAACCAAAAAAACAAACCCCCAAAACATCTAATAACCAGCCTGGGGCATTGATTATCTGACCTCTTATCTAAGCTAACCCTCACACAATACTACTCATTGTCCATGACCAAGTCCCTACTCATTTGACAGAACCTGCCAAAACTTACACCCTGCTCTGGCTTAGCTTTTTAGAACCTAATATGACTTGAGTGTTAGGCAACACTGAAGAAAAGCCTTTATGGGAAACAGATTCCCTAGTGTATATATTATTTTATAGGGAGAAACAAATCTACTGTTATGGAAGGGGCTGGAAGCAGAGAATTCCCACCATCTTCCCTAACGGCCCCCCACCCCGACAAAAAAAAAAATAGAGATGAGAGAGATGGAGCCAGATAAATGCTGTATTGTTTTATCATGGATCACGCTGGACTCACTGCTTCAGTATGTATCATTATTTGCTTATGTCCAAGTATCACTTAGGGCTGACTACGTGTAATACTATCTTATTACACAATCCATGTACCTAGTGAGGCTAGTTCCTATAACTCATCAAGACTCATCTTTTTTGTAAACAATGAAATGTAACAAGGAAATTAAACACTAACTGGGGATTGGCTGAAGGAACTATGGGTGTTTAAGCCTACAAAAGAAAAGACAGCTGGGAGATGATAACTGCCTTCAAGTTTTTGAAGAGCTGCAATGTAGAAAAGGGATTATACAGATAGGTTCCTGTCTCCCAAAAGCAGAAGAAAAACAAGGAGCAATGTAGGGGCATAATAGTAAAAAAAAATTTAACAACCAGCTTTAGGGAGGCAAAGGGAAGCTCTTTAAAGTTTAAACTGTATTATTAACCATTTTTCATCATTTTCTTAAATCTAGAATAATAAACAAAAATAATAAAGTATGATTTGTAGCATTTTGCCAATTTTTGAGGTATAAGTACTTAATACTGAATTTTTTACTATCAGCTAGTCAGTTAAAGCCAAGTCAGCATATCTCTAGAACAACAGAAGGTGGCAAGAGGCAAACTGATTTGTCCTTGGGGGAAATTTCCTAGGAGTGAGAGCTGTGAACTCTCTAATCAAAGATAATCATGTAAAAGCTGGATGACCACTTTAGTAGGCTGTGCTGGATCCCCTGTACCTACTATGCAGCACATAGTAGGTGCTTTTAATAACCATGACTATGGAGGGGATTTTTTTTTTCAAAATGTGGTTTGGATTAGGCAGCCACCAAGCTCCCTTCCCACTCTAAAGTGCTGAGAATCATGGATGACTAGGGATTATAGCAGGTTCCAAAAGGGACAAATATGGTGGTGGCCAAGAAGAAACAAGGTATGATAGGAATATACTGGAGGAAGAAACAGGAAAAAGATTAAAAACAAAAAAAGAAAGCATGTCAGCATTATAAAAATACAGAGTAAAACCCAAGTTTGGAAGGAAACATGGACAGGGCAATTTTGTTTCTACCATGATAAATTTTGTATACATTTTTTAAAAGGTAAACTATGTATAACAAATTTACTACCTATACATCTTTTTAATTTGTATATTAAAATGTTTTATTTCTATGGCTCATAATTTAAAATTTTAATTTTAATATTAAATTTTAAAAAGAAAAGAACACTGGACTTTGACTTCTTGGTTCCCCCATCTGTAATATGAGAATGCTAATGCCCAGTCTACCTACCTCACAGAGTTAAGGTGTGGTTCAAATGACAGTGTCCCTGAGAAAGTTTTGTAAATCCTTAATTATGCAATTGCTCACGGGTACTGGAAATAAGACAAAGCACTCTTTCTTTTGATGGGCTATAAGCTGGTGACTCTAGTATCACTAGGTCCCCACTGCCTGCAGCTTTTTGACTTAGAAAACCAAAAATTAACATTACCTAGGTTGGATTTTGATTTATTTTGTTAAATATTTCCCAATTACATTTTCATCTGGCTTGAAGGCTTTGCCATTGATATAAATGGACTAAAGAACAGTTCACATTTATTTCATTTAGCTTGATTTTCCTCTCTATACCAAGCATGGAGCTTAGAGAGACTGGCAACCCAGTGGCACATTGAAGAGGGCACCCAAAGAGGGTACCTTTGGGGTCTCAGAGACCCCAAAATACCAACATGTCGAGTCCTGCAGAAAGAATTCCACTCAAGTCTTCTCAGCCAAAGAAAAAGTAAAGTTTACTGAAAGTTCAAGTTCGCCATATGGGGTAGACTCTTAAGGAGCCAGTCTATGCTAGGTTGTTCTCTGGAGCTTTCACACAGGGCAAGTCTATGCCAAGCTATCCCATGGCGCTCTCACACACATGGAGGGAAGATGGGATTCTATATAGAGAAAGGTTGTGGGAGGAATCTAGGGGTGGTCCAGGCCAGTTCTAGGGTGGGAACAGGAACATTAAGGGTGGGAAACTATTGGAACAAAGGAGGGCTAAAGACTTGGGCAGAGCCATAACTTAAGGTTCATGACCTCAGGCAAATGTCTTCCCTGGGAAGGTTTACTTTCCCAGAGCCTGTACCTCAAAGATTCAAGGAGCTCTAGGGGGGGTCCCAGAGCCTACACCTCATCAACATAACACACCATTGTATAATGCGTAGGCAGTAGTAATACCCTATGGTTGGTTGAGCACATTATGTCAAGA
Source organism: Pseudocheirus occidentalis (assembly GCA_028646575.1). NCBI lineage: Eukaryota > Metazoa > Chordata > Mammalia > Diprotodontia > Pseudocheiridae > Pseudocheirus > Pseudocheirus occidentalis. The sequence continues at coordinate 40,963,368 of CM053597.1, read as the reverse complement.
TAGTGTTTGCTGTCCTTTTTGGTCTCACAGAATGTACTCAAGGATAGTAACTTGGGCTCCCCAGTTGCTAATCTCTGATCTTCTGTCACGAGGGAGTACAATCGGCAAAGTACATTTGGTAACTGACTGTTTCCTAAACTCCCAAAATGGTCTCCTACAAATCCTACTAAATGAAAACCCATTTGGTTAGCAAATACCTCTTTAAAAATGCAGATATTTCTGACTGAATGAAATCTACCAAAAAGTGATATCTCAGTACTGATTTTTTAATTTGACTGGTTCTTAACTGATATCAAACTCCCAGGAATTAAGAATATTGGGGGGAAAGGAAGGGAAGATTCTTTGGGAATTGTGTGGCACAAGGCAGAGTATCTTCATGAAAGGTCTTTGGAATCAGAGGATGTCAGTGAGTCAAAAACATTAGGCACCTACTAGGTTAATTAGGAGTAGCTAGGTGTAACAAAATCAGACACATTGAATGCCACAGCTTGTTCCTTGGCGCCACTGTCAGGGTTCAGAGTTGGGAGAGCTTGTTCAGATTTTTTAAAGAATTCAATCAGACCTCTTTGGCAAAAGGATGTGGGCCTGAGACTTAGCAAGGAGCTAAACAAAGGCATTGATATAAGACTAGGTCCAGACTTATATAGATGGAAAGCTATACAGCCTGTAGAATGATGATGTAATTTTAGAGTTTCTAATGGGGGTTGGAGATTTAGGGACAAGAGAAGTCTTCTAGAAATGGACACCAGATGAGGACAATGAATGACACAAAATAAGGGAGAGAAGGGAATTCTTACCACACAGGATGTTAGGAGACCAGGAATTGTAGGATAAGGGGAAGTTTTATGATATTTCAGGATAAGGGGAGACTTTAAGACGCCAGGCAATGAGCAACTCAAGCTTTAGGGCACCTTTGTATCCACATCACCACCACCAAAGATAGTATCAGTAAACTGGCTATTTTCCCTGAGTCAGATTCTTCTGGCCTTATACAGTCATTTTCATGATAATGTGTGCAAAGATTTCAACAGCATCCTCATATGTTTGATCATTAGGTCCTCCATTATAGTATCTGCCTGAATATGTTCTATAACATTTGGGTAACAACCAGTAGTGCTAGTCCAGCGGCTGAATTAGTTTCTGCTGAGTCTGTCTCCATAGAAACCACCATCTTAATCCTTCCACTCCAGTCTTGAGTGACCCAGCTGTCCCCTTTCAAAGGCAGTTATGTCAACATGGAGGAGGCAGAATTTGGTCAAGTACTCAGAAAGTGTCTGATGTCTTGCTTGAGGCAAGAAGGCAAATAATTTTCTTTTGTTTTCCTCTACCCTGATCGCCACGGAAGGCATTTAGGCACTACAGTGATGCCTCCCCAAGGTACACTCTGGTTACCACCCAGTTGGTTTAATGTCTTAGTGCTTTGAAACGGAAGAAAAACTTACTGAATGCAAAGAATAAAAAAAATGCTTTGGTGCCACAGCTCTCATTGTCAGAATGTCAGCTCCAGAAGTGATTTGTGACAGAATTCAACAGGAAAGTCACAAGGTGGCCAATTGTAATTAAGATTTCTTGCCTCTGTGGAAGAGGAAAGTTCAGACCCAGTCAACTTATCTTTCTTAACTCATTATACATTATACCCTGCTGGAGTGCAGAGTCCCTTTTCTGGACTCTGCTGTCCAGCCAAAGAACAGTGCTCTTTGTTCCTCACCAGACCACTCCATCTCCTGCCTCAGTGTTTTGAAAATATCCATCCTTTGGATCCAGAATACACTCGTTCCTCATCTCTGCTCCATGGAATCCTTCCAAGGTGACCTACACAAAGCCTTTCCTGATTTTCCTCAATTGCTAATGCCCTCTCTCCATACCTAACCTGCATTTAACTACGCTGGGCTTTGTAGGGAAAACATTTTATTATATTGTTCAGAAAACTTTATTTATTAATATTTAACCTAGTCTGATGTGACTAGAAATTGGCATATCTCAGAGATGCTGAAAGACTTACAGGAAAAGCCAACATCCCACCCAGGTTTGGGGTCCACCCAATGCTTGTGTTTTGGGGTTCCCCCACCCAGCTTAATTTGCATGTTTATGCTTGATAAGCTGCATCTCAATGGGCCTTGCCAGGAAACTGCCCACACCGCAAAACAGCTTAAGCCCTAAAGTGCTTCCAGTTTTAAAATTCTTTTCTGAAACCTCCAACAGAAACCTCTGAGACTGGAGTGGGAGCCTTCTTTCCACCTTCCTTCTCTACCAAACAAACTCCTTAAAAGCATTTTTTTGTCTTTGTTTCTGGGAGCCTTATGGCCTGACATATAGTAGGCCTCTAATACTACAGTACTATAACAACATTTACTAATACTGAAGTAGGATTTATTAAGATAAGGCTCAGCAAGCATCTAGAACAAGAATTTGGTGAACAGATGCCTACTACGCGTGCAGCAATAATGTCTGTTACTAGTAACTTGATCTTTCCTACTCATAAGTACTTTCATGAAACCAAGTATAAAGTAAGAACTATTTACTGTTGGGGTTCTTAACCTAGGGTCCACAGCCACATACCCTTAATTGGTCCACAGATGGGTTCAGGGGGTCCAAAACTTGGATGAGAAAAATACTTGGATCACTATATTTCAACAGAATTGTTTTCTTATACAATCTTACCTACTTTACGCATTAAAAATTTTTCTTCTGCAAAGAGATCTATAGGTATTGATAGGGTGATGGGACCTGGACCACTAAAAGGAAAAAAACCACATCTTTGAAAGCAACCTACCTAAGTCCCTGAATTTTCCCATACATTTCAGCAGCCCAGACCACTAGCCCCTGCCCAAGGAAACTGGCCCAACCCAGCCCACCTAGCTCACTTAATTAGTTTCTTGACTACCTAATATCCCTTTAACTATTGCATCCGGCCCACCCCCAGGCTATTTACCACTTTCTATTCCCATCCAGATGGCTTCACAGTCCCTTTTTTATATATTAGTATCAGTCTCATCCCCATTAAGCTGCAGATTCCCCAAGAATCTTCCCCACCTTCTACAGGTGTTACAATAAACCTTATTATTTGACTGGAAGATGGTTTGAGTATGTGAATTTATTCCAGGTGGAAGCCACCCTGTACCCTGACATTTTGGGGTGCCCAACAATCCCAAACCACATCAGTATCACGAGGCTGACAAAAGGGTCTATAACACACCAAAAAAGCCCCTTACTTATTACAGGGAGAAGACTGGCAGAGAGAGATGAAAGGGGGATCAAGGTGGGGGATGCCCAGAGGAAAGAACATTGGACCCAAGGACTGAAGACAGCTTCTCCCATTCCCTATCTGTATGACATAGAGGCAGGTCACATTACTTTTCTAAACATCAGTTGACAAACACATTAGATGGCCCCTAAGTTTCCTTCCATGACTTAACATCCATCACGCAAGATAACTGTGAGCAACACAGTAATCTTTCCCCTCCTCTATTCTCAATTTTCCCAGGGCACTCCATTAAAAAAAAAAACATTTAAGTTTATTTATTTTCTTCTAGTTTACAACATTCAGTTCCACAATCCTTGAGTTTCAAATATTCTCCCCCTCCTTCTCCTCTCCCCCCACCATGGCAACATGAAATCAAATATAGGTTCTATAAATACCTTCACAATGAACTTTAGTCAAGTTGTAAAGAAGGATTATAACCAATAGGGTAGACAACGAGGAAGAAGGGACAAAGCAAAACAAACACAAATGAAAGCAAGTAGTTTGCTTCAATCTGCATTCAGACTCTGCAGCTCTTTCTCTGGATGTGGGCATCCCTTTCCATTATGAGCCTTTTGGAGTTGTCTTATAACCCTGCATTGCTGAGAGGGGCCCAGTCTGTCAGAGTTAGTTGTCACACCTACATTGTGTCTGTAATTGTGTACAAAGTTCTCCTGGTTCTGCTCCCCTCACTCAGTTTCAGCTTATGTAAATCTCTCCAGGTTATTACGAAGTCTGTCTGTTCCTCATTTCTTATAGAACAGTAATATTCCATTACATTCATATACCACAACTTGTTTAGCCATTCCCCAATTGATGGGCATCCCCTTGATTTCCAATTATTTGCCACCAAAAATACAGCTGCTATAAATATTTTTGGAATACGGGTCCTCTTCCCACTTCTATGATTTCTTTGGGATACAGTCCTAAAGGTGGTATTGCTGGGTCAAATGGTATGCACCTTTTTATAGCCCTTTGGGCACAGTTCCAGAATGGCTGGATCAGTTCACAACTCTACCAACGATGCATTAGAGTTCCAATTTTTCCACATCCTCTCCAGCATTTATCATTTTTCTGTTTTGTCATCTTAGCCAATCTGACTGGGGAGATGTGGTATCTCATAGTTGTTTTGATTTGCATTTCTCTAGTCATTAGTGATTTCAAGCATTTTTTCATATGCTTATAGATATCTTTAATTTTTTCCTCTAAAAACTCCCTGTTCATATCCTTTGGCCATTTATCAATTGGGGAATGACTTGTATCCTTACAGATTTGACTCATTTCTCTGTATATTTTAGAAATGAGGCCTTTATCAGAGACACTGGTTGTAAAAATTCTTTCACAATCTCCTACTTCTCTCCTAATCTTGGTTATATTGACTTTATTTGTACAAAAACTTTTCAACTTAATGTAATTAAAATTATCCATTTCACATTTTGTAATGCTCTCAAACTCTTTTCTGGTCATAAAATCTTCCTTTCTCCATAAATCTGACAGGCAAACTATTCCTTGCTCTCCCAGATTGCTTACAGTATCAGCTTTTATACCTAGATCATGCACCCATTTAGACTTGATTTTGGTATATGGTGTGAGATGTGATCTATGTCCAGTTTTTCTATTTTCCAGTTTTCCCAGCAGTTTTTGTCAAATAGTGAGTTCTTATCCCAGAAGCTGGGGTCTTTAGGTTTATCAAACAGGGGCACTCTTTTTTTTAAAACAGCTTTCAAATCCCCATCGTGCTGGTAGGGGAGAGGCGTCTCTTAAAGTGAAGTTACTTGGAGCCCACCCAAGTTGAACTTCTCTAAACCCTTGAGCCTGGTTATATGTTTAGCCACACCACTTCTTGTAGGTAGTCAGTTATAGAGGACAGATGACGCTGAGGGATTTCCATGAGTTACAGAAAGAAAAACAAACAAAACTGCTTATTAAGCATCTCTGAGGCCTCCAAAAAGAAAGAAGAAAAAAGGAAGGAAGGAAGGAAGGAAGGGAAGGAGGGAGGGAGAGAGAGAAAGAAAGAGAGAAAGAGAAATAGAAAGAGAAAGTTGTTTTTAAAATGCTATTTTTTTTTGTTCCTTCTTTTAAAAATTTGACAGTCTTTCCCCAAAATAGTCTCTTCCCACTCAACCCTCCCTATAAGAGAAAAACAGTTTAAATAAAACCAATCATTGAAACAGTGCCATGGGTGCAGCATGCTGAAGCCTGGCCATGCTGCTTACCTGACCCTTCCCTTCATCTCCCCCATACATGGTCTTCCCGAACCTCCCGGGTATAGGCTCCTTGATGGCAGGAGCTTTCTTGCTTTGCTTTCTTCTATTTGTATTCACAGTACTTAGCAAAGTGTCTGGCATTTAACAGATATTCCATTTATCTGTTTAAAATAAGCAAGCACTTAATAAATGTTCCATCTAGCTACCTTGCTTTCTATCTATCTGCCTAACATACAGTTAGAATTGGCCAGTAATTCAGAGGCTACCTAAACCAGGATTCTCATTTTACCAACAAGGAAGAAGCCAAGGCAGGTTGAGTGATTTGCCCAAGATCTCCTGGGTGGCATGCATCAAAAGTAACATTTGAACCCAGGTCCTTTGTTTAAGGAGGTAGAAGTTTTCAGCCTTTGTCTTTCCATACTGAATTACTTATAATTTTTGGATGTTTTCACACAAAAGTATGTTTACCCTTCCTCAATCATTTTTTTCTCCCTTCCTTTTGACATTTCTTAATAAAATTTTTGGCTTTCTTGAGGTGCTTTAATCAAGACTACATCTTTTCTAGGATTTAGAGCTGGAAGGGTCCTTAGAGATCACTCTGGTCTAATCCTTTCATTTTACAAATGAGGAGACTGAAGCCCAGAAAGGTAACTGACTGGCTCCAGGGTCACACAGAGAGGAAGGGGCAAAGCCAGCACTGACGCAGAGACTCTCTCACCCTCAATCCTAGACTCTTTCCACTATGCCAAACTGCCACCTCTACAAACCACCATTTTCACAGTATCATAAAACAAGTCTTTAATGGACACCTTGTCCAGTCACCTATGCAATAAGGGACTTCCTTTTACAACAAACTGACAGATTGTCATTAATTATTGCTTACACACTTTTTAGGGACAGGGAGCTCAATAACTCACAAGGCAGCTCATGTTATTTGGTGACAATTCTATTTGTTAAAAGGTTTTTCCTTATATTAACTGGAAATCTGCTTCCCTGTAACTTCCAGACAACTTCCAACAATTTCCAGCCCAATTATTCCCTTCTATGCTGTACTCAACTCTTCCATGTGATCACCCTGAAAATAGAGGAAGAGAGCTCTAATATCCCTTTCCCTTCTTTGCCTCTATCAAGCAGTCATTTTCAATCAATTCATCAATAAACATTTATTAAGTTCCCACTATGCCCACCAGGGCATGGAGACCCTAACTTTTAAAGTCATTTTAAAAATTTTACTAGTATTTTCTTTTTCTATTACCTGTAAAGACAATTTTAAACATTCATTTAAAAAAATTTTTTACTTCCAATTTTTCTCTCTCCGTCTCCCCACTCCTCACTCCCCTAAGACAGTAAGCAATCTGATACAGGTTTTATATGTATATATATATATATATACATATATATATACATATATATATATATGATCATGTAAAACATATTTCCATATGAGTCATCTTGTAAGAGAAGAAACAAACCTGGAAAAAAGGACAGAAAGGAACCACACAAAAAAGGAAAAAACCCACAAAAAAGTGAAAATAGTATGCTTTCTGACTACATCAGTTCTTTCTCTGGATGTGGACATCATTTGCCATCGTGGTCCTTTGGAACTGTCTTGGATCATTGTATTGCTGAGAAGAGCTAAGTTATTCGTAGTCGGTCACACAATGCTGCTATTACTGGGTACCATGTTCTCCTGGTTCTGCTCACTTAACTCAGCATCAGTTCATGTAAGTTAAAGTGACACTAAACATTCTAATTTCTCCAACTATTCATCCCAATGGAAAGAAGGCCCCATTGTCCTAGTTTCCAAAGAACAAGGGTTGGACTAGGTAACCTCTGAATTCCCTTCCCATTCTAAATCTGTGATCCTAGGATTCCATGATTTCTGTGCTCTTCACCCTCCTAGGTAGCCTCCCTCTGGACACAATCCAATTCAGCTCATTTGTTTCCCACTTCATAGTGATGCAATCTTAATAAAGCTGCCCCCAGCCCCAGTCTTCTCATTTCATTATAGGGCCCACTTAATAGCAGGCCCACTGTACCTACCTCACCCCACCCTGGGCTCCTGTGAATGTCCTAATTTCTTCCTATCTGCTTCACTACTCACTAGAACAATAGGTATGTCCATGAGCCAATCTCTCACAGAATAGCAAATGCGCCCATGTGATGGGATCCCAGCCATCGCCTCTGCCTAGCAACTGCCCCCAGACCCGTTTCACGTATTTGAACAGGTATGTTCTTGTATTCAGTCACAATCACATCATCCATCTAGTCACCTGTCTTATAGCACAACAGTATTCATATAACACAACATGTTCAGTTGTTCCCCAACTGATGGGTATCCCCTCAAGCTCCCAATTCTTTGCAACCACAAAAAGAGCAATTTAGCTCATTTTACAGAAGAAGAACTGGGGCAAATAGGATTAAGTGATTCGCCAAGGATCCCACAGTTAATAAGTGTCTAAGGTTGTATTTGAACTCAGGAAGATGAATTTTTCTGATTCTAGCCCTGGAACCATATCCACTGTACTACCTAGCTGCCTCTCTGAGTACTATATGTCTATATTAATGCACCCTAAGATTGTAGTGGGGCAGGATTTTACCTTTATTCTTATTAAAATGACTTTTCCAATTCAGTACATCATTTCAGTCTGCTGAGATGATTTTTTTGCATCTTGATTTAAGAAATCTTGATTCCCTATTTATCAAAGAAGAGTAGATGGAGGCTCAGAGGAAGATGACTTGCCCGGAATTCTACAGTCCTTAAGTGTCAAAGCTGGACTCCAAAACTAGCTCCCCTGACTCTAAGCCTGGCATTCTTTCTACTCCACCCACTCTCACCTGCTTATTTGCCAGCACAGATCATTTTAGTGGACTAAGACAGGAATAAGGATAGGGACGTAACTTGTGACTTTACTGGTAAAGGAAAACTCCCTCCACCAATGAAGAACAACACCTTCCTCAAACTTAAGAGTCTTTGAGAGTTTCCAGAGTCATGTGGCAAGGCATTCTGAGGGAGAACCTGAACTCCTAAGTCAGCTCTCTCTTTACTATGACCTACTGCTGCATCCTGAGTGCTTACAGAAAGCTCCTATTACAAGATCTACCAAAGACACCTACAAATCTTGAATTCAGTAACATTTCAGGATGTATTTGTCAGGTTAATGGTTCCCCAAATCAATGCAGATTTCAGTTCCCTATCTCAGGAGATACTTTCTGAGAGTTGCTGTGGATGAAGGATTCCTCATCCTCTGGCCAGCCTGGTGACTGACCTCTTGAAAGGGAAATGGACTGGTTCTCCAACAGGACACATGAAATTTCTGTCACCAATCCTATCTTCTCAAAGACTTTCTGACTCAGTAGGACCTGACAGGTCCTGACTCTGCAGCCTGGGAAGACCCAGGATCCTTTCCATACCACAATGAGGAGACATCAGAGAGAGATATGATGGGGAAGAAGGCTGTGACAGGCTGAAAAAGCTGACACGTTTTTAATTGAGGTTGACATTCCTCCAGAAAGAGAAATAAGTGGTGCTTTTCAAAAGTAAAAAGATTCAACACAGATTTTATAGCTACCGTAAGAATGAATTTCATCCTGGTTACAATTCAACAAAAATAGCACCGGCCTTGGAGTCAGGAGGACCTGAGTTCAAATCTGTCCTCAGACACTTAACACAAAACTAGCTGTGTGATACTGGGCAAGTCACTTAACGCCAACTGCCCTACCTTCCCCCCTCCAAAAAGAAAAAAAA
>CM053597.1:40936945-40953672 GCA_028646575.1 Pseudocheirus occidentalis | reverse complement strand
GTTCAAATCCGGCCTCAGACACTTAACACACACACAAAAAAACTAGCCGTGTGACCTTCAGCAAGTCACTTAACCCCAACTGCCTTCCAAAAGGCAAAAACAAACAAACAAACAAAAAAAAAAGAAATGATGAGCAGGTGGATTTCAGAAAATCCTGGAAAGACTAATGAACTGATGCTGAGTGAAGTGAGCAGAACTGGGAGAACACTGAACATAGCAACAGCATAGCTATGAATGACTTGGTTATTCTCAGCAATACAATGATCTAAGACAATCCCAAAGGACTCATGATGAAAAATGATATCTGCTTCCAGAGAAAGGACTGATGTCATCAGAATACAGACCAAGCTTGCTTGCTTTCAACACAGATTTTTTTCTTTCTTTCTTTCTTTCTTTCTTTCTTTCTTTCTTTCTTTCTTCCTTCCTTTCTTTCTTTCTTCTTCCTTCTTTTCTTTCTCTTATGGTTCACTTTTTCCTCCAAAAATGATAACATGGAAATGTTTTACATGATTGCACATGTATAACCTACATCAGATTACTTACCTTCTCATGGAGGGGGAAAAGAGGAAAGGAGAGACTCTGGAACTAAAAAACCAAAAAAAAAAAAACCCAAATGTTAAAAATTGTTTTTCATGTAATTGGGGGAGAAATAAAAGATTATTTAAAAAGAAAAAGAAAAGAAAAATTTCACAGGAAATGTGATAGTGCTCTGGCCCAAACTCTTTTTTCTTTTTCTTTACTCACTCCCATGTGTTAACTTCACCAGTTCATAAAGGTTCAACTAAGATCTTCATGAAAAATGACTTCCAGATTGATGTATCCACCTCTCGTGCCTTTCCTAAACTCTAGTCCACCAAAAACTGCCTACTGAGTATTTCCAACTGGATGCCTCATAGACATCAGCAATTGAAAGTATACAAATCAGAACTCACTGATTTACCTACAAAATCCACCTACTTCTAAACCGAGCAATTTCTACTAAGGGGACCAGCATCCTCTAGTCACCCAGGGTTGCGACCTTGGTATCATCTTCAATTTCTTAGTATCTTTCACTATCTACTATCTCTCTCTACTCACTAGTTCTTGAATTCTACTTTTCTTGATTATCCCTTTCTATGCTTTCCTTCTTTCTTTCCCTTCCTTCCTTCCTTCTTTTTCTCTACTCATTCTCCCCCTCTACTCTAGTTCTTGGGTTCTAGTTCTCTTGTCCCTTTCTATGCTCTTCCTTCCTTCCTTTTTCTTTCTTTTTTTTCTTTCTTTTCTTTCTTCTTCTCTCTCTCTCTTTCTACTCACTCTCCCCTCTACTCACTATTTCTTGAGTTCTAGTTCTCTTGATCATCTCTTTCTATACTTTCTTTCCTTCTACTTTCTCTCTACTCACTCTCCCCTCTGCTCACTAGTTCAGGGTCTCATCACCTCTCACCTTGACTACTGAAGTAGGATCCTAAACAGTCTCAAATCTCACTCTACTATAATCCATCCTCCTAACAGACAAATTGGGAAAGTCCAGAACAAACCATGTCACCCTCTACTGCTCAAGAATCTCAAGTGTCTTCTTATTACCTATAGGATCAGATATCCACTCGTCTGCTTGGCATTTAAAGCTCTTCATAAGCTGGCCCCATTCCACTGTTTGAGCCTTATGACATATTTCCTTTCTTTATGCACTCTACAATCTTGTCCACTAACAACATTTGATTTCCCATCTCCATGCATCTCCATCCACTAGCTGTCTTTCTGGACAAACCTGGAGTGAACCCCCTCCTTACCTGTCCCTTAGAACCTCTAGTGTCTTTCAAGACTCAGTTCAAGCTTTGCCTTTTCTAGTCCTCTCCAAAGCTGCTTTGTACAGTACCTGTTTCAGATGTATATTACACATAGCCATGTATATATATATATACATATATATATGTAAATCTCTTCTATTAGAATGTAAGCTTCCTGAGGGCAGGGATTATTTTACTTTTCTCTTTGAATGCCTAGAGTGCCTGGGACACAGTAGGTGTTTAATACATGTCTGATGATTTATTTATTGGCTAATTGTTTGTATATGTTATATTCACTACTTATTCCCATCCATGATAATTTATTCCTTTTTAAAATACTTCCTAATGATTTTTGTAACAGTTTCATCTCCACAGAATAAAGACAGTGTGGTTTCTCCCGCTAGCAGTGAGCATTTTGGATATTTACATCTGCCTGCAGCTCTCCTTGAAATGATTCCACTTCCCCTGAATTTTTTTCATAGCAGGAGAGCAAATGTTCTTATCTTTGCCTCCAGTCACCTGTAAAGTGGAACAAAATACAAGACTTGGGAGAGGATGAGCAGCGTTCTGAGGCACAGACAGAAAAAAAAAAAAAGGCAGAAGACCAGCTGACTGGAGTGGTCCCCCATCAGAGGGTTACTTGGGCACATCGTACGGCAGTGACAAGCTTTAACCATCATGATTTTTTATGAGGCATCGGCTTCTGTTCTGCATGGCATAATGCATGTGTCCCATCAATCAAGGAACTTTCAAATAAAACTACTGTTTTTAAATTTTGCGTAGGGTGAATGAAGCACCCTTATGTGCTCTTAATCTGTGGCAAAGGATTATAGAAGAAGCCTGGGAACGATGGAGAACACGCAACTAAAACGTGGTCCACCATGGCTGGGTTTTCTTTCATGATGGTGCCTCATGGTACCCTGGGCAGATCCACAGAGTCAATCAGCAAGCGCTGATCAGGCACCTACTATATAACAGGCATTGCGTGCTAAGCATGGCAGATATAAAACGAGACTTAACAGGTGAAACACCCCCTGCCCTCCAGGAGCTACTGATGCTGCATCAGAGAGAAGACAGGCTGGTATATGAGTATATTTTGTAATACACAGCCAGGGCTCCATGAGCGTGAGTAACGAATCCTACGAAATGGTCACACTGCTTGAATTTTCATTGCAGATTTCTACTGGGTTAGAACCAACTGCCATATTTTACATATAACTTCAAATTGTAGACTTTTCTGTTCACACTAATCAGTCTTGGCTGTATACAAAACAGATATACCAGACACAAGAGGGCTTGGGGAGGGAGTAGGAAAGGAGTTACAGAGAAAGTAACTTGAGCTAAATTAATCTTTTTTGGGCAGGCAATCAGGGTCAAGTGACTTGTCCAGGGTCACACAGCTAATTAAGTGTCTGAGGCCAGATCTGAACTCGGGTCCTCCTGACACCAGGGCTAATATTCTATCCGTTGTATCACCAACCTGCCTGCCCATTAGGCTAAATTTTGAAGGAGACTGGGCATTCTAAAAAGTGGGGGGTGAGAAAAAAAGGTACCCTACACAAGAATGCTAGCCAGGGCAAAGGTAAAGGGTCTGGAAACAGTCCTATTTAGACAAAATGATTTAAAAAAATTTAAAAGTCAGTTTAACTGGGCTATGGGCAGTGGTATGCTCCATAACAAAATACTCCCCCCAAAAAGGATGCTAAGTTTAACATGAGTCATTGCCATTTCTCCACAACCATGTTATTAACATTTCTCCATCACTAGATGACCAATGAAACAAACTGGGCCCTGATTTGTGGCACCTCCTGACCTCTGAGGTATAAATGTTCACAATGGACATTTAACAATCAGCTCACCTCTGAATGGGAGAAATGTATGATAAGCCTAGAAAGGAAGGTGGGGCTAGATTGTGAAAGGCTTTAAACACAAAATCTGTTTCTATTTCAAAAGCTGATCGGTCTAGAGCGCACTGCACTATTAGAGTGTACGATCTGACTATTTACAAGTGAATACATCCAAGCTGTCAGCCTGGAAAGACATAATGAGCATTATTCCATCCAAAACGATAACTAGGAATTCTTCCACCTGAGGCAAAAGCAGAAGTATAAATAGGGATTCTTTCACCTGGTTGGGGGGTGGTACATTTGACCAAGTGTGCAGTCCTGCTATAGGAGAGGTCACCTGTCCCTGAGTCTTGGGATGCAGTGGTACCAGAAGAGATGACAGCCAGGGACAATCAGGCTCCATACTGGCCATTCCACAATACGGTGGGTAAACCAGGAAAGAAGAGTGGGATGAAGTATGAAGTATGAGGACTGCCATGCCTGGAGGAAGGAAGCGTCCATCTCTCCCAAGATAGTGGCACCCTGGAGCAAAGACCTTTCTGTCCCTCTATGGTTAGTACATTGTGTTCTATACAAGTTGATCAGTTTTGGTGCAATGACATTTTTTTCCACTCAGAGGCAATATGGTGCAATGGATTAGATGGTCAGATGACTTGACTCCGGGGAAATCACTGATTTATCTTCCTCTGATTTTCAGTTTCCTTATCTATTAAATGGGTGATAATACCTTCCCTGCCTATCTCAGAAAGTGGCTGGGAGGCTCAAATAGGATAAAAAGTCTGAAAAGGCTTTGTAAATCATAAAGGTAAAGGGTCACAAAATCCTAAGTTTTATTTTTAAATAGAGTAAAAAATATTCAATGAGTTTGCGACTGATATCAAAAGAAGGGAAAACCTTTGAAAGGCAGGACCCGCATCTAAAACCATTTTAAAAAACAAGGAAAGTGGTCAAAAGTGCACAGAATGACCTTCTGAAAGGATGTGGGCAATGGAACATTCAAAAAGAACATTCAAGAAGATGGGGAAGGACTGGTTATTTAAAGGTGATAAAGATCAGTTGTTCATAGTGAGCCCAAAGTCCCCAAGAGGCAAAATGGTGGAGTGAGGACCGGCTCACCTTGGAGTCAGGAACATAACAGGGCCCATTCTCATGAGGGACATATATTAACTAGTCACTAAACCTATTAGCACCCAAGGCAACACTTTCAGACTATAAATGGCAGAGAATGTGGCGATTCACATTGGTAAAGATATCTCACTTTACTACATAAATATGCATATACAGATATACATAAAAACCTTCACTATATATGTATGTATATATGGCATCTCTTTCTCCTCCTCCCTGCCTCCCTCTCCCTCCTGCTCTCTCTTCCCTTCCCTCTCTCCTCCCTCTCTCTCCTTCTTTCTCTCTCTCTGTCTCTGGTTATTAGCTCCCTATAGCAGTGAAATCACAGTTCTCATCCTCCACCCCCAAAAAGCCACATTTGAACAGATCAATATCTCAGTATTGCTGAACGGTCTCCTTAAACTCAGCACTGATCAACACTTTCATATTTTGTCCCTGTTGTAATGTTTTAAAGTATTCAAATGCCTCATACAGTATCTCACTTGAGCTTTACAATAATTACCCTGTGCAACAGGTATTATGAACATTATTATCTTCGTTTCACAGATGGGGAAACGAGGTCTGAGAGAGAGGTGAAGTGATTTGCTCACGGTCACCTGGTCGCAGGACTGAGCCTCAGCAGCCGCAGGAATCATCCGGACTCCAAGCCCACCATTCTGAGCATCAGGGTCACGTTACTCCAACAGAAGCCTGACTATAGTACAAGGTTGGTAGCACAAGCTGGGGCATTTGGGTGGAGCAGTGGATGGAGCGCTGGGCCTGGAGTCAGGAAGAATCATATTTGTGAATTCAAATCCAGCCTCACACCTCCTAGCTGTGTGACCCTGGACAAGTCACTTCACCCCGTTTGCCTCAGTTTCCTCATCTGTAAAATAAGCTGGAGAAGGAAAAGGCAAACCCCTCCAGTGTCATTGCCAAGAAAAGCCCAAATGGAGTCACAAAGAGTCAAATAGGACTGAAAAACAACTGAAACAAAAGTAATGCCGGTTAACAACCCTTCTGTCATTTATAGTCCCAATTCTAGAGTTCATGACTAAAGAGATTCTTGGGTTAGGAAAAGAATCAAGGAAGTAACTGAGGGTAGGAAAGTAAGATTCATGGAGATAAGTTAAAGGAAGCAAAAATTATATAAACCGAAAAAGGAAAGATCTGTAAAATTCCCTAAGCAAATGAAAATCTGTCATATGAAGAATGATGAGCAGATGTTTCATTTCTTCACTAGCAACTAGAGAGAAACTGGATTTAAACTGAGATTTTGGCTGGATTAATGAAAGACTTTACTGACATTAAGGGCTACTTTTTATTGGAATCGGTTACAAAAAGCATTAAGAGTCTTGCTCTAGATTAGGGTTCTTAACATTTTTTTTTTGCCATGGACACCTCTGACAATCGAATGGAGTCTACAGACCCCTTCTTAGAATAATGAGTTTTTTTTTCTGGCTTGGTTTGTTTTGAGACTGGGTTTCCCTCTCTCACCTGGGCTGGAAGGGAAGCAGTCAGCCGCAGATTGACTGCAGAATGGGAGCCGTAGGTAATCAGCTCTGCTTTTCACATTGGGGCTATTTCTCCCCTCAGTAACCAGCCTCCAGCCTTGAGGGGCCCCCCATGTTGCTACTGGACTTAGTGCTGAGGTCATATCAACTTTACAAAGTGTACAAAGGAAACTATATTGAAACAGAGGTTACTGGGGAAAAAAAATACAGACTGACACAGCCATTCCATGGTTCTACATATGTTATTCTTTTCCCCCTCCAGCAACATGATAGTCCTCCTTTCCTAGAAATTCAACATACTGGTGCTGACTTAGTGCCAACATCCTATCATCTGCAGCTCAGAACTCCTAAACTCAAGCAATCCACCAGGCTCAACTTCTCCAGCAACAGGGAATACAAGCGCGTACCATCGCACCTAATAGAATAATGTTGTTAAATAAAACATGATTAGAAAGAAAACTAATTATATTAAAAGTTATATATTAAAACAAACAAGTTCATGGACCCCAGGTTAAGATTTCTGACTCTAAATGGTTTTTGGAGTTAGTCCTATCTGAAGGCAGGATAATGATTGAGCAACTTCTTCCTAGACCTATGACAACATGGCTCTATAATTATTTTAATAAAATAGACGTTATTTACAATAGCTGGGGAGAAGGGTTTATAAGTAGTTGGTATAACATGTATGCAAGAATGATTGGTAATATTATTGTTAGTTAAGGAAATGTTGAGAGGGAGCATGGTATAGCAAATAAAACATCAACCTCTAAAGTCAAAAAGATATGAGCTGAAGAACCGGGGCTGACATAGACTAGCTATGTGACCTTAAGCACGTCATATCAGTTGGGAGAGTTTATATACAAGAGGAGCTTATATATAATAAATATGAATAAAATGAAAGAAGGGAAGAAAGAGAGAGACAGAGACAGAGAGAGAAGGAGGAGGAAGAAGGAGGAGGAGGAAGTGGAGGAGGAGAAGAAAGAAGAAGAAGAAGAGAATGAGGAGGAGGAAGAGGAGGAGGAGGAAAAGAAGGAGAAAGAGGAGAAGAAAAAGGAGAAGGAGGAGGAGGAGGAGGAAGAGGAGGAAGGAAGGAAGGAAGGAAGGAAGGAAGGAAGGAAGGAAGGAAGGAAGGAAGGAAGGAAGGAAGGAGGGAAAGAAAGAAAGAAGAGAGAAGAGAGAAACACAAAAAGATGGAAATATTTCATACTTAAGGCATTACTACTTTGGTTTGGTGATGAGCATGTTATAATAAAAGAGCAAAGAAGAAAACTGTGAAGGGAACAGCTTTAGTCGAATATTGCTGATCCTGTGATTTTATCACATTTAATTGTTTTGATATTTTAAAGAAATGTGCAGTGGATTCCATAAATGGTGTTTGACCACACAAGTATACCTCCCGTCTAACTCCTCAGACTCTGGTAAGACTTTGCCTCCATGTGGTTAGTGGTGGGAATAACATAAGAACTCTAAAAAGTGTATTCTGAAGGGATGAATTCCTAGGAAGAAAACAATGGAACGAATGCACTTTTAGATGCTATAGGGCTAGGTGGAGAAGAATAGCTTGTTAATATGACATTTGCAATCTCTTTGTTTATCAGCTTTTTACTACTCCCTGGCGCTGTGGCTAAGGAAGCCTGGGCTCAAATCCCATTTTCACATGTACATGCAATCTGTGAGATCTTGGACCTGTCAGTCACCCACTCAACCATTATAAAATGAGAGAGTTGGAAGAACTGACTTCACTTTAAGGTCCTTTCCAGATCGAGATCTATTTTATGAAGCTGGAGAATTGAAATGTTTCATTATGCAAACATTTAAGCAAAAGCAATTTTTAAAATATCTTGAATTATCCAGAGGAAAAGAAATACAGTCTTAATTTCCCTGACTTATGGAGGTCTCTCTCAATTTTTTTTTCATTTTACAACACGCATTACCAGCCTCGACCTTTGCCCAACTTTGTTTCACGTATAGGTGACTGTAGAGAGGCAATCTAGAGTGTCAGAATGTTTTATGCTGGGATCACCGAACTGAGAGCTGAGAGAGAAAAATGCAATGACTCTCCAAGGTCACACAGGCAGCAGCAGATCAACTGCTACTTGAGTCCAGCTAACGCCAAGGCTAGCACTTCTTTCCAAGGTAGTTAGGTGCCTCTACCTGCAGACCAGGGAAGCCCAATAAATACTATGAGGCTTGAACAGAGAAATTATTCTGCTGTCATCTTTAAAAGTAAAAACATAAGTCGAATATTCAGCTATTGGAAATATTTTGTTAAAATAAATGGAAATAATTTCATTAGTAACAAATTAAAAAGTATATTATTCTGATAGAATTTTAAAAGTACTTAAAAAAAAAGGAAGCATAAACTAAACTAACCTAAAAAGTTAGTTCCCTGCTCCACAAAGACAAAGAGTAAAAACTTTGAATCGGTGGTTCTCTAACTTCCTGGTCCCACAACCCCTTTATAACAGTTCAAAATTATTGAGGACTCCCCAAAGCTTTTGTTTATATGGGAAATGGCTATAAATATTTAGTAGATTAGAAATCAAAACATCTTAGGATCATTAGAAAAAATGTTTTGGCCTCTTGAACCCCTTTAAAGGGTTTTGAGAATTCTAAGGGCATCCACAGGCCACACTTTGAGAACCACTGCATTAAGCCATGTCAAATGTGGTCTGGGGAACACAAAACAAACTTAAACAACACTTTCAGAATTCAGGCATACTCTCCCTAATACAGACAGCTGGTTCCACAAAAACACTGCTGGAAAAATATTATAGGAGACACTTAGTTTCACAAAAATAATATAATAATTTTGTAAGAATAACATCAAAGAGTGGGTGGCTAGGTGGCACAGTGAGTAGAGTATAGGGCCTGGTGTCAGGAAGACCCATCCTGAGTTCAAATATGGCCTCAGACTCTTACTAGCTGTGTGACCCTGGGCAAGTCACTTAGCCCCGTTTGCCTCAGTTTCTCATCTGCAAAATGACCCGGAGAAGAAAAGGGCAAATCACTGCAGTATCTTTGCCAAGAAAATCATAAATGGGGTCACAAAGAGTAAAACGCGGGTGAAAAATGAAACAATATTAAAGAGGAAAAGACGGGAATAACTGAAAATGAAGACAGGAAAGGAGAGCAGTAGAAAAGAGAAGAGAAAGAAGGGTATCTCAAAGTCTGGATAGAGAAAGAGGGAACAGAAATGTCAGGGAAGAAGGGGAAATAAGGAGGAAGTAAGAAATGAAGAGGGAAAATAAAAGAGAAATGAGAGAAAAGGCAGAAAGTGACAGGGAAGAGAAGCTGAGGGAAAGATGGGAAAGCATAGCAGGGAGAAAAGACATCCACAGTCTAAAATATGATATACACCAGCTTGGTTATAATGTAGTGACGTTATTATAAACCAAGTTTGTTGGAGAAACATAATTCAGGATACGCCTACACTAATGGCAATAATTATCCCTTAAATATTGAAGGATTAAATTTATTTTTTTTATTTTATTTAATTCTCAATTAACATTTTATCTTTTTAACCCCTATCCCCATTTAAATTTTAAAAAACACAACAAAAACCTTTGCAACAAATACCCATAGCCAAGCAAAAAATTCCCATATTATTTATGTCCAAAAACATGATCTTTTTCTACATCTTAAATCCATCAGAAAGAACTTGACAACAACCTGGTTCATCATCAGTCTTGAAGATATGAGTTTCTTTTAAAAATTTAAAATCACACTGCTTTACACAATTAGCTTACACAAAGGAAACTCTTTAGCCCATGAGACCATACAGGAAGAAAATATTAAAGGTTTTATCTATTTTGATGTTGGTATCACCGAGGGAAAATTACCACTATTTCTCATAGAAGTTGAACAGATCAAAAACAAGCATCACAACAGGAAGGCCAAAAGCCCAGCAACTGCCCCTGGTAGCAAATAATTGTTTTCTTTGCTAAGCAGAGAGAACAGCAGTGGTTCAGCATACAAGCTCATCTGCAAGACAATGGAGGTGGATAACAAGACTTTATGAGAAAAGTTTACATAAGTATCAAGGGTAATCCAGATGAAAACATGAGAAAGGAATGTACAAGTTTTCCTCCACCAAAAAAAAAAAATTCTTCAGTGACACAGCTCACTTAGAGATATAGAAAATTTAAAAGCCCACACAATTTGTTATTTGTTAATAGAAAAGAAATATTTGACTCAGAAACACAGAGCATAACTGGAAGGGTTATCTAACAAGTGTCCCTCGTGCAATATCTTACAAGACTTTTAAAGTTAAAATGATAAAGGACTCTTTGATGGATGAAACCATGAATATGACCTCTCAATAATCTAAGTGATAATCTAAGCACAAATATCAAATGAGGAATAAAACCAGAAATAATTATTCTCACCAAAGACATTCCCCAACGTCAGGGAGGGTACCCTGAGCACAGTCCAAATGGAAGAGAAAAGAAGATTCCTTAAAGACGATAGGTCTCTCTAGATCAGTGGTTTTCAACCTGTGGGTAGCAACTCCTTTGGGGGTTGAACGACCCTTTCACAGAAGTTCCAGGGGTCACCTAAGACCATAGGAAAACACATATTTCTGATCTGTCTCCAGGCAGGTCCGCCCGTGTGCAGATACACCCACATATGAGTATTAAAGGGTCACGGCATTAGGAAGGTTGAGAACCACTGCTCTAGATGCTTCTATTCATGAATAGATGACTGTGTTAACGGGACACAATTATCTCTACATTACAAACCTTCCTCAGTGACATCCACAACCACTCAAAAAAAAATCATCCTACCTGACAGTCACTAGGAAAAATCAACTGGATGAAGACATCAAATGTGGCTTGAGAGACTGTCCATGGGGTTAGCACAGCATAGTATGGGCATACACACACACACACGCATACACAGTGTTCCAAAAGTCTTAGTGCAGTTAAAGCATTAGAGATACAGTGTATATACTATGTATCTGGGTATATACATACCTGCATAGATTATATATAATTACATACTATATCTGTATACTATACATACATGCACACATATGTGTGTATGTATGTATGTATGTATATGTGTGTGTAATGGTTTTGTATGTGTGCATGTGCTATAAACAGTCTTTACAAGCAGATAATGACTCAGGCTCAGAACTGGGCAAATGAAAATGGGCCCCGCTGCTCTTAGAAAACTGCCTGGTACTCTCAGCGATCCCAAGCTCCTCTACAGCACAAAAGTCCACCTTTTAAGTATCACTGTACATCTCCTGATACCACATCTGCAAATCATGAAACACTGTGACCTTAAAAGAATAAAAATTATAAATGACCAAAAAGCAAGAGAAAGACACACAAGAGACCGTAGCCAATTGACTTATGCACAAGAAGGGGTATACAAAGACACTGAGGAAATGTATGAGCTGAAAGGACGCGGGGTCAGTCATGTAACAAGCAAATAACTCAACAACCCAAATATTTCTGTGGCATCCACTAAATACTAAACACCTAAGGGCGGCATATAGATTTCCCCTACGAAAGCTTTATGAAATAATGCATACTCCAATCAGAGAATGAAAAGATGTAAAATGAGCTGACAATCTGCACCAATGGAGAAAAAGCCCACTTTCTCATCTGTAAAATTACAGATCCCAAAAGAATGAGTTACCATTTTGGGACTGGCATCATGGATGGGAAGTAACACATTCTTCCACAACTGCTTTGACCCGACCCAAGATGGCATCTATTATGTTATACCTCACCTTTCTTCAAGGTGAGTGAAACTCTTGATGTAGAACAAATCTCTATGTGATATTAAAGCTCTGATCTTTATATAAATCAGTTTCATTTCAAAAGAACAATGTTCACCAGGCACAGCTTGGGAGAAGAAAAGGCTGTATGTGAGATAAATTAAAAACATTACATACTAAAAGACAGTCGCAGGGAAACAGTATCCTGATTCTGGAGTTCATATGACTAATCACCCAAAGATTTCAGGGCAGAATTTACAAAGATTTGCCCAAGGAGTGAAGTTACTTTCCCAGATTAGTTCTAGGCTTTAATTAAGCCGAACTTGTATTAATGTTTAAAGTTAATATCTAAGCTCTTACAATTCCAACTGATTCTCAGTTTGTAAATAGATTTCGTTCCACAGATAGAAGACACTAAAATGTTACGACATGGTTTTACAGCATATGATCCTGAGGGAAGATTTAAATTCAATAAAAGATTATAATCAGGTCTCCTGATTTCAGATCCTGTCCCCTTTCCCTCATACCAAGCTGCCTCTCTCCTCACTAAATATTCTGTTAGGTAAGTTCAAAGTATAAATATTCATTGTAGGAGAAAAGACCACTGGTCTTGGAGTTACGAGATCCAAGTCCGAATTCTGGTTCTGATGATGGCCAGCTGTTGGAGCTTCAGCTCGCTCATACACAGGTATCATACCTGCCTAAACCACTCGCAGGGCTGCTGTGGGAAAATCATTTCGTAAACTTTAAAGCCCTAACAGTGTGAATGAATCTCATTAAGTTGTCACATGGAGTTTTTCTCTCATTATCTATCTTAGAGATTGCAAAAGGACAATGAGCCAGGATCAGAACTGAACAGATGGACAAAACTGGCTGAATAGCCTTTAGGTTGCTAAATTCTTTAAATGATATTAAAACAAAAGTTCTGTATTTTTAACATCAATATTTTTGTCTAGTGATGTAGCAGTGTGATGGCGATTCATGGAACTCGACATTTTTTGAAGAACTGAACTTGAGAATCACCAAAACAGTAGAGGTGGGTGGGAATGAGCAAGCCGTCACGCAGCCCCAAGGGAATGACAAAGGACAGGGCCATCAAAGAAATGTGTGAGGGGGAAAAAGACAGGCTGGCCAAAGCAGAAGAGAAGGCCTGGGTAATAGCTCATGTGTTCTGCTGGTATCATGATGGAGAAAAGACCGCTGGTCTTGTCCAAGTCCGAATCCTGGTTCTGATGATGGCCAGCTGCTGAAGCTTCAAGAACACAATTAAGGGCCCCAGGGCATGGCACAGACCATCTGTAGTGAACTCAGAGAATGACTGGGACACAGAGGATGAGCATCAGGGAGGGCTAGCAATCCAATTTGGATGGTTGAGGGGGGCATATTCGCTTCAAGGAGATCCCAAAGCCAACAAAGCATTAAGATGAATCAATCGCATCAGGATGAGAAGGTCCATGTACAGGGACCCTCTGCATTGATAGAGGAGTACAAAATCTCCCACTTTCATATTCCCCCACATATTTTAAAATGATCCAAAAAAATACAAATGGTTGCCAATTTCTATTGGCAGAGAGAATTTCTTCTTTTAGCTTGAGAACTCCCAGTTCCTGTCTCACATAGTCCGATGTATGCTAGGGCCAACATGAACTGACTTCAGAGTGATCATTTGCACCTTAGAAACGCTGCAAGTCAGGGCTTGATTTATTGCACTGCTGACTGTCTCTAAACTTATGAAAGTGATGAAAAAATGTCAATAAGGCAGATTCAACTTAAAAAGGTCTTTTCAGTACTTTCTCTACCACCTCACCTCCCACCAAGAGCCAACTGTTAAACATGTACTAGCATACATTCCTACACAGAGCCCATTATGTAAGGCTAGCTCCAGCCAAATACTTCACCAAATTCACGCTCTCTCTTCTGGTCCCCCACTTCTGTCTCTCATCCCTGTTTTCTATAATCAAATCAATATTTCCACTGTTTCTGCAAAGCTGTCAGTCTACTTCCCCATGGCTCCATTCACCAACCCAGCACCTCTCCAAACCAAACACCTCTTCCTGGCCACTACTCCCATTAGAACGGGAGCTCTTGTACTCATGTTTTGCATTTGTATCCCTAGCACTCAGCACAGTGCTTGGCACTAAAAAAATACTTAATAAATGTCTTTTTCATTCATTCATTTACTACTTCATTTATTCACTACATCATTCATTCATTCATTTCTGCCAAGGAACTCCTTAATGAAGCAACATGTCCAGACTCTCTATCTATACACACACACACACACGCATACACCCACGCATGCACCCACAAAGATACTGCCTAGCCGTGTGACCCTGGGCAAGTCATTTAACCCTGCTTGCCTCAGTTTCCTCATCTGTAAATAAGCTGGAGAAAGAAAGAGCAAACCACTCTAAACCACTTTGCCAAGAAAGCCCCACATGAGGCGGACCAGAGTCAGATATGAGTGAAAACAACTAAAGAACTAAGGTGCGTGTGTGTGTGTGTGTATACAGACAAACTACATGCTTCTAGCATGAACTTTCATTTCCCCCCACACCAATGAAATAACATGGCTAGACTCTCCCTCACATACACACACACGTGGGTGCAGACATGTGCACGCGTACACATGCATACATGTGTGTGCATTTATACATGTATACGTGTATGTACGCGTATGTATGTATACATGTCTAGGTCCACACTACATATTTCTTGTTATTATTTATATATTACTACAGATAACCAGGAGCTGGTTGCATCTATTTGTATATATACACACTTGAAGATAAAACTCTTGCTATCACGCATGCTTGAGCTGTAGCTGGAAGAAGGATTCTCTGGTCCTTTCTAATCACCTGCCTCTCAGCCTTTCCAAATGGGGTTGGGCCCAAAGCCCTGCTTCCAGAGCCCACTGTGTTGTACACATCTTCCTGTTAGCATCAGAGACGAGGGGAGCTGAAACGGGCCTCTGTGATAATAGGATGGCAGGCTCTGTGGCTGCCAGGGCTCTCAGAGATCCTGCGCACTGTGCAGGCCTGGCACCGAGGAATGGCTATCACTACACAAGAGAGGAAACAGCTAGTTAGCATCTGAGACTGGATTTAAGCTTGGGCTTTTGTGAGTCCAGGCAGGACAATTTCTGCAATGAGGAGGAGGAGGATGATAAGGATGATGATGATGGTAGTTAACATCACATAGCATTTACTATGTGCCAGGCATTGTGCTAAGTGCTTTAAAAATATCTAAAATTATTAACCCCATTTAACAGATAAGGGAAACAGGTCAAGGTTAAGTGACTTTCCCAGGGTCACACTGCTAGCAAGTGTCTGAGGCTGCCTTGGAACCAAGGGCTTCCCAGCTCTGGGCTCAACATTCTAGGCACTGTGGGACCACCTAGCTGCCTTAAAGTATGGGGTGAATGAGAACTGACAAGCCCAGCTCTAAGGATACTATGAATTTTAGTGGAGATATTTTATATTGTGGGTACATTCTCAGTGACTTCTCACATAACACCAGTCGGTCACCAAATATTTCATTAGATATGATGGCAGCCCTACCCCTAATCCAGCACCCCCAAATCTTTTATAGTTGCTTGGCTGCCATCTGTGGTTCAAACATTATGAAAGGATCTAGAAGAAAGGGCAGGCTATTTTCCTCTGTACTCGGGAGGAGGGAAAGGCAGTTATAGGTGAGGAGTACGGAAAGAACACTGAATCTAAAGTAGAATAACTGAGCGTTAGTTCTCCTACTTATGAGCTCTCTCACCTTAGACGAGCTACTTAACTGTTCTGGGGCTCACTTTCCTTACCTGTGAGATAAGTGGGTTGGAGTCTATAACCAGGAATTCTTAACCTGGGATCTGTGATTTTTTTTAATAACTTGATTTCATTTCAATATGATTGGTTTCCTTGCATTTTATACATTTAAAACCATTATTCTCTGAAAGGGCTGACAGGCTTCCCCACAATGCCCAAGGGGGCCATGACAAAGAAAAGGCTGAGGGTCCTTCTAGGTCATCCCCTAAGGCCCCTTCTAAAAAGCCAACCAGACTCAAATACTAAAAAAGCATCCAATCCCTTCCAGTTCCAATCCTGAAACTTACTAGAACTGTGAGTGACTAAGCTACCACAGGACCTCAGTTTCCCCATATGTAGAATGAGGTGGCTGAAGTGCATGTTCTCTTCCAGCCGGGACTCTGATTTTTAGTGTTTAAAGAAATCTTTAAAACAAACACAGTCTTACAATGCCACCCAGTGGACACTAAGATTAGCATTCTCTACAAAGATTCAACCAAGTGTTCACCAAGCAAAGAAAATGTGTGCAAACGGACGCTTTTACAGATCCTTGACTTTGTGAGGACAGGTAACGCCTCTGTGGTTGCAGACCAACACTTCTTATCTTGTCCGACTCTTTCCTTAGCTCCTCCATAGAGAAATGACTCCCCATCTTTCAGGAAGCCTTTCCTCCTTTTGGGCAACACGTACAATAGACCATCACCTGTCCACTTGCTATTCCACCCTCTCATTACATGACTTACCCGCCGCCTTTTCTGGTCATAAATATACCTGAGGATGCCTTTTATGCAATGTCTCATTCTTAACTCTCCTTTGGTAATAAGCTGTAGCTGACTTCTAAGTCTCACTAGGACATAAACACTCTTGACCACGTACTGCACCCCTTCCACATCTCAGCGGACTGCCTCTGAAAATTCTTATGGCTGAAAATCTATCTGTTTGTGACCATTTGGGCAAGGAGCCCC